>VCRD01000057.1:0-61464 GCA_006783055.1 Trinorchestia longiramus
CTGCAAGTGTCGTGGTCTGGGCGCTGCAAGTGTCGTGGTCTGGGCGCTGCAAGTGTCGTGGTCTGGGCGCTGCAAGTGTCGTGGTCTGGGCGCTGCAAGTGTCGTGGTCTGGGCGCTGCAAATGTCGTAGTCTGGGCGCTGAATACTTGTATGTCGTGATCTTGTTCCTGAACGCACCGTAAACTTGATATACAGCATTTACAGTACGTATCGTACGGTACAAGCAGCCCACTGCTCGCCCAGCTTACTTCGTCGAATGCGACTGTAAAAAAGTGACTCACTATTACGAAGCTTGTTTTGACGCCTCCGTCTTGTTTATGCAGCGTTAGCAGGGCACACCGAGCTCTATGCCCCTTTGAAGAGCGGCGCGCGTAGGCGCAGCGACGTGACTGTTCCTTGTAGTGCACAACCCTGACATCGCTGCGCAGCAACACGTCAGCCCTGCAGTTCTGAACACGTCACCCGAAGCAGTGAAGTGCGGCAGAGAGCAATCGGTTCATACAAATACACGAAGACTGCATCGATAAATTTGTTGTCAATCAGGCAACGTATCAAGATGAGTTTTCGTGTATTTATTAAACGCACCGAAATGAAACGATAGGTACTGTAATCCCGAAATTTCGTAAAACCATTAGTAATTTAGCTGACATACAATACAGACGATAGCTTTACTCGCTACTGATACCATAGTTCTTCGGAATTTTGTCTAAAACACAACAGGAACCTGTTCTATCACACTCACTTTACTGTGGTAATTTTACGACACCTAGTTTGTGGATGTTCGGTTGAAATTTCACGAGAATCATGTTAACACGTTGACTCCGAAGTGGTACATATGTGGACCACTTAGGTTAGGTTCTATAATTTTTTCAGATCCTTCTAGTGACTATGCGTACAAAGTGAAGATTTACACCGGTCAGGCAATCGGAGGCAACGTGTTAAATCAGATCCCTGAAGACAATCTGATAGCTCTAATATGCACATCGCTTGTGCTGCACAATCCTACTTCAGTTTGCTAATTCTTCACGCCGACCGAAGTGTTATATGCAAGTATTATATCTGGTTAACCAAATTAACAAAAGTACCTTTCCTATTCATATTTCTTCCAGCACGGAATCCTTTGGAAAATCTTAACTTCATTAAGAAATTCATAGCTCTGCAATAGTATTTTGTGAACGCATTAACTAAATCCCGCTTGATGCTTCCGTTGCAGTCACCTTAACACGTTGAGTGCGATACGACCCGCCGGTGGGTCGCTCAGGTTAGGTTCTATAATTTTTTCAAGGCTTTCTAGTGACTGTGTGTACAAAGTAAAGATTTGCACCGGCTAGGTAATCGCAGGCAACGTGTTAATTATTGCAAAAGCTCACCAGTAAAAGTTAATTCATCACCAAACGTTCGGCGTAAACATAAAATTTAAATGATAGGTGAAATTGAACGAATTTCTCTAATCTCATTCAGGAATATTACTCTATTTTCACTAAATTAACTAATCGAAATTATTAGTTAACGGAGCCCGACGAGCTCATGTAATACGTGGACCTTTTGTACTCGTCGTATTCGGAGTATTTCCTTTGATAGGATCGGGAGCACATGCAAGCCTCATTGATCTCACTTGTTGCATCTGCAAAATCCCAAAAAAACATTTGCTTTTTACGTGTTCCAGATTCCAGGGGAAATCGCGTTAAGGGTGCACACAAATCCCCCTCATGAGATTACCAGCGCGCCATTGAGATTTATTGATGAAGGGAATCCAGGACACGAGAAGTCCGTTTATCTTACTTTGCAGAGGACAAGTGGACACAAACCGTGACTAAAATATAAAAACATTACCTCTCGTCTTATTTAAATGATTCAACTTTGAAAATGGAGTGTTTTCAAACCATCTGTGTTCAAATTGACCACGCAAACAAGTCATGCATAAGATGTTTAGTATTATGTGGAATAATTGTTGCTATGATCTCAATGACAATTTCTTTTCACGCTGGCCAAAATGAACACCTGATAGCAGATCGCGTTCTTCTTTTCCGTGCTGGAACAAGTGCGATGTATTTCTGCAAACTCTGTGCAATTTAATTTTCTTCGGTAGCTCTAGCAGTATTTATGTATAATCAATATATTTTCCAGCTCTGAATTTGAATTAATATGTTTCTACGGTACCATTATCCACGTAAGTATTAAATTTAGATGACAAGGGATATCAGTAGGGAGCTTCGTCATCACTTAAGTGATCCTCGAATGTGATGTTCAAGCTTTTACTCTTGTTATACACAGTATAGGCAACACTTTACATGTATTGCCACATACATACATCGATAACGGCAATGAGAAATAGAACAAACGAGCGCTGCGAGTAATTGCTTGTATTCTGTGAGTCAGACTAGAATTCATCACAAATACTTGGTAGGTAGCCTAGCTTTCAATTATTGGTTTAGTGTTATTGATATTTCGAATTATATATCACATTGGTAACATCACATGGTTCATGTGAAAAAAGCTATTTCATCAAACTTGGTAGGAACATCAAAACAAATGTAGGCGAAGTATTAGGTTGTTACAAAAATAATGGCCGATTTCAGAAGCATGCGTTGGCCTTCGAGCGACCATTATTTTTGTAACAACCTAATATAACGTAGAGAACAAATTTGACCGAATATTTTCTATCTCTTTAATAAATATTACTCCTATATTGCCAACTTAAGTAATTAGAATTAATAGTTAAGTATCATTTCTCTGTGAAGTCTATAATTCATGCTCAGAAACATTATGAGGAAAATAGTCATAAGCCACCGCGATGTGGGAATAAATTGTAACGGTGAGTTAAGAAAAATCAGAACTTGCAGGACTGACTTCAACGGAGCACTTTCGTTAGAAGTGCTTCATAAACGCACGAAATCGAACAAACACAACTGAAGTTCACCGACAATATCACTTACAGCGTTCTTTCAGGCAGAACAAAATTCAGTTGAGCAATTTTTGTGAATTTGTAGTTCTTTACACAATGACTGAAAAATATTTTCGACGAGGCAAGCTTAAGGTAGGTTTCCAAGTTGCAAACTGCGCCTTTAAAATGAACTACAATATGTACAATACGTTGGGCACCGTGATCATTAAAGCACTCAAAGATCGTTTCGAGGTTTGCATTACTCAAGATAAAAATAAATCAAAGAATGAAACAGTCATGCATCATAAATGCAAATGACGGCCGAGTTTGACTGCTCACCACACTGGCGTCTTAAACGAGATAAAAAAGGAGGGTGAGAAATAAGAGGCCAAGAAACGTCACCTGAGAAAAAAATTACAAAGTACCAAGCTAACATTGAACAGATTGAACGCATGTAATCTTTCTTTTATTGCTACGGGTTACCTCTAAGAGGCACCTGGTCCGCAAAATGTGTTGTTCCCGCAATAAACAACAAACAGAATCGACTAGATCAAAGATGAGAATTCTGCCTACAATTCGAATCTCCAAGACATGCATAAAGTCGGCTTTTATAGCTCGCTACCACCCCTCTACCTTTTTTACGGGAAAACATGAACAAGTATGAAGGGAAATGAGCAAACTTTTGCAGCAACCGCACGAATCATGTGGTGACCACACTGGAGAGCAAGATCAAACATAGAAGAAAGCAATTTCGGTATAATTACTTCCTGAAAATTAATGATTGGAATTTTAAGACTAAAGAAAATGTTTTTCAATGGCGAGTAATCGGCTTCTAACCTAGAAAGAAATAATATTTTCAAATTTTCTTCTAAGTATATTTTGTGTTTCATGCTAAGCCATGTTTTGCGTCTAAGATATTTAAATATTTTGTTACAACCTTACTTGACCCACAAGCAACGACGACAAATTCCATATAGTGAATGACACGCAATTTATTTTATTCATCATTTTCGCTTCATTTTAAGTTGACACTTAAACATTATTCATAAAATAAAAACGCTTTATTATAAAATCTTTTGTTGGTATATCTTGTACAGTAAATTCGTTCGGTTGAACTATTGAAACAATATTTAAAAATTAAAAGCGCTTAACTTGATAAAATTGTGCATACCAAGATAAATTACTTACAGCTAACACCACAATTCAGGATTTGAGCAGTACGATCAAACTCTTAACCCTTTACTGCCTGAATTAATTTCAGCAGATCACGCCTTCTGCACTGCTTGGGTTGAAATTAGTAAGCCGCTGCGAATAATAATGCAACACTTGACTGAGCATAAACAGTTAAAAATAAATACGAGGATTAGAGTGAAACCTAAGTTCTGATTTCTTAATTAACTGCAGGTGTTAACACACGTGTTTTCGCAGGAATTGTATCTCAGTATTTTCATTTCCCAGCATTTTTTCCATGAGTTTATGGAATCATCTTCGTAGCTAAGCATGAACAGACAAAAGAAAAAGGGCACGTGTTGTCTACTTCAAATAATAAAGGAGACACGTGAAATACACAGGGACTAATGGATCTAAATAGCCTTAACATCCAAGTCAGTACAGCAAGAGATATTTTTTTACTAGACAATGAGATCAAGAAATAAAATGAGATGTCAACAAGGCGGATGCCCTAGCAAAAGTAGTATAGGAACGACACAGAGACAATGAAAAGTTGATATTACGGTCAATAATTAAAAAATGCAACATTGTTAGCATTCACTTTATACAAAATTAAAATATTTAGTATAAGATATCTAGTATTTACTGGTTACGTTAAATTACAAGTTCAAATAATGTTTTCTCACATAGATAGTAACTGGTATGAACACTAGAGTTTCATGATTACAACAACAATATATGACCGTGCAGACGCGTTTTGAGGTTGTCAACTTACTGTAGAATTGTGGCGCACAAGTTACCTATGTACAGACCATACCAATATCTTGATACGGAGACCGATTTTTCATTCACTCAAGCACCTTGTATCAGTCATCTACATGGTTTCTCTCCCCACCTACATCATCCCTTCATAATCCTTAACACGTTTCCTGCAATTGCCTAGCCGGTGCAAATCTTTACTTTGTACACATAATCACTAAAAGACTTGGAAAAAATTACAGAACATAACCTAAGTGACCCACCGGTGGGTCCCATCGCAGGAAACGTATTAATGATGTAAACCAGCACAAAGGTTTAGAAAAATTTTATATGCCATTTAGGATGCGGAAATTCGCTGTATTATATTTAGAAAATTATATTTCTGAAACTTCGTTGGTTCATATGAAAGAAAATTAGGTAACACGCTAGTCTGATACGGCACGAAACTAAAGTTATACCAGTGACATGCCAGCTGCCAAAACTATGCGCATGTCAGTGACTCGTCTACATACCATCCATACCATCAATATTCCTGTAATTCCTCTGAACTGCAGTAGCCGAACAATTACATCGGAAGTAAAGTTCCTCTATTTTTGCTCGTTGTTCCATTGCGTAGCAATTCATTTTGGCGGGTGGATTTTATTAATTTTTTGGGCAATAGGTTGTAATTGTCAGTAGACTTGATACGCTGGTAAAAAACTTTGAAATCTCCTCATTCATTCTTAATTAACCAAATCTCTTAACCATTTGTAGTTTTATAGCTACTACTGCAATGTGCACCCGCAAAATTCAGGATCTATGAAGTAAAATACATTTTTCATTTTTACCCATGGTATTATCAAAATCTGAATATTTTTCATGAATACATACAGAACTTCCATTTTCTATTTTATCTACCAATAACAGGGCCGAGTAGGAGAAGAAAGCTAATAACGGAAACAATGGCTTGTTTTATAGTGATCCGATGCCTTTGGCACCGACAATACAATGCATTGTATTGTCTAGTGCAATGTGTACCCGTTAACTTTGCCATGCGAGCAGCATTGCTTCGTCTTGCCATTTCGCATTGTTCGTCCTATAGTCTTTGGCGTTTTTCTTGCTGTCGAAGTCTCGCTGTTTCTTTCTTACGGTTGAACACTTTTCTATCCATGTTGGCCTTTTTTGCAGGAAGTTAATTCTGAAATATCCTTATCTCTCTGAAGCTTTTCAAGAAAATCACAATTCCAAAAACAATAACTCAATTTCCAAAATCTTTGGCCTTATACTATGTGGTAGCCAGGTTACTGGTCAGACTAATTTAAAACATTTCTTTTCGCATATTCAATTAAAAATATCAAAGCATCATGATGAATTTCAACAGAAAAAGGTCCAAAGAAAATTTCTATTTGTAAAAATAAACCGATTGCGTATTCTGGATACAATGATGTAAGTGAAAGGGAATTGAATTGCCACGGAAAAATAATAATGTAATAGAATGATTTCTTGTATTGCTTAAGCTTTATCCTTGCTGCTATCAAATCTATTGATTAGAAGAGTGTGACACAGGGACAGACGGACGCGGCTCTTATTATAGTATACAGATAATAGTTTTAAAAAGGTACCTTACTTATGGGCCACTTTGTATAATCGACTATTTATCTGCACCCCTCTCTCTGTTTATGTGTGTGTCCGTCTCATTACTTCCTATCTATTACTGAAGAAAAATTATTGAACTGAAATCAGAACAGGTACGCATGTATTCTATGCATTGTATTGTGGATACCAAAGGCGCCGAATCACTATAAAATACTCCATTTTTTCTATTATTAGCTCTTTTCTCTTACACGGGCATTTTATCGGTAAATGCCATACAAATGGATGTTCTGTATATTTTGTGTAAAATATTCATATTATGATAGCACCACGGGTAAAACTAAAATATGTATTTCGTTTCATACACCCTTCATTTTTATCACTTTTAAACTTAGGAATTTTAACGGGTAATATCTGGGCCATGTCATCTGTAGATAAGATGTGGAATAAAAATTCTGTATATATTAATGAAAAGCATTCATTTAAAACGCACTAATTTGTCGTAAATCTTTAATGCATTTATCTTAATAATTTCAAATTAGTCAAATCAAACACGTGCCATCAAAAATGATGACAAATACTGTTGGAAAGATATTAAATAGAATTACATATAAGAACGTAATGCAATATATTTAGTTTTATATATATATATATATATATATATATATATATATATATATATATATATATATATATACAAAGGACAAACGTTTTAATTTAGTATTTCTTTGATGACAACATTCCTAGTGAAAACTAAGACACTTAGTTTTCTACTGCTGCAATTGACTCTGCAATTCGTGTCATATTCGGGTAAAATGTACCCGAATCATAGGGCAATACCCCGCCGAATTCGTATCCACGATACGGACTCGAGTATATAAGGCTCTGGATCTCTCTAATTTTTTTGAAAGTGACACGAAACATATAATAAATAAATATATAAAATATACCGTATGTCCCAAAAAAAACGAACCGAGTATTCATTTTCCCGTATCAGTAATACCATCAAAAGAATGATGGTATTACTGATACGGGAACTCTATGAAATTAAATGATTGCAATTAAATGCTTATGGTATTCTTACTATGGTATTACTGATACGGAAAAATAAATACTCGGTTCGGGATTTTGTGAGACATACAGTATAAACACACGACGGTCATTCTTAGTATTAGATAAGATAGAGATCTCACCCACTTTCTAGAAATGATCCAATTGAATGTATTCATGTTCGTATTTGCGTGAAAACAAAGCGAATGCCTTCTCTAGATAGTTCTTCTGTAAACTGAGCAGCTTGGATGGAGACAACATTGCTTGTAGAAGCACTTTTGTTTCCCACACATGAACAGAGAAATGCATATTACACAGATAAGCCAAAATTGAACATGCACAGAACACCACTAGGAAATAGTTTATTTTTACATAGCAGTTAACTTGGAAAGGACTTCATGAATAGTTTTTAGAACTGGCGATGCTAAACGTGAGTTAAAATAAAAAATTTACTAACAGTAAAAGACACAATGAATAGTAACAGCTCACCTTGAATATGTGTGCATTGTAAGCAGGGTGAAGAACTTCTCATTCCAAAAATGGGTTTCTGGCTGAAAAATTAGTTGGAATTTCATATAAGCTGCTTTTTACAGCTTGTTAAAGTACACTCACGTGAATGAAAACTTTTCGTTGCACTGAGTCTATTTCTTGAGATAGTGTTTGTGAAATATAACCAGGGCAATGCAACATGGCCTACTATCGGAGAAGTTATCAGCCTGTTCACTGCTGTTCTAGGCTTCAGTTCATAAATTAATTAACTTGAATTGTAATCATTGAACGAATAAGAGGAACAACACTTTGCACTTCAGATTGAGAAAAATTATATTTCAGCAGATACAGAGTTACCAAGAGCGAAGCACAACGCATGAACTTTGTTTTTAAAATGGCGTCGTCAACCAAACAAGTGTTAAAAGTACAGCCTAATCATGACTAAGTCAGAGATGCAAGAGGAGTCTGGGAAAGTGAATTCAGACATGAAGAATATTTTTCAGTGCATGCAACTATTTAGTTATTTCATTTCATTTAAACATTAAGTTAATAAAATTCGTTTTAGCTCTGCACAATAACTTTTAACTTATACTCAAATATGATGCTCGAGCAAACCAACTTTAGTTTTTCAGCATAGCTTCTTCAGCTCCCGGCATTCAGGAATTTAACATTACATCTGTATTTTTATGTTTGCTTTGCTCGCCCCACGTATCCTCAGCTCGAGCGCGCACAGAGATGCGCTATTTTTCATCGTTTTAAAACGTAAAGCATTGCCGAGAGAATAAAATGATTGTTTTTGCAACAGCTAAACCTCCGGGAGGCGACCCTTTGTTCTTCAGACCTGCGAAGCAAAACCGGCTTGTTTTTGCGGGGACAGCGCGGGATTTTGTCTGGACGAAGCATTTTTAGCACTTCCGCAGCAAATGGATGGCTTCCATTCCGCTCTCAATAATTTAAGGCGATAGCCAGGGCATTTGTTCTAAAGAATAAAGGTGCCAAGGTGCTCGAGTTCTTGCATTAAACTAAAATTCCGCATCTCAGGGATGAAAAATTATGTACGTTTGGAATTTTAATGAAAAGAAGTTTAATCCCTGGGTGTACATAACACATTAGCGTTGCATAATACCGTACTACCTCTTTGAGTTTGAAGCAGTAGCGAAGCAAACATGTCTTAAATATGTGCTTTTTGTCGTGTGAAAGCTTAAACATTTTTTGTTTCGAGCCGAAAATAAGTCATTTTATTGTAAAGAGCTCGCTGCATCAAGTAAATGCTAGGTATTCAGATCTTGTGACGCAAACAAAACCGAAAACAAGAAGCACAAGAAAGGAAGGGAGAATGCATTTCAAATACTTTAAAATTATTAATAGATGTATTTCATCTGAGTAAAACTACAAAGTCAGCTAACAGAATGGCTTACATAATTTACCATTTTTTATTAGCCAAGCTGTGTATGAGATCGTATGAGTAAGCTTTTAAAATCACATTGATTCATTCACTAAAATGTTGACCATTACTCGACAGTTGCCCTCACAATCTCTGTCTGTCCTTCATATGTTCCGAATAATTAATGTTAAGAGACACTTGCTTCTCCCAGCAAGTGCTAAGTGACACTTGCTTCTCCCAGCAAGTGCTAAGTGACACTTGCTTCTCCCAGCAAGTGCTAAGCGACACTTGCTTCTCCCAGCAAGTGCTAAGCGACACTTGCTTCTCTCAGCAAGTGCTAAGTGACATTTTTTGATGCGAATAAACTGGTTTGGTGAGCGGAAAGGTTCGTGGCTCGAAAAAATTCGTCTTTCCCTCACGGTCAGTTCTCTCGTATTTTTTACGGTTGATATTCTACGATTGGTAGATGTTTGTCATAGCCTGAAAGCATGCTATTTTATAGGGTAAACACAAGTCAATTTTATCCGCTTCCAAATGAACCTTAATCAATATTATTATTCCTTTACCAACCCTCAGTGAATTGTATTCTTTTTCTAGTTAATCGTAAAAAACATCCGAGGATCTATAGTAGACGCTTGCACGCAATGGTATGTGATTCTTAAAAAAGCAGAGGCTGGCAAAATAATTTCTATTAGTCTAAATAAATAAATATACGCTGCCTGGTCATTATTTAGACAAGGGTGTAATTTGGACAGCAACAAAATAATGACAGAGAGATAATAATGGCAGCAATATTCACCTACTTTTCGCAAACCTAAAGTTTTAGAAAGAGTAAAATTTTAAGATTTATTGCCGATATATTCATCACTTTATTTTGAAGTGAAAATTATTCTGACCCTGACCCAATTTTAATTAGAGCATTTTTCCCTTTGGTGGCAGTTTCATACAGGGACATCAATCAATCAACGATTTGTTAGCCGGTAGGTTATTTTTGAATTAACCTAATTTTAAAATGATGTTTAAATTTCTCCTGGAATGGATTAAGTGAGAACAGAAGACACAGAGGTTGTGAGACGTATTGTAGCAGACCCCTTTATGTTACCAGCAGTTAGACTTAAATGCAACAGCACCCCTCATCGCACAGCTATTGTCCAGGTGTAGGGTCAAATGCTAGGTTATGTTTCACATATACGGGAGTTTTTCGAATGATAGAGTTTTCACAAACTGTGAACTCTGTAAAAATATTTATTGAGTATAAAATGAAAGAAGCCATATATATATATATATATATATATATATATATATATATATATATATATATATATATATATATATATATATATATATATATATATACAAGAAGCTTCATTCATTTTTACGCTGAGTAGCATGCATGAGGTTCCACATTCGCTGTAACACCGTACAAAAACACACGTTGATTTCGTCTTGCGCAACGTTAAGAATAAATAGTTGAAAGCCTGTCATGAAACTGGCGCTATGACAGCGATGGCACGCTTGGGAGGCCAGAAGCAATGCCTGAAGTGCATTGCTAAATGCACTGGAAAATTGGCTCAAATTATAAGGCTGTTACGATGCCAGGGTCAGCGTTGAGCGACTACTGCTTTGTATAGGCAACTTTCGAGACGCTATAGAGATTGTTAGGTAAATTTTCACCACTCCTGAGCCTTCCTCTAGGAAGGGAGCTCTAAATTTTCGTTTACTCGAAAGCTTGATATATAATGGAAAACAATCATACGAGACAAAAACATCGTTAAGCGTCTTAGAAGATCTCAATCAAAAATAGTTACTTTGAAGCCGGCATGTTGAAAACTCTAGCTAAAATAATTGTTTTTACTCAGTGCGCAATTTGTGTATTATTATTATCAGTAAAAAAACTGTACTAAATGTAACATGATATTTTCTTATCTTGATTGGGAGAGCTACAGAATAAAAAGGTTGCAGTTGATAAATATCCCGTTTTCTTTGGAATGCCCTGTGGTCAGGTTATCAATCTTCAACTAGGACCAATTAAACCAAACCATTAGCAATGTCTGTACTGTCGGGACGTGCATTCATGGCATCAGCTGCAGAGCTTAAGTTCCTAAATATCGGAAAAATGCATGCAGTATTGTTGTCAATTCCCGCCGGACACCATAATTCCGATATTATAAAGTGACTCAAAGTGGACGACAGCTTTGTCAGGAAGGTTTGATGCGAGTTAGTTACTTTCAACTACAACTTTGAAGCAACAGCTGCCAGGCGGGATCATTTAAAGACGTCTGACTGCACGAGGGAGGCGAGTCATGCTGCCTCTCCTGATGTCTGGCTTTCCAACTCCCCTGACCTCAATCCAATCGACTTTTTTGTATGGGGCGCTGTCGAACGGAACAGCAACTCAACCCTATACACAACCACGGACGAATTGATTGAGCGTATCAATGTGGTTTTGCTAATATTTCAAGAGAGGTCGTCAAAAACAGCTCTAATAGGTTTCGCGGGCGTATCGAGGCCGTTATCAAGGCAGACAGCAGTTTTATCGAGCAAAAAGTGGCTAAAAGGTCAACAAAGACGATCATATAGTATTTTTGTCAATATCACAATTTTTCTTTGAATAAGAACATTTTTAAATAACCTAAGGCCTAAAACAGCAAAGTGTATTATCTGCTGCACCGTGCAAAATTATTGGAAGCCTATTTGGGCTTTTTTACCAATTAACTACTTACTGACAATGGAAAATAGGTATAAACCTTCATTTTGCATTATGCTAATCGAGTTTAAATTCTTATCAATTTTAACATGTTCCTTTTCAAGTTTATTTTGCTCCGAGGAATTCTCAATTTGAAAGAATTTCATATTTTTCATCATCTTTTCCCAACTCAATTCGTTGTACAAACAAATATATTTTTCATCGCATCTTCATAGGATTTGAATAATTGAATTTACTCACTAACGAAGGAATGAATTGTCTTCAGATAAATATTTTTGATGGACCGATAATATTGGGTTGGCCAAAAAGTTCGTTCATTTTTTTAAAAAGGAAGTTAAAACCGAATTAATATTCAGAAATATTTATTTAGCCAATAAAATAGTTTCCATGTGCATCTACTACCATTTGCCATCTCTTTGGTAAGTTTTTAATCCCCTGTTCAAAGAATGTAGGCCTCTTTATTGGTGAAAAAGATGTCCAAGAAACTTTCAACATCTTCATCATAATCAAACTCCTTCCCATTCAATGAATTCTGCAGTGAACGAAACAGATGGAAATCAGAGGGAGCCAAATCTGGAGAATATGGAGGGTGAGGTAAAACTTCTCACCCAAGCTACAACAATTTTTCCCGACTAGCCAAAGCAGTATGTGGCGGTGCGTGAAAAACAACGCCTTTACGATTGACCAGCTTCGGTTGCTTCTGATGGAAAACCATGCTTAATTTATTCAGTTGTTTGCAGTAAACCGCTAAATTGATGGTTCTGTTAGCATAAAGAAGTTCAAAAAGATGACACCTTTCCAATCCCACCACACCGATAACATCACTTTTTTTGGATGGAGGCCTGCTTTGGTTGTTCTTTGTGGTGGATCATTTGCCGTTTTCCACGATCTTTTGCGTGTAACATTGCTCTACACCAGTGTTTCTCAAAGTGGTCCGTACCACCCCCCTGGGGGCGTTGAGAAAATACAAGGGGGCGGTAGGAGGGTACACCATGAATGGGGGGCGTATATTACTGTATAATATACAGTAATATAATCATTAGGGGGCGGTGTAAAATCAGATAGTGTCCTAAGGGAGCGGTGATAGAAAAAACTTTGAGAAACACTGCTCTACACGGTCCACTTTTCATCTCCAGTAACAATGCGTTTCAAAAATGGGTCATTTCTTTCCCGTTTCAGCAACGAATCACAAACGGAAACTCTATGCACAAGATTTGCTTCTGTCAGTCAGTATTAGTTCTCTGTAGTGTGTTATTACCCACTAGCGTCAACATGTTCGCTAAACCGAATACAGTATTTGAGGAATAAGAACATAAAATGCATTCTAGAAAGCTGGAAAGATGGCATCTAAAAAACGGATGAACCCTTTGGCCAGCCCAATAATTAAGGCTAACTCGAGCAACGAAATGTTTATCCGTAGGCTGGATACGAATTGAAAGTAGAAGTATTTGAAGAATTAAAAGTGGTTCGGAAATGAATTATGGTGAAGAGTTCTATCACATTGCTTACATTTTGAATTATTTTCAGTGTGCTTCAAATTAATCTAGAGCATTTAGTGCTTTTAGTGCTAGACAGTTCTCGTGGAAATTCTGCGAGTTTATGTTTAACTAATTTTAAATTATTAAAAAGATGAATACATTAAAGATTTACGATGAATTATTGTGTTTTAGACGAATACTTATCATTAACAAATACAGAACTTCCATTGTGAATCTTATCTACCGATGACATGGCCTAGAAAATACCCGAGGAAATTCCGCAGCTTAAAAGTGAGAAAATTAAAGATTTATGAGATAAAATTCATTTTTCAGTTTTACTCGTGGTATTATCAGAATCTGAATATTTTTCATGAATGTATACAGAACTTCTATTCTGTATCTTATCTACCGATATAACATGGCCGTCTTGGAGAAAAAGACCAATAGTGCAAAAAAATTACGTATTTTATAGTAATCCGGCGTCTTTGGTATCCGCAATACAATGCTTATAGTACATGTATACCCGTTCTGATTTCCGTTCAATAATATTTCTTCAGTAATAGATAAGAAGTAATGGGATGGATACACACAGATAGAGAGCCAGAGAGATAGAGAAGGAGAGAAAGAAAGTGGTAGAGATACACCGTCAATTATATATGAAGACTATTTAACCAACACGTGAAAAATCACGTGTTTCTTGAACAATTTTTTCAGTTGATTTGCCAGTGGATGCGGGCTTTGCGAGGGACCTTCTACATTGAAGGATGTGCCTTTGGTATCCACAATGCAATGCTTACAATACATGTCTATCCAACCGAATTTCCTCCTATCTCAATCCTTAAGAGCGTGACAGAAAAACGGCCTAGCAAGCAAGCAAGCAACAAACTGTGTATCATTATATAGAGAAATATGTAGATGGTATTCTTTAAAACGAGGTGGCGCAGCAATGTAACTCATGTGGTACTAAGAGTAATAGTACTTCAGGTTTTTTAAATTTATCCCACACTACATCCCACATTACGAATGCCTTCTCATATTTTCCAGAACTCGACACCAGTGAATAGCGTGTTGCTCTTATTTCGCAACTGACATAAGAGAGTTCAAAAATTCATAAAATGAAAGTAAAGTTAGGCTGATCCCAACTGGCTTAGCAAAGCACTTTATAATTCGATGTATTTCCAAGGTCCCCTTCGTTTAGAGCAAATATAACGGCTGGCGGCAAACAGGCTTCCCAAATTTACGACTGACCGCCCAAGTTACGACCAAAAATGCCTTTAAAATCCCGCAAATTGCTGTCAGAGAAAACTTCGGCCTGCTCTGTTTATTAGGGGGACTGCGGCAAACAGAACCACTACCTCTACAATCTTTCTCTATTCCTCTCTCTCTCTCTTTATCTCTTTCTCTCTCTCCCACCCTTCACCGAACTCTCTCCTACCTAGTGAATGAACTGAATGTACTCCATGTCGCGCCATCGCGCCCTTCCGAAGAGGCATGCGATAAAAGTGATTTCTTCTCAAACATGATCTTCAGTTACCTGCACTTTTAGTTTAAACTTCCCTCCTCCCCCATCCCGCCCCCCTCAAAAAACAGAGAGCTTAAGAGCTGTGCAGATGAAAAAGAGCCGAAGTCTGTTTTGCTAACGCTGATGAAAGAAAAATGTAAACTTCACGATATTAAAACACTATATAGTTCTCATGGATATTCCACGGTTTAAATTTGACTAATTTAAAATTAATATAAAGACGAATATATTAAAGATTTAGGACAAATTATTGTGTTTTGAATTAATATTTATCATGAATACATACAGAACTTCTATTCGGTATCTTATCTACCAAAAACAATGCCTTTATAGTACTCGTGGACATTACACGGTTTAAAAGTGATAAAATGAAGGATTAATGAAATATGATGTTTTTCAGTTTTACCCATAGCACTTTCAGAACTCGAATATTTTTCCCGAATATATTCAGAACTTTCATTCTATATCTTATCTACCGATAATATGGCCCTGTAGAAGAAGGCTAATAGCGGGGAAAAAGGCATATTTTATATTAATCCGGTGCCTTTGGTATCCAGAATACAATGCTTATAATACGTGTGTACCCGATCTGGTTTCAGCTGAATAATTTTTCTTCAGTAATAGATTGGAAGAAATAGGACGAACAAACACAGATAGCGAGATAGAGAGAGAGACAGAGATGGATATACACTGTGAATTATAGTAGATAATAATATATATGAAGCGCCTACACGCTTGTTTTAATTCTTTCATTAATAAATGTTGCTCCAACACAGAACAGAGAGAAAGAGAGGGAGAGAGAGAACTTAAGACAAGATGGCCTTGTCTGAGCACACTCACTTTATGACTCATAAAGTTCCTGGCAGTTTATTTTCGTGCCTTAAAGTAAGAAAACTCTCATGATGAGATAATGACCCTAAGTTAAAATCCTGCTCGCCAGAACTTTCGTTTATCATATAAACTGGTAGTCCCACTCGTGAAAAAATTCTCATGTGTTTCACTAAATTTACTGTATCTTGGAAATTCACGTGTTTTTTAATCAATTGACTGCATTTTGTTGCTGATGAAATAAGCTTCTTGCTTGCCTTTTCTTTCTTTCATTTGCCAGTTGATGGCGCTTTTCCGATGGTGTTCCCATACTGAAGGCTAATAACAAAAACAATCACACATTTTGTAGTTATCCAGCGTTTTTGGTATCCCCAATACCTACATTTAAATAAACACGAATTTTCATCTAGCTTTCCCATAGTCCGTGACACCAAAGCCTCATATACTCGTGTATAAATACAGAGCGGCTTTTATTACATAAGGTTGATACGAAACATGGTTAACGGGTACGCAGTGCACTATGTTAGCTTATACCAGGCTTGTCAGGTTCAAATAAGTGCTATATATTCGACTATATAATAATAATACACAGTTTGTTGCTTGCTTGCTTGGTCCATCTTTCTGTCACGCTCTTAAGGATTTAGATAGGAGGAAATTCGGTAGGGTAAACATGTATTGTAAGCATTGTATTGTGGATACCAAAGGCACATCCTTCAAACAAAACAACAAACAACTTTATTTCCAATCAAGTACACAGTACATAGACATTAGTACATTGGTTTTTCAAATTCTTAAGGTTAACATTCTTAGAATAAGGATGATGGTGAGCTCCATGCGACGATCCCGGGATGTGTCCATGGGCGGGTTGCTGAGGGCTTACCGATAAGTGAGAGCTCACGGCGCGAAACGAGAAACAGCTCGTATGCATTGCCGGGTTTCGAGCCCGCGGTCTTTCTGCCCGAAGCAGAGACCTGATACCTAACACAGGCCGCAGACCACTCGACCAAGGTGGCTGTGAAAATTCCTTCACAAAGCCCTCGTCCGCTGGCAGACCAATCGAAAAAATTCAGTAAAAAACATGCAAATTTTCACCTGGGGGTCTACTTGTCTCTCCATATTTTTAACACTTGACAGTTATCGGACTCAGAATGAAGGAAGTGGTGTAAAAAATGAAGGAAGTGAAAAGCACTGTTCGAGTTTGATCTTTTTTGCCTCGGCCAAAAATTTGCACACAGAGTTAAGATTAAAATAATGAACAAAAAATAATTTTCATTCCGCTTTATATTCTCAGAAAAATAAAACGTAGTCCTTGCCTGTGATATATACCTGAAAATAAGAAATGCGTACATTCTTCTTTTTCTTTTACCAACAGATTTTACAAAATCATTAGGACTTAGTTTTTCTTTAACTCAATACTTTGATCCTGGGAACCATGGATCAATAACATCGTAATTTTATTCATTATAAAATTACCTAAAAATATAGTGAAATACAACATTGCTGAGAAATTATGCAGAGTGAAACTAAATCATTTTATATTTTCAGCGTGTCCCTCAAAGCAGGAGGTTTGTACCTCGTCACCTGGCTTGTCTGTGGCATGATGAAGCTCTTACTTCCCTATGCGTCACAGCTGAGCCTAAATGAGCCTTGATATTTGCATCAACACCAGCTTCTCCTCTGCAATGCCAACAATATTTCTCCCTAACAAGAAACAATGCAGCGACACTGTTTCGTTAAATTAACCAATTTCCTTTTCGAGAACCATGTTTGAGTTTGAGGATTGAAGCAACCGTGACCAAAAATAAATGTTCTTCGCTTATAAGATTTATCATTGTTCTACCAGTGTTGCAAAGCATACTCTGCTTTTTCTGTAGTATTGTTTAGAACTCGGTGATAACTCAACAAATATGTACCAAACACGAAGCAGTCTCACAGCACCAGCGTTGTCTCATTTTCTCGAGTGTATCAGACCGACGCTAGATCTGCCCTTGCAACAAATACATGTGCCCTTATGCAGCAAAAGAAAGCTTGCTTTATTTGAGTGTTTCTCCTTGATTGTTGAAAGCGAAGTTCAGTGGTGCGTGCGTATTGTGCAGCGTATGCAGTCTTCATAACTCGCATAAAGACCACCATAACGGTCTCTAAAATGCCCTCGCGTATCACATTACTTAGGTTTCTCGAGCAAATCCAGGCCTTGAAGCTACAGTCCCGCCATAATCTAGCAAAACCTTGTAATTCCGTGAAATGTTCAGCCTTAAGATCAGGGCAGGATGTGGCCGGCATTGAAAAGGCTTTCATTGCCGTGCTAGTATTGCTGAACGCGATTTGTGAGAGATAAAATTAATTTTTTCAATTGCATTGTTAAAGTTACAAGTTACGATGGCTTCTCGCCTTTAGGAATTCGGCGGTTTGGTTACGAACGCCAAAAAGACTTTTCTCCTCAAGCAAGAGCTATGCCAATCTAAAGTAAAAATTAGATGGTGAAGCGACACTTACGGTAGGCGTGATGCATCTCACTATTAGTTTAGTGTGCTAAAAGCGAGAGAAATATCAGTGGAGTTACTACACCATGCACCATGTATACATCATAACGTGTTATATGGGACAGATAAGTTTAACGAACACCGTTAAAACGCTTAGTAAAGAGTGGTAAATTTGCGAGTATTGCTCGGCAGAGCCATGAAACAAGCTGGTGTGAGCGACTGTGGGCAGTTTCATCTTAGAACAACCATCAACATTTGATGTAACTGCAAATAAAACATTATCTTCAATTCGACCATTGGTAGTAACAATCATCGAGTTTTAGATTCATCATTATTTTTATCCTCAGTGGAATAATATCCTCGGATCACCAAGAGATTTTTTGCTTGACTTGTCATAAGTTACTTCACAAACAACATAATCAGTCTTCCTACCGAGGGGGGACCATTAAAAACACGTTTATAGAATTTGTTGCGTGTCTTCATAATCAATAAAGAGAAAAGCGTTTAAAAACGAGCTAATCACGTTGTAAGATCGTCAACGATGTGTAAAATAGCTCTTATTAAATATACAGCTAGAATATCGTAGGAATACTGAAGCGAGTAGCTCTTCTAGGCGTTTCCAAGCGAGTCTCTCCTCTGAAGCTACGCATGTTTTTCTAATCTCAAGGGATTATTTACGGTAAACAGGTGCTGGTCAAATATGAAAGGCGCTTTGAAGCCAACCAAAGTAAATATGCGACAGAGGCTCACCGAGACCCATGAATATTTTACTTTATTAATGCTAGTATATACACACTTGGCTAGGTCTACGGGATGCATTGATCATTGTTTCTCGAGGTTAGAGCAGGCTTATGCAGATATTAATGCGTTGGTAGAAATTTATACATTTGGTTTGAAATTGCAAATTCTGATGATATATTTCATAGATACATCAAATGTTCTCATGAACGAACTTACAGTAAACATTTTGGAAAAGGTTCCCAGGCATCGCAGCGGTTCGATCTAGTTTGGCAGCTTTAACGATGGAAAATGCATTGCTTTAACGAATTTGGTTTCAAGTAGTGACTGACGTATTAATTCTAGCATTCTTCGAGGACCAAATGAAATTAATGACTCATAATAGGACAACCATGTCTATGGCTATTAATTAATATACCATATTATATTACAGGCTAGTTATTCTATTGAATAACTTATTGTAGGTTAGAAAACTGACGCTTCCATTTGCCTCTTTAAATATATATCAATTTTCATTCGGCAACAGTGTTTGAAATAGAATATTTTCTCTCATCGCGATCTCAAACGCTTTTCCCTTCACGACAGGATAAAAACATTAATTCAATTTGGAGGGCACGTACAAACAATGGTGCACAGTGCATGAAACATGTAAACAATGGTGCAGAGAAGATGAACGTGTAAACAATATTGTAGTGTCTTATTTACGTTTCATAAGAATATGACGTACATTATTTCTTTGAACAATATTCAAAGCATTATAAAGGCGCAAACCAGAGAAAAACAAGCACTATCATTGAGTGCTGCTGCCGTAGGATGTGTTGCTGCCGGCGATGTTGCTAAAACTGAACAGTTCTGCTGAAAGCTTGCATCACAATATAGTGTGCTTATCAGTAAGCTTTTACATTCTGTTCGCAAAATGCTTATCAGTGTATCTACAAATGGAATACTCATATAGTAGTTCAGTTACCCTAGGGCTTTCTTCAAAGCTGACTCTGGCTAAATTGATTCGAATATTTAAAAGTAATAATAATAAGCATCAGGAAACAACCGCTACGGTGTATCAGCGCTAAGTATTTCCAGCGGACATGACACGTGTGTCCTCCCTGGAAGTGCTGCTGGTACAAACACTGTGGTGAAGTTTAGGAATTTACGCCAATATTGGGGTAAAACTCGCCTTCAGGTCACTGCTTTAATATAATTATGTGCCAGGTCTCCAGCTCCGTCAAAATCTCTAAGCATCCTCAGCGATTACGTTAATTTGCTACGAGTATGAAATTTATCTGGATGTTAAGCTTATTATAATAAGCAAGGTGACAGAAATTAAATGCCAATACATTTTTAGAAAATGCTACATTTTAAGAGAATTCATCAGCGGAAATGCTAGAAATTAGGTACACATGAATCTTTCGCTAACAAGAAGCTCAATATTCT
Organism: Trinorchestia longiramus; assembly: GCA_006783055.1. NCBI lineage: Eukaryota > Metazoa > Arthropoda > Malacostraca > Amphipoda > Talitridae > Trinorchestia > Trinorchestia longiramus. Next base: position 20,496 of record VCRD01000057.1, read on the forward strand.
ATAACTTTTAGGCGCGGCCTCTGACCTTGTCTCACCATCATTCAATAACTCGTCTGAAACCAGCGAGACTCCTCGAAGCGATGATTAAAAAAAAAGCCCTGCCAGGTTGTAATGAGGTATTTGCATATCGAGCAAATTACAATTACATTACTCGCATATGAAGTTACTAACTTGGAAACGTGTCGTAATTTGCCTCTCTACCATAAGTAATCACTAAGCCAATAAAGAAAAATTAAATTCCTCAATGCTCTCACTGGCACTCACGCAACACACTCAGCAGGTGGGTCACGAGCTCTGATATAAAAGCAAGACGCTGCAATCATTAATTTTCCTGGTAACTTCTACGTCGCAGCTGCATTGCCTCAACTGCATCCTCAATTTACTCCTTAACAAAAAAAATTCTAGGTGACATAATTTTTGCACCCTTAGCCTGTTGAGGTACGGTACATTTTGGCGGAGTTACGAATATGTTGCGTTAAGAAATAGTCACACACAAAGTTCATTTGGAGTGACGAATATTCTCTATTGGTCTTCGTTGACTTTAGTACAGTAATTCGTTAACTCAACGTCGAAACACACACTAGGTCTCAACAGTAAACAATTTCAACCAATGCCCGAATGGCATTCCTTATAAATATTTTATTTATTCAAGATAAAGTAATCGAATTTTGCGCTGCTACCATTGTTATCCTCAATCAACACTGAATATAGTTCAAAATAAAAATTCTTAAGAAAAGTGCCAAGTTTCAATGAGAGAGATCCATCATCGGCCAAATGGCACTGGCTGCAACTCTGGCTATGGATCTTGATACTTGGAAATATTAATTATCGAGAGTCTCCGTTACATCTTAGAACTACGTCTGAATTTCAAAAACATGCCGGAGAATGTGAAGAGCTTCGGGTTAGATTTGCAGGTACATGCGATAACGCACGACTTTTTGTCCAATCTTAGTGATTTATCTCGTCTGCTTCCCCGTACTGCATCCAGTGGGAGGAGCTTAAGAATGCTGGTTCCACTTGTGCGTAGGTGATGATCAATAATCCCAGCATCACCTGGAGTTCACGTTTAAAAGAAGTACAAATGGAGCGAGGAGTATAACTAGGCAAGTTCAATGTCAGAAGAATTAGATCCGTCGTCTAACTGCTGCACGTCCTATTTTATGAGTCCTTATCATAATTTATGGGTCAACTTTGAATCAAAACTTTATCAATTCAAATAAGTTTGATGCATTTGTTACTTACGTTCATCCGGTGTTACAGAGACAGCATCTAAAGCACAACTGAACAGCTGAAAACCAATGTTAGTAAATAACTAAAGAATACAAGTTAATTAGTTTGATTCAAAGTTACAAGTTTTTGAATCAAAGTTTTGAACAGAATATTTTCGACAAATTCAAACAAGTATTACGTAGAAATTTTCAGCACTTGGTTTTCATGTTATGGAAAGCAGTGTCCTTTAGATTACAAGATGCGTATATTAGGTTATCACATTTAGTTGTTAGTATCGAAACAAGTATGGTTAAGAGACCAGTAATTTCAATAACGTGATATAAAAAATAACTTTAATGCAAACTTTGACAACTGAAGCTAAATCAATTAACTATGCCTAAAAATACGAGAACTGATGAAATTTATTGAAGCAACTGCTTGAGTTTCAATTTTTCCTCGCTTTCAAATTGGACATTTCCAACATTGAAAACAGATGAAAGTCCCGCTCCCAGGTTGAGCATTGATTCCTACACAGAAGGAAGAGTAAAGCACTTCTCCATTAACTGAAAGTGCGTATGACATGCCGTTTTATCATAGGCAAATGCAATACTTTTTCCAGGTGAGTTTCGATCATATAAAATACAATGTAGTATAATTTATTGCCAATTTGAAACTCAAGATGTAGCTGTCTCCCTAAGTTCATTTTTCATATCTTACATACTGTATATCCTACAATATACTCGTATTTTCCTACACAGAAGATTAAACGTCTTAAGGGAAGAGTAGACTCTGCACAGAAGTACAGGCATTTCAGTTTACGCTCTGATAGTGCAGTCATCACGTTAAATGTATGCTGTATATGCAACAAGGCTCCGTAAGATAAATAATTCAGCCAGCACCAAGGATTGAACCCTACACTCACTTGAGTAGATCGCTTATTGGGTATACTGGCATCTTTGCTTTCTATGTAATCAGGAAGGCGGGTTTTTACATGCCTCTTTTTCAAGTAATACAAATGAAATAAAAGAATGTTTGGTGTATGACGTCAATTAAAGAATACCTCGCAGATTGTTAAAAAAAATTAAATTTATCCTGCCTAAACCAATAGGTTATGCTGTAGATCATCTTAAATTGTATTTTAACTAACTGAACCTGAATGACTTGAAACTAGAGACTAAAATTAATAAATTATGGCTTGTGATCTAAAAAAATTCTGTCTATTTACATTTGGAAAATTCAGAGCAATTTGCATAGGAAATATCATCACTGCAATGCAGATGAAACTTTGGGCTTAATGTCAGAAGAAATTAATCATTAAATAAACGTTGTAAAGAACTCCTTGCATTTTATATTAAAAATTTTTATACGTTTTTGAGGAGAGTCGTAAAGATTGTTGTAAGAAATTAACACTTATTTGACTGTAAAAATTTCTACAAACTGGACTTTGACCCAACATCACAGCTACCAAACGGATGATATTCCTAAGCTTTTGCTATAATTAGGTAGTTTTATCCTAAATTGGACACCTCATACCCACAGCATGCTCGAACGCAATATTGTTTTTGGATCAACTCAAAACAATGAATTAATCAAGTGAACCAAATACACAAAGGACAAAAAATATGTTTTAAGCAACCAAGGTAAACCGAAAAAAATTAAGTATCAAATTCTAACGAGCAAGAATCTTTTGGCAACGACTTGTGGCACAAAAAAAACAGCTCTAGAATACAAGTGAATAGATTGATCTGAGTCTGCTCCAACATTCAGACGAGATGGTGTATACGCTGGTGACTGTGGTTCCTTGGGTTATCATAAAGGTTTGAGAGGAGTGATCTCACCTTAGGTTTTTAAGAAATAGTGTGAAATTTTCGTCGTTTAATGTGAGATGTAAGTTTTGTATTTATTTGTGAATAAATGAAGTAGAACACTAATTACAGCTAACATATGTATTCATATGTATAGGGATAGAAGTAGTTAAATGTTCAAAATGTTATTATGGAAGAACATTTAGAAAGTGTGATTCTTCATAATATACAGTAATTTGATGACTTTAAATATACATACAGGGTCCCCAGTTTACGGCATTTTGACACGGCAACTCGCTGTTACGAATTAGCTCCCATAAATTCTATTAATTCATGTTCCGCTGTACGGTGATCCGTTCGTAGCTTGTGAACGAGGAAAATGCTCACTCAGTACGCCATATTGGATTGGAGCTTTCATTATCATCTCCGCGCTCCGTAGTTTTTTTCTCCGTTTTCACCCTTGCTTGAACTTTAATCTGGGCTTCCGAATGTAATTATATTTATGTTCATGTTCTAACCATTAGTCAGAATAATTTACGTATGTAAGTGTACATTTCCATGACGTATAGGCCTAAGTTCCGACTTACGTACTAAACCAGCTCACGAACGTCCGTAAGAACGGAACCAGTTCGTAACCCGAGTACTCCCTGTATTGACAAAATATATTTATTTTTAAAGAGTATCCTACAACACTATTCGTGATCGCGCAAGTTGTTTACACTGCTAGCACCCCTGCCTTACCTTTACACTTGATGTATCAGAAATTTATAACTTGGAATCAAAGTTCTCTAATTGTTTAAGTGAGTGAACACATAAAAATTCCATGACAATGTGTGATCTCAACGAATGAATTAACTGTGCTGCGTGAATTAACTAGCCGTAAAAAAGACCCGGACTGCCGTCAGCCTCTCGCTCTAAAGTTAAAGTTGAAGTTGAAGTTAGCGACTTCACACACTTCTGTCTAGTTCTAATATTGACTTTATAATGAGCACAATATGCTTAGCATACGTTTTAATACAAGAATACATTATACATAAGGAATTTGAATGTGATGATTTGAAAATTCCATCATTTTCCCACAATATACATAAAGATCTGATTGACTCATACGTAGTTATATTAAATTTCAAGCAAAAACTTGTTTTTACTTGGCTATTGACAGAAAATATGCCTCACTCATTAGACAGCCTGTTCTGACAGTCTGTCGGTTCGGAGATTTTGCTTCCATCGTTTAAATACATCTGGGTCACTGCTTCTACAATTAGAAATACAGCTGACATGAGAATATATATATATGCTTAAGCATGACAGAGAACAAGTTAACTATATTTTTACTAGTTGCCTCACCCTAATTCCCTCACCAACTTCAACCAGCATATTTTTTCTCTAATATATGCTCTTCTATGAGTATGACCTTTCAAAAGCAGGTCGGGAGAACACCAGTTTCAAAAGAGTGCACCAGACTCTGTTACACATTCTGTTGGCTTGTTATTGAACATATTTATTGCAAGGTTTATAATAGTACAAAGTACATTCCATAACTACAAGATTCTTCACAAAATACATCAATCAATAAGGATTGGAACGCTAAAATTTCATGGTAAAACATATTCACTCAGTTTATCATATTTCTCTGAACCAGATAGAAAGAATTTTGCATCAATTTGACAAAAACCTAGGGAAATATAATTCCACTTAAATACTGAAAATACTGTTCACATTTGGGGCATCCTAGTAAGAGACGGCTTTAATCCAATAAAATCCTACAGTCAAGAGCCAGCTCGTCCGGACCAGTGATACCGAAGATACTTCACTCTCTCTCAATAAATCATCTGCCCCTTCGTTCCGAAATACAAATTGACTCTCTCACGCTGTTCTCTTAATTTCTCTACGCTGTAATGTAACGTAAACCAGTTTAGCTCAAATGGTCAAGGACGATCGTTTTTGTTGCAAGCGTTTTTCTTCGATTCAAGGCACAAACTCAGTAACTCGCATACCTTTCTGTGCAAGTTCTCGTTCACGCATTTTGGTAATAAGTTCTGCTGAGATGGTTAGCGCACAGCGAACATCTCCCTACGAGGATATGAGTAGGTACAATACTCATAAGTTCATCATTCAACTTAAGTTGATGTACTAATTTTCAGTAACCTGGCTGAAACGGGATGGTCAGGGTCGGCCGCGTGCTGGGTACCCGCCAGCTACGAGAACTGCCAGTCAGTTGGCAACAGCACCAGCTGCCGCTCCTCTGTTCGCTTCCCAGCCTGCCTTTCGAACTCAAACAAACATTTGTTGGGTTTCGACCGATCGCAAGCCTTCTCCGAATAAACAACTAACACCTTCGTTGAATTAACACTGCATTTCAAACTAAAAAGCTACGCTGCTAAATCAATCAAGATAAGAGTGTGAACAGGTGTCTTGAGTTCTATTAACAACACGTGACTTAAAGCCACAACTCTCTAGGTATAGTCATGAGTGACACTGTAAATTTGTGATTTAAAAGAAACCAGAGTATAAAAATGCTCGAATGACTTTCTGTTCCTGTGATTAAAAGAGCAACAATTGACAGTGAATGTACAGAGCACCATTTGGGAAACAGATGAGTGCCACAGAAACCATGAGTTTCTAGAACAGATGCTTCTGTGTGTCGATGTTTAACATCTTTTTATTGAATGTCCTGATGCTAAAATATTGTTACCCTGCGTATCCTTGGGAACATTAATTTTTGCGAGATATGACAAATGTGTGTCCCTCGATCTATGAGGGACAATAGAGTTAAACTTTGAGTGTCTGTTTTTTATAAGGAGAAGTAAACGTGGATAAAATTGCAACTTGAGACTTGACTGTACTGAAGCCTAATAAGAATGCATCATAAAAAGTTAGCTGAATCGTACTATTGAATAAAAAACTTGTTCATTGAGTCACTGATACTCGTTTTTTTATAAGGCATAGATTTCTCAGTAGACTATTTGTGGTCACTTGAAGTTTTTCCAGGCTGCCCGAATGTTTTTTGTTCACTATTATTTTTACTTCGTTAAGAACTAGAACTTAAAAGAAAAATCAGCTTCAAGACAGGTAAACCTAATTGTGATCCTTCATCTAAAATTTTGCAGAGAAATCTTTGACACGTTCACTGGTTTGTTCTGGTCGCAGTTAAGAGAGAAAGCTGATGAAATAACCCAGAAGATATTTAAAATGAACTGCAGTCTCTTGCATTACAGCTTCCTGTGACGCTTAACGCGAGCTCAAGAGTTCTTGGGCACTTGACCTACAAATGCAAAGCACAAGAATTAACGGAAGTTTTTGGGCAGCCTCAGCGACCTCAAACTTGCACTCAGAACAGAGACCTTGGTGCTTTTATCTGAAGCCTTATACTGTTGGGAATTCATACTAAATCACATTTTTAGCACCAGAAGAAGAGAATGAAAATAATATTCTAAAGTATAATTCAATTTACTTCGTAGGAACGAAGAGAAAAATAGCTGAATCTCAGTCGTATGACTGGAAATGTTGATACTCAGGCATTATGATTAAATGATATTCCTGCTATTCGTTATCGAATGCGCCGGTTTTTCCAGGCTGGCTGAAAGGACTGGGCTGATATTGGAATTGAGCACACAGATGTTGAATATCACGAATCGTAGAAGCTAGTAATTCATTCAACATGATATGCACACAGGTTTGCTGATAAATTTTCTCAAACCAAATTTCAACCTTATATTAGGAACTAAATTTTTTTCATAATTTTGTGTCCCGAAGTTGTGTTCGTTATTATTAAAATAATTTTAATTTGCAACGAACCATTACACTAATGATTGCTAACCATTTCAAATACATTCATTTTGGCGAGTAAAAACAAGCAGTTCGGAGTACTAAATCTGCCATCCTCTATTTGAGACAAGTCTGTTGTTCCTACGACCTGTCATCGCCCGGCTTCAAATCGCTCTACAGCAAGCGTCGAATTCAACTTGTCTGGGAATACGCTATTTTTCAAGCTTTACGTAATCCAATTTACAAGCATTTCTCGAATACTTCAACGTAGGCATTCCTCTTACATTACTTACAGTAGAATAACTGCCAATTAAGAATCTATTAAAGCCAGTATGAAATTCGATTTTTTGTTACATTGTATGCATCAACTTGATTGGATATAAACTTTCTTTTTTTTGTTCCTTCCTTATGCATAAACCCCCTAGTTTTGAAGAGATGTTCTGTAATGTTCGGCGCTGTAGAAATGAACCTTGAGGAAAAATTTTCTTCTACTATAGGTAATAAAATTTAATTTGAGGAATTTTTTATTTGCTTGCTATAAATTAAAACCAGGCCCATTTTACATGACAACCACATTATTCAATAATTATAAGTAGTAAACGGAAGACAGACTTCCAGGGAAAATTTCCGCAGACAACGATAGCTAGAAAGCCCTGAAAGTAATTTTTGAACGATATTTAAAAGACTTTATTCATAAGAGAACTATGAATGCAATTTTGATATTATGCGAATAAATATTTTAAGAAAGTTTCAAAAATGCGATTATTATATCATCGCTACCATTTGAAGTTAGTCAATGTACATATAAACAATATTTTAGCAGTAGTTCTGTATATCCCTCCAACAAGGACTCTCAATACGCACCATCACATTCCTTTTTTCTGTTTATGAGACTTCCATGTGAATGAACCATCGAGAACGAAAATTTACTACGAGGTCAATTATAAGCATTTACCTTACTAGACATCTGCGCTTGTGAAGCTGTTTCCAGCTGTCGACAGCAATTAAATTTGAGGACCATTACTGGTGTTACTCAATGATAAATTCACGGCACACCAAGTCTCGTCAGAGTGCCTACCTGCATTTATGCTTTGTGTGTGCAGCATCGTTCATCAGCAGAGGCAAGAGCTCACTCTCATAGGACAACAACAAAGCTTTCAATTAAGAATACGAATAAAACGCTGCGTGGTTTCAATTGACGAGTGCTCGAAGCCTCAACCTGCATTCCCTAATCCTTTGTTATCTGAAGTAAACCTACATAAAACTTTTGTTTTGCGTCGATGGCAGCATTCAACAAAAGGTGAAGAGCTTTTGCTGTCAGGAACCCCCAGCGAACAGGAAAAAAAATTAAACATTTAATAAATCAATACTAATAAACACCAAACAGTTATCACAAGAAAGCTTCTCCTCAATCTTTTGCACTAGTGAGAAGGATTTTATAAAAAACTTCCTGTTTAGTTAGTTACCGATAGATATAATGTTATTTATTAATTGAAACAGGTACTGGCGACTACAAAGTTCAAGTGAGACTCAACTGACTATTTTAAATAAAATTCTATCCCGCAGATCGCTAATCACGTAGTAAATATAATATCAGAAAAAACGAATGGGTTTCACAGTAACGTATTCCATATGAAACAACTGACGGGATGACGTTGATAGCCTACTAAAGAAGAACATACAACAACGAGACCAGTGTTCAAATTAGAAAACTACAAAATAGCGATCATTTTGTAGCAGAATGCGGGACTATTGGAGCTACGTGCCTCGCGAGCAGCGTAACAAGAAGATTTCCCTCAAGAAGGGAGACACGATTTTGACGTCCGAACCTTTCGCCTATATTGTGGACAACGACAGGCGGGGCGAGTACTGTGAAGCTTGCCTCGTGTCCAACAGGTCAGTATTTCTAAAATTACCTCTTCTGCAACATGTACACGCCTGATCAGTATCGGAAGGGTTAATTTGCATCAACAAGTGAGTTGTGTGAAACTCGTCTGACGTGCTACTAGTGTGTTTACCTATGAAGTGACTCACAGTCAGGAAGTTTGTATTGCACTGTGCCCAATGCCTAACAGACAGTGATATACTGAGTGTTTATTCCTGCATGTACTTATCATCAAGTGAACCTTGTGTATACTTTATAACCATTGCAAGGAGAATCATGTGCCCAGAGACAGCAGATTCCTATTGGAAGGGTCCCTTTCTTCCGATGACTTTTGGAAAGTGAGTCTTATTTGCAACACATCAGCGTTGTGAAGTGTATCTTGAACCCAAAAGTCAGCATAATAAACTTTCTCTTTTATTCAGTAAATTACGCTTCTGTGTGGCATTCGTCGATTCTAACTTCGACAATACACTTGCACAACTGCGTAAATATTGCGCCAGAACTGAGTGAGAATTACGCCAGTATTTGACACCTGTCCAGTCCAAGTAAGCCGACTTTGTTTCCACGATTGCTTGCTGTAATACTTTTTCCTCTCCTGCAGATATTTCAATGATATTAAATTGACTTTAGTAGTAACACTCCAGAAGTCAATTGAAGTAGCACGATATGTTAGTAAGCTATAAAGGGGAATTACATACAGACTATATAATTTGTCTCGACCTTGAATGTGTTCATCACTCGAGTTTCAGAAGTACAGTAAACTCATGGTAAGGAATCATTTTTCCAGGACAATGAATGAATCCAAGGAATCATTTTTCAGCAGCTTCAAAATAAAAATATACATGATTTTTTAAAAGAAGTTTAATTTCCTAGTGTCACCTTTTGCCAACACTCATCATAACCTCGGCCAAAGTCTGCATGATTCTAACATGTCGCATCTCGCTAAGGCTCCATCCACTCGAACCCCAGTGTCGTTTTATGATCACAAGGACGTTGTTTGACATTGGTGAGCATTTACCTCAACAGTTGAAAGTCTCAATACTGTAGTTCAATTAATAAAGTCGTGTTGACCCGTATAGTGGAGGCAGTTGCAGTGTTTATGTGGTTCTCAGCCCGCAGTGCTTAGTCGGACACTACCACAATTTGGCGTCGCTCAACAAGCTACAGCGTATTATGTTGTCTTTGAGGCTTCGATTTACAACTACACGGAATGCAACCCAAATACCATCGTTTTTACAGAGCTGGCTCGATAGCGAGGATTATGAGCTTACCAGTACATACTTGATTGTTATTTGGTGGTTATATGTTGTCGGTTATATGGAGATTGTTGATATTTTAATTAATGATGACATTTCGATCTCAATTCTTATTGTTGTAGCTCTAATAAGGACATTAAAATCATTCATTGCATGAATCAAATAGATAAAAATCAAATAAAAAAGAGAACGTTGAAATGATGCTTCTACAATGCTTTCGAAATGTTTCTTTGAATGATAAATAGAAAGTTTCACAATAGAACTTTTTAGCCAAGCTGTGCTGCTGGTGAGAAAATTTTGACTTTAACTAATTAAACTCTTTTTACCAAATCATCGATAGTAGAACACCCCTTTTAGTTTGTCTTTTTGAATCCCATATGTTTGAAGTGACAAATTTAATGTCAACCTCCCTCTTAAATGAATATTAACACGTTCATTTGTTAATCCGCTTTTAAAACTCGTAGACTCCAATTCTGTAAAACCCATTTTGATGGTTTCATTAAAACATTCTGTAATTTTTATGGCAGGTCAAAAATTAGTTGCCAAAGAAATTGATTTCAGATAAAAAAATATAATTTTCAAGCATGTTGACTATGTAGTCAACAGTTTAGGTGCACCATAAGAGCTGTTGAGGCTCTGAGTCGTCTATAATTCAGTGCTCTTCAAAGTGTGGGTCGCGACCATTCAGAGGGGGTAGCGAAATGTAGGATCATAACTACTTTTCTAATTTATGTAATAATGTTATTTCGGGATAAAATGTATCATTTTTACGATAAATAATCAACAGTAAACCCGATTTCTTTATAAATATGAAATTTTTCTGTTATATTTATATTTTATTTAAAGGGGTCGTACAAAAATAAAATATTTTAAAGGGGGTCGCGGCGGATAATATTTTGAAGACCACTGGTCTATATGACGTTTTGTGGCCCTGAGCTTTTTCTAATATTCTCAGTAGTTCTTAACATTTTTTTCATCTGTAGTATTGACGGCAGCGTCTGTACGGATGGCAGTAATCATTTCAATTCTGCTCACAACAAGATTTGATACGAGTCATGTCTTGCTATCAGAACAAGAATTCTCAAAATGCTTCCTATTACAGCTGTAGGAACGAAAGTTCGTTATAGATTAAACATCATGTACAAATCACATTTGATTAATACAGTAGAGTTCCTGACAACCGGACACCTGACAACCGGATTAACATGAATACCGGACACCTGACAACCGGACTAACATGAATACCGGACACCTGACAACCGGACTAACATGACAACCGAACATGCAATGAATATTATTAGCATTGTTTACCATGTTTTCGTTGAAATCGTTTTCCAGTTGTTTTCTTATTTTCAGAATTTGCTATGTAATTTCATTTCATAAAGCCCATGATGTGTGAACCTGGTCAATCCATTCTGGAGCAAAGAGAAAAAGAAATGTTTAACGTTAAATGTAAAACGTGAGATCATAGATAAAAAGGAGAATGGCGCAAGTGCAAGTGATTAAATGGAAATGTATAACATTAGAAGATCAACTTTATATGATGTACTTCGTTCAAAAAATACAATTTCTCAGCGAGCTCAGTTACAAAACAGCAAAAGAAGCGGCGATAAAAAGCTTTTTCGCCAGCCATCTTCTGCGATCTTCGGCGAAAATCTCCACGAGTAGCTAGTTGCAAAGCGCTCCGAAGGCATGGCAGTCAACGGGCCCATGATTATAGCTAAAGCTATACAACTGAATGAAGATTTAAAAATAAACTTAAGCTGTAAATTTAGTGTTGGTTGACTACGATCTTTCAAAGAGCGTTACGGAATAAGGGAGCTAAACATCATTGGAGAAAGGAAATCTGCTAACCCTGAAGCTGCTGCTCAATTTCTAGAGTCTTTTCAATCAATTTGATCGGAACATGGACTTACAGCGGATGAAGTGTATAATGCTGATGAGACAGGGATCTACTGGAAATACTTACCAACTAAACCTTTAACACATTGTGGCGAAAAATGTTACAGGCTTCAAGCATAACAAGGAGCGTTTAACTGTCCTTGTGTGTGCGAACGCATCGGGCAAACACAAATTAAAACTTCTAGTGATAGGAAAATCTGCTCGTCTTCGGGCATTTAAAAATGTAATCTACCTACCGGTAATTTATAGAAATCAAAAAATGCATGGATGAGCAAAGACATCTTCAAAGATTGGTTCATTAACAGTTCTGTTCCGTCAGTACACGAGAACTTCGAAAAATGTGGAAAATTAAAAAACACGAAATGTTTGTTGCTTCTTGATAATTGCGCAAGTCATCCATCTGAGAGTGTTTTAGTTTCAGACTGTGAGAACATTTATGCGTGTTATTTCCCACCAAACGTTACTTCACTTATACAACCAATGGATCAAGGGGTCATAATGAATCTTAAATGCCATTACAAGAGCAATTTTATGTTGCAGATGATCCATAAAAATGTCAAGCCAGTAGAATTTCAACGAACTTTTACTATCAAAGATGCAATTTATTTGCTTCAAGAAGCTTGGGATGCTGTAAAAGTCACAACTGTTTGTAAAGCGTGGCATCGTTTATGGCCTCAGCAAGATGCCGAAAATGAAGTTGAAATGAATGAAATTCCTCAGACTTCAAATTCTGTGGTAATAGAACGAGGAATTCTATCACTGAAAGAAATGTCTAGGCTTGCTTTAGATGATGATCCTTTACATAACCTAGATGATTATGATTTACGAAGCTAGATTGAAGCAGACCCAAATGACAACCAACCAAATTTCACAAATCATCAAACCGAAACGAATCTTCATAATGATGAAGATAATTCATGCTGTCCCAGCAGCGAAGAAGACGAACATGCGGAAGAAATTACTTGGGAGTCTATTGAGAAGGCCATTGAATATGTGATCCACTTCATGGAGAGGAAACCTATTTTTGACAGTGAAGATTCTATGCCAGCACGACGGCTACAACAATGGCTTGCAACTAAAAAGTTAGAAGAAATAAAACAGGAAGAAATGAGGAAGAAGATAAAGGAGGTAATCAACGATAATACATATGAATAATAACAAATAACGGGACATTTTTTACAATAAATTGAAACTCAAATTTGTTAAAATCGTAGAAACATTAATTTAACATGCTTTATTCCTTGGTTTAGCCTAACCACAAACATGAGTTTCATTTTTGAATGTGAACATGCAATTCTTACAAATGTTCCTATGTTTGTAAAGTTCCTACAAAAATTACCTGCAATAAAGTAATTTACGTTTCATTAAATCTTTAATTTTCCCATCTTCATGCGGATGACTTGACAACCGGTATAACTTTACTTCGAGACATGTATGAGTCCGGTTGTCAGGAACTCTACTGTACATGCATAGAGTTTTATGATGTACATTTTACTTTCAAATCAAAAAATTTGTACTGATATTCTCCCCATTCGAAGGTGACGAAACACGTTTCCTCGTGTGGTTTCTGCAGACCAGTTCTTTATAATATGAACTGTTTTTATACCGTAAAGTAACGTTTATTTAATCATCTGTTTTTCTGCTGACACTGAACGTAAATATACTCAAAGTTTGTTTTAAGGCTTTTAGATCCTTAATACACTTTTTTAAACAACTCTCACTTTTTAATTTCAGTTGATACACCTTTATTTTCCATTTGCATTTTCTACAGTGCAGCCAAAGATAAATTTTACTTTAAATTTGGCGTTCTGAATCTCTTTTTACCGATACTGACTAACAAACAATCTCGTAAGTTTTCTTCACAATTATTCAGCATTACGTTTATGAACCAAGTGCTACAGATGCTTTACAGTGATATGTTTATAATGCAAACAGACTCTCGTCTTTCTTTTATAATAATATAAATTAAGCGCCTCAACGTAAAGATACTTTTTAAAGGGAGAAAATTTGCAAAAGATCTACCGACTATAATGATAAGTAAATGCTTCAGATAAATATCCTCCTCGAGTTCTGAGTTTTCAACACTTTTCTCGTTCACACGAGTTTATTGTTAGTATCAGTCGTCACTATCATTGTCATTTTGATAGAAGTAATCCAAGGAAATATGAAAAGTTTTTGCACGAACGAATGGGCACATATTTCAGAGATGGTCGTTAAGCTGCCATCTACCTGAGAAGTCGTCATAAACTTGACTAATTCAGGTTCAGCGAGCACGCTCTTATTAGACATCAAACAACGGAAATGTAAAGCTCCTTTGTAACGCGACAGCTGGTGCCTCCTGAGTGGGACGTTAAAAGCCTGATATTGCACTTGTAGAAAAACGAGGCACTGCCTCTTGTTTGCCTCAAGTGAGAAGTGCAAACTTTTCTGGTATTAGCGCTCGTAGGGTAGTTGCATTAGAATGTGTGATTTAATTTGCATGCTCCCAGTCTCTTACGGCGTCTGAAGCTAAAAAGAGAGTTACGCAATTTTTTGACTATTGATCAGTTTACTTTTGAAATGCATTAAAAAGTAAATTATTTCATTGACTGCACTCACGATAGATAAGCAGCTCCTTGCCTCTTGTGTTGACGTCATCATCCAGTGGACATAAACATTATAAGTCCCCGAAAACAAGAGAGCATTAACAGTGTCACTGTAGAGAGTGACTCAAGGCGGCGGTGTACGTTAAACACTACAAACTTGTGCCAATAAACCAACCCATGTGACGTGCGACATCTTGTACGTGAGCCACCGGTGCCAAGTTGGCAGCGGAGCTTCAGTTAACACGTCACAAGATGTTTATTAAGTGCTTTATTATTACTCATTTATAAGCGGTTTGACTATCGTAGTCTCAGGAAGCATCCTGGAGAGCAGTTATTGCTTATTCAGTTTGCGTGTACGAATCTTTTTAGTTATGCTTTAATTCGACGAAATGTCGGCAAACGAATACAGCTTCAAGAACAGGAGATGTGGTTTGATCACAGTTCATGAATGGATGAGCAGGTAATAGGATGACACGAGTAAAGCTCAATTGATGGATTGGTAACAGCTAATACGTTTTGTATAGAATTGGCTGCCCACTTAAAAGTGGTAAGAATTGGTGAGCTGTAACTGATAGCTTGGTTAGAATTGAGTTTGTAGCAATTGTCTAGAGTTGATGATCTGATCTAGACCAGTTAAAATAATCACAAATTAAACGATGTAATCTGAATTATGTTAGTTTTTTCAATTTAGTATTTTTATCTTGTACACTTCAAAATATTTACAGGTTCCTCGTGTGGCGATATGGAATGAACTGCCTACTTTTTGTTATTTATTTATATAACAAATAAAAAGCTATGCCTACTTTTAGTTGTACAATGATTGATTGACGATAAGTTCTTTCCTCTCTCTCATAATTTACGTCATCTTGGTTTCAAAAACACGGTTTACATGCATGCTATTTTTCCATTATTTTCAATTATCACTTGTAAATGGCACAATTAAATACAAGAAAACGTGACGTGAGCACACTCGTTGGTACCCTAGTCCTCCACATGAATGAAATGATTAAAAAGGTTCCCAATTTTTCACTGGCAGTAGTGAAAAGAATAATGAATACACACAGAAAATTTAATTCTTATTCTAATGATCACGGACATAATGATAGAAGTAATTCACCTCATTTTGGCAGATGAATCACAAATACGAACCCCTATTCAATAGATTGATCGCACTCCTAACAGTTGAAAAGTTAGGTGTAACACTAAACAATATGATTCAATGAAATCCTCACATCGTAAATACAAAAATCATCCGACTGCTAACCTCGATTACCTGGTATGATATTAACCTCACTACTTGCCATTTACATTGGGAACACAACACTGGTGACGAGAGTATAACAAATTGACACTTGCAAATGATACCTTAAATAAAGCCCGCTATTTTTCCTATCACACATCAATAATTTTAATTGCATTACCACGGGTGCTACAATATTAAATATTCTCTTAATGGACACGTAAAGTACACGTGTGAGACCTACTGTCATTGATCGGTAGGATAATTATATTCTAACTTCCCTTGTGATTACAGCCTGGTATCCCAATCCTCGTGTCTCTGAGCGTCGCTCTGTTTTATATCGCAATCTTTTCACTCTTGTTTTTTTTTATTTTACTGTGGGTTGGCCCTTTTCCAGGGTCCAGAATGGGCATAGCTCTGTTGTGCTAACGTAGCAGGTTTTTCTTTATGTAGCTGGCCGGACAGCGAAGGGACCCAATCGCTCTATATCTCTAACACATCGTACGTGTATACTATATATATATATATATATATATATATATATGTGTGTGCATGTATATTTATATATGTAGATATACACAATACACACACACCTATTTACTATGTGTCACCACACTCACTTCAGCATAGATTCTTTAATGCATTGATTTTCATTTTTAAATTTACCGTCTTTCACTAACTGCAGATACCAACATGGCTTCATCTCAAAAAAAGAATATGTTATTGACCTGAATTTTTTACTACAAATATGGAGAGCATACATTCAAGGAGCGTAGAAAAATCATACCTGACCATTGAAAAAAGGTTTGCTGAAGCTGTTTGAAAAGGAAACTATGGATTGAAATAAAGCATTGGCGCAACATACTGTCCATACAACTTGCATTGAATGTCTTCGGCAGTGGACATATAGTAAAAGAAATTGCAAAAGTTCAACATATCTGGTTTGGAGATAACAGAAGAATCCCAAAGGATGGTTTTAACTTCTGTCGGGTTAATTTACAGATCATTAAAGGATGTAATCGGAGTAAATGAACATATCGTTACATGAACTCAACAACGCGCCCTGTTGTACATTCAGATCAAATAGCTCTGTCATCATTCGTTCGTCAAGAAGAATTCTTTGAAGAAAATAGGACGTCGACTTCAGCTGATGACAAGACCATAAGCTACGTGACCGTGATTTTGAAAGCATCTTATCAGGTGCATTAAGGCAGCTGGAGCTTGATGACCTCATTAAGGTACGAGCTAAATCTATCAAAGATGACAGCAGAATTTCTAGCGTCGGAATTAGCAGGAAAGAATTTATTGCATCAGGGAATCAAAACCATAGAACTCAATACAGAAATATATTCACTCCTTGCTTCTTAGAGGAAGGGGTTTTATTTTTCGTAACAGCTTGCACTTTTTACAAATGGAAATGAGGATGTCAAAATTTGTTGATGGAGAGTGTTTATAAATACTTTTAAACAGAGCCTTAGTGAGTGCTATTGTCCAGTGACGATAAATTATGGGTCAATTTCTATTGGTATCGCAACTAAGATGACTGAAGTGCTGAAAAGTCTCTACAGCCCTGTGGAAGATTTTACAATACGATTTCAATTAATTATCCTGTGTTATCTCATACTTTACATATACTTGTCTCACAAAAGTTAACGAATCTCATATTACAATTCTAGCCAGTAGAGAGGCAAACACATTATTTTCTTACCGTAGATATAGAGCGTTAATAGTGCAAAGTAGCCAAAGCCAATCTCAGTGCTTTTCAACCAAAAATTGTGAACCACACCCCTAATTGCTGACAAAATAACAAGACCCGTGTACTCCTGAGCTAATGTATTATATTTATAATCTCTATGACTTCACTATGCATTCTGAGTAGCTTTAGACTTAACTAAGTCCAAAACGCCACCCTTAAAATGCAGTTATATAGAATATAATAAGGTAATAGGAACGAGCCGTTTGGCCCATTCTTGGGTTGATTCCCAAGTTCCATGCCGTCTAAAGAAGAGGCATCAATCATGCACGTACGCCTTAACCACGTAAGTCCATTCAGTCCTGTACACGCACTTCACTCACGCACAGGTATTTCAGTCATTCACATTTATCACAATCACACACTGGCCCTGGGAGTTAGGGACATATGATTAGTTCGTCATAATATTGGGGGTTCGTAATCCAATATTTGCCGAGATGATTTTTAAATAGGTTCACAGTGCCAGCAGAAACAATGTTTTCGGGCAGCTGGTTCTAAGTTGCGGCAATTTTAACGGGAAAGAAGTTCATAGTTTGGGTTGTCTTGAAGTTTCTCAGCATTACTTTTTGATCGTTATTTCTGGTTCATACGTTACGGCCTCTTTTGAAAAGCCCTTCTGGGGTAACATCGTTAAGGCCGTTGAGATACTTATAGGTCTCAGTGAGTGGTTCTCGCAGTCTTCTATGTTCTAGGGTGATAAATTTAAGCTGTTGAAAACGTTTTTCATAGC
Source organism: Trinorchestia longiramus (assembly GCA_006783055.1). Classification (NCBI taxonomy): domain Eukaryota; kingdom Metazoa; phylum Arthropoda; class Malacostraca; order Amphipoda; family Talitridae; genus Trinorchestia; species Trinorchestia longiramus. The sequence goes on from VCRD01000057.1 coordinate 38,629, forward strand.
TGAGTTTGCGGAGTTCTGAAACCCTTTTCGTTGCTTTACGGTGAGTTTTTTCCATTTATTAGTATCTCTTCGTAGAGTAGGAGACCAAAGTTGCACTGCTTATTATATTAGCATCTGTCCTCGTATTTCATGGAATGAAATTTTTGAATTACGTAAGAAATATTTCAGGAAGATGAAGCAAAATCTAAAACATGACTTATTAAATAAAAATCTGATGTATTGTAACAAGTCTCAGTCTTTCTTGAATTCTACCATTTCCTCAACTAACTGTACAAAATATGCAACAAACTCTCAGTGATTTTCTGATACATATGCTGCCTGTATTTTCGGCACCCAATTCACGGGCAAATCTCACGGTTAGTTAATCTTGCACGGTGAAGTAATTCTCAACAGATTATACGTTTTTTACATGGTATTTACGGCGCAACGGGGCAATAAATTGACGTCTTCTGCGTTAACTTACAGTAATTCTTACACCGAAAAGATCTCTGTTTCCTCTGTGCACTTGAAGCTTACTTTAATATATAAGTAAAATAAAATAAAATGACACACGAGCATAGAACATTTTCATGGACATCGAGCAGTTGTGCTCAAAACTACAATTTGTAGAACCACTGACTTCAAGGACTCTCATATGATGTGTGGAACCAACTGTAATAAAAAGTAACAAGGGGCATTGTTGAGGCTGAAATAGTGCATTGTGTTCACTTAACAGCTGTCAGCCGTGAATTCAAGGCTGTGATTCTCGGCAGCCAGGACTGCTGCTGTGAGATGCCATACACATACCAAATTAAGCTGGCTATTTTCAGGCACTGCTTTGTCAAAAATATTAGAATATTTATAAAAAAATTATTTTAAAACAATCTTTGATACTAGTTTGTATGATCAACTGACTCATGAATAAGATTGACTAGTTTCGGCTACTTGAAAAAATATCCCTTATGTATGTCAGTGTGACAGCTATATTTTTAGTATCTGCAGATTATGGACACTTTAGTCAATTCCAGTCTTCCTTTCAGTACATGCAAGCATTCTGTTGTTTATGTCACAAGATGAACTTGCAGAAGATCTCGTGTGTTCTGATGTCTATATGATATCATCCAGCTGAGCATATCTCACCCAGGTCTTCAATGGAGGCACCTGAATTTCAGCATGAGACAATAATAAATATTAAAAGGAATGATCCCTTCAGAATGATACCTGTAAAATCAAATCAACGAAAAGGATTGCCATATTGTTCTACAAACTGAGATAAAATGAGTGCAAACTTGGGCTATGACTAAGAGAGAGCATTTGTGCGAGGGGATAGTGAGCTTCGAGTACAACATTCAAGCAATGTTAAAATATTCTGAGAAGACGCGGCATACCTGTTTACAGCAATCGCACAAAATGCTTTTCAATTTTTTTCTTTGTATACTCTGCATTACTGCAATATTAATGCTACGTATTATGTAGAGTGCATATTATTATGTAAATTGATGGTATTAATTATACAGCAGAATCTTCAACTTCGACTTAAAATCTAAGAATAGTTCATCGGATATGCTTTTGCTTACGGTATAAAACGCTTAAGTTCTTCCCTCCATGTGCAAATTCAGCAACGAATGGCTGCACACTGCCGCTTAACATTGAAGCCAACTAAAGTCACTGAAATTAAAACCCCCTCCTCATGTTTTCATAATCATTTTTAATGAGGCTTATTGCTCAAGAGGGAATAAGAGATGGAGCGTTGCCATCATCCTGTTACCATGACTCCGCAAGTAATTATAGGGTTTTTTTCGTTGCATCGTGAGTCCTATATAATTATCCCATTTTTAAAATTTCTTCAATAAATTTTCACTATTCTAAAGAGAAATATTCTGAGCTTTCAAGCATCCAATACATACAAGGACATCATTAACTTCCTATAGTTTTTATTTACTGAGAAATCAGCAAATTGATCATCATATATTGCGACAGGGATATCATCATTTTTCCAAGTTCTATAATAGCGAGACTCATGGGTACAATACTTTACAAATGCGAATTCCCAGGATGCCAACAAACGTATCTTTGAGTACACAGCTAGCAGCGGCGGCGCGTTGCTGCTGTACACTTCTGTGTCCACCAAACATTTTAACTCTAGCTTTGTCAAGCTTGCGTTACTCAGCCCGTACTGACCCTCACCTGTCACACATGCAAGGAAGGAAGCACAGCTGCTTGCTTTTGTAGCTGCTGACACACCAATTTGCAACACTGTACCTAGAGTTCGTCTAAATATTCCCTTAGACTGACAGTGCATATCATATTTACGTACAGTTTGACTTCATCTCTCTATCAGTCCTAGCTAAGGATAAAAATATTATAGTTTTTTAGAGGTGGAACATGCTTACGCATAATTAATGCCGGAAACTCCACACGATCCAGAAATAGTCGTACATGCCATATTGTCGCTCCCGAGAAAAATGGCAGAAATGCAAGTACGTTTCAAATTCAACTAGCTTGGAAAGCAATTTTGTAATAAAAATACGAAGACGACTCTGATGGCGTTTATTTTTCATCACCATTCTTTTGCGTTGTTAGGTAAATATTCCAACATCAATTTCATATGAATACACTACGCCTCTGAAAGTTATAACAATAGGTAGCATCACAATTTCTTCCAAAACGTCATGAGGCAGAAGCACAAGCAAACATACAACGAATATTTTTATTTTATGCTCTGCACGCAGTAGAGTGTGAACACAACTTTATTTTGGCCATTTTAAGAGATATTTAGCGTATATATGCAAATGCATTATACATGTAATTGAACTCTGAGAGTTTCCCCGTGTGTTTCAAGTTCTACTGCAAATAGTGCTATAGGTATAGTTGAAAGACTTATTCTAAAAACTATACTACCACATATTTAATTGCAGTGTAACAAGATGGAATTAAAATTACCAATGATTTTATCATTATTTACCTTTGCGTTCACTATCAACCTGAATTTAGACTCTCGGTTATCTTTAGCATTTATAAACGGATTAGAACTCGACATGCGGACGTTATTGGCCAGTACAATGAGTTCAGTAAGTATTAATTCAAAGTACCAGTCGTATGTGGGACTCAGAACTCGCCAGGTGAGACGGTCGCACAGGGAACATACTTGTATGTACAGAGTCCACGGCTTGCTCTTTAATAACGTGCCGGTAACGCTGACCAATTATTTTAATTATCTGAAATTTTTGTCTCGGTTTGAATAACAAAGATGTTACAATATAAGGATCTTTTGGTACTCATAAACTGAAGAGGCTTCTTTGAGCCATCAGGTTTGTCCCTCTCGATCAATAAGTAATGTTTTCATTCTATGTCTTGTATATGAAGAATTTAGTGATGTGTTTCTATTCATGAGATTTGACTCTTTGTTTCTATTTTCTGAATTATATTTTCAGAAACATTCTGTAATGGTTTTAGGATTCATTTCGAAACTGTTATCTGCCAACAATAGCGAACTATATAATAATGGTGAATAAGTAACTGTTCTTATGCTGAAAAGTGCCTCCCTCATTATTTATCTCTAATAATTCATACATAAATTTAGCTTCATGACAGTGGCATTGTTGAATTCAAACAAAGAAAAAAACCGTAAGAACGCGTAAAAACACTGCAATAACTCCTCGGTACTTGCTTAGGTACGCTCAAGAGTGAGATGCGCCTGTGTTTTTTTCTGCGAACTTAGCCAATCTAATTTATAGATACGCAAGTGCCAAAGTAAGAGCTCATGCTTGTGTGCTGAAATTCCTGAAGGTTTCTGGCGACGATGTGCGGTGCAATGTTATATTCGACGCAGGTTTAGAACGCGCTCCCTCCGTAATTGAAAGACGCGCCCTCTAGTGTCGGTGCCGTGGTGGTTGGCTGTGCATGCTGGGTCCACCGCCTCTTCTCAGTAGTGAACAAAAATGTCTGTAAAATAGCAAAACGAAGGTCTTCTAAAGCTCATGCAAGGCCAGTGAGGACATGATACAATCGATACTCAGGGCCACCGGTGTTGGTGCAGGCATGTAAATGAGAGTGTAGTGCGTGTCATTTAGTTAAGGAATATCTTCGTGTTGTGATCATGAAAATTTAGATAGATTCTATTGTGTTATAAAATTTTCGCCAGTAATGCATGACCAATCAATGGTTAGCTACTATGCAAAAGCTATGCTGAGTAACATACCTTGCTTCAAGAGCAAAGGTGCTTTGATCATTTGATTTTCATATGCAGTTCCAGGTATGTAGTATGGTGCTAGTTTACACTGGGCGTTGGCGTACGAACAGTTCCAGTTCATCCATCACTTACTCCCTCAGCTTTTTACGGCCGTCTTGATCACAGCAGAGAGCGCAAGACGGCTTCTTCATCAGGCTTTTTGAGAAGGCGGATCAAGTTAACGTCCTCGAGATAATCTAAACTGAATATCGTGCGCGACTGCTTCCTCGATTTCTTGTAAAATGGAAGGGCCAAAAGGAAGCAGATGAAATTGATTTGTTGATTGAACTGAAGTTGATCGTTCTTGGAAAAGCTTTTACAGACAGACGCGAAGTTGTTTTGATATTATTCTAGGTTTGCACATATTATTTGAGAGCAGAGGAGTAATTTTAGCATGGAATTATCCTTCGCGACCGTTGGGAAAATGGCGAGTTCAGTCAGTCAGTAACGTAGTTGATAAATAAAAATTGATGTATCTGAAACACTGTTTCCACGGTTAATTGATAATCTGTTTTGCTTTCAATAGTTAATTTTAATCGTCATGATACAGGCAGACCTGTCGTGCTGCGGATACTGTCTAACGAACTCCCAACGTTTACTTCGCTTTCAAGTGCCTTTGAAAGTATAATACAATGCTTAGTTTCCGGAGGTTCGAGTCCAGCAAAACTTTGAGCAAGAAATGCTGACGTCTGCTGTGCGTGACAGGAGGAGTAGAGGGCACCGAGACGAAGGAACTGGGAGCTCCTCCCTCTATGCAAACTATCCTTTAATGAGCTGTCCGCCAAATCTAAGGATAAAGTTTCAGGTCGATAAGACCATTACTATCTCTAATTGAAGCACAGACACGCGCTCGCGTGGTGATGCTTCAGGCCTAGAGCGTTGAGTGTCGTAAATGATCTACAAGTTTAGTGATTACATTTACACTAATAAAAATGTCATTCCCTAATAAAAATATACCCATGTCAGGAATGCATTCAATTAATGAATGACTGTAATGTTAGGCTCATTTTGAAATTGTTAATCTTTCATTAGAGTGAAAGACGCGATCAAATTCGTTGAAATTTCAGAATCGAGGATGATCCCTCCCTTGTTAGCACAAGTCAGAGTATACAGGAATTGCTCTACATTATTTCAAAACCCTACAGTGTCCGATCATATTGGTTTAAAAAAATATTTTCCAGTATTCAAATTGTATTGAAAATAATAACAAATTTTCTGATCAGAATGTCTGATCCTACAGCAGCTCTTCTAGTTTGGTTAAAAAAAATTCCTAGGGTGTAAATCGCACTGAACATAAAAGAGGAATTCGCAATCAGGATAAAAAATTAGTGATAAGTTGCGCGTGAACATGCCTGACTACTGGCGCTTCAAGACACGTCAACTGACTGGGAAGCACAGCCTCAAGAAAGGGGATGTGATCCTTACCTCGACGCCTTTTGCTTACGTGATCTCGTCCGCTCGCCGTGGCCAGTACTGTGAGAACTGCTTCACCAGCTTCAAGTGAGTCAAGTAAGAGAGTACAACACATGCATTGTACGCTTCATTGTTTACAGCGTCGTTTCTTCATTGCGTGAGGAACAAGTTTCATGAAAAAGCTAGATTATTAGCCATCCAATCTCTAGGGTTAATGTACTTTGAAAACTGTGGTTTAGTGCGAAGAGATATACCTAAAGGTCTCCAAAGAGAGTTACAGAAATATAAGAATTTTCCTGCCAAGATAGGGGCAAATGAAATTATCATACTAACTCTATCATAAAAAGGCTTAACTGGTCCGCGATAGAACAAAGACTACTCATTCACAAAGTCAGATATGTATTTTCCTCTTCACATCGCCCTCAAAGTACTCTCAAAGCTGTAAAATTCCTTCCCACATTGCGGGAACCAAGAAGCCAAATCGAAGACATACTGTTATATAGTGAGCTTCTATATATTAGATAAAGAGCTCTATCGATCTCAGGTGTATAGCATCGAAATAACTACCTACACATATAAACAAATCAGTTGCTAAAGCGTTTCAAAACAAACATAACCAGTCTCTTCAAATCTGAAAGTAGTCAACAAATATTGAGAACATTCTTGATGTTAATGTATGAATGATCGAAATTTACTTCGTAATACAACAAGCTATAGAGTATGTGTCTAACTTGTGCTGGTGTCCCGCAATTTTAGTATGAGGTGAAAAAGTTTCAAACAAACTATAGTATATGAGTCTAATTTGTGCGAGTGTTCCGCCGTTCTAGTGTAAATTGTTTAATTTCTAAGGAACGTCTACACAACTGTCCATAGTTAATACAACCAAGAAGCTCACGTGTTCATGCAATTACTGTGTTTGTAACAAGCATCTCTTAAAACTTTCGATCTAACATAAATTTATAGAAAACGAGGTATCCCTTACGAAGTATTTCAAACTTTTCATCTCTCATGACGATGTGAACTTACCACATGCAATTTTTAAATCAGTATTTATAATTTCAACTTGTTTACTTACTGAAATTTCAATTAATTACAGCGTTACTTTACAGATTTGTTATTGATATTACTATTTCGAGGTTAATAATGTTGAAACTGCTGTATTCTCTTCTTTATAGTTGCACATCTTCTAAATTCAAATTGTGCTTCATGTCAACACGATGTTCGAAATAATGATTTATGCAGTTTTCATATAGATATTTAACCAAAAAACTTGTAAAGTTTATGAAACCTTTTGACTCAAAAATCTTAACAGCGTTACAAGTGAGGTTTGTGTCACATTAATGTCTAATGTGCGAGTTCGCTGAGGTCAATCTGAAAATAAAAGATGCTACAATCGTTTTATTTCATTTCTACATTTTTCGCATACTACGCTTACCGAGGCATTCATCTTGCTAGCTCCATTCTTGCCTGTATTTATTTATTTTCAACTAGACAGTTCCCGTGGAAGTTCCACGGTTTTTATTTAACTGATCTGAAATTATTATCCAGATGAATACATTAAAGATTTACGACGAATTCTTGTGCTTTAAATGAATATTTTTCACTGATATATGCTGAACTTCCATTGTGTATCTTATTCACCAATAACATGGCCCAGATAGTACTCGTTGAAATTCCTTGATTTAAAAGTGATAAAATTCACGATCTATAAAATAAAAACATTTGTCAGTTGTATCCGTGATATTATCAGAATCTGAAGATATATCATGTATGTATACAGAACTTCCATTTTCTATTTAATCTACCTTTAACATGGCCGTGTTAAAGAAGAAAGCTGATAACAGAAAAAATTGAGTATTTCATATTGATCCGGCGACTTTGGTATCCACAATACAATGCTTGTAATACATGCATACCCGTTCTGATTTCAGTTCAATAATTTTTCTACAGTAATGGATAGGAAATAATGGGACGGACACACACAGATACAGAGAGAGATGGAGATATATAGTCGATTATATATGTAGATTATAGTGTAATCATGAAGCTCATGTGCCAATGTTAGTAAATGTTTTGTAATTGTAAGAAGATGTGAGAACTCAGAACTTTTGATCTACAGAAACTCCATTTTGCTTCTATCAGTATTTTAGTCTTGGCAACTCAAGATATTTTTTACTTTCATTTCTTGTTTATCGTTTTTCTCTGATGTGTAACTTTAGATTTATCAAACGATGTGGTGTAATAATAGGCTGATATTCTGAATAGTAGAACTAGGGGTCTACAACAACCCAAATTATCTTTATTGACATTTAATTCAATCTTGATAATTCATGACATACTTCCACTTTTTGTTCTCATTTTTTAATCGTTCTCCGATATGTAACCTTCGATTTTATTAAACGCAAAGAAGTTCTCAGTTAAAAACAATAATAATTAAATTTGACGGATCATCAGCATAAAACAGTCAGTGATCGATAAGTAAATTATAAACTACAACTGAAGGTTTCACTCTGACTCGTATTTTCAAATTCAAGATTTTAACGCTACTGCTGGAAACTCAACCTATAACATTATGCTGTATTTGACTTCTTCCAAAGTAAGCCTTTTGTCGCAGTTTTAGTGCACTCTTAATTCTAAGATTAGCACTAGTGATATAACCGTATGCATTGTTGTCATATCACCTACACAGGAATGATTACCTACCTAGTAAGGATTTTATAATGGCGTCTCATTAGTCTTAATATATTATTGTTAAGAATTGAAACATTGATTCGTGCTCGTAAATACGAAATAAAGCTGGTTTGATTTGCTCACCGCGGCCAGTACTGCGAGAACGGCTTCGTCAGTTTCAAGAGAGAAAAATAAAAGGGTAAGGGATATGCATGCTGCGCGTTGTTGTTTACAGTTACAGGGATCCTGCACTGTAGTCCGAGAACTATGAACTCACGTGCCTGCATTTCTCTGTCTTCCAAGTAATCTTCATGTGTTTACTCGTATTGCAGTATTATGCAACGCTTGAACCATCCTCGAGCGATTGAAGATTGTGCTAATGAATTATATTCCACGAATATGATACAAAATGTGACGGCAATCATTTCCGGTTTTCCTATCGAACTAGATGAGAGTTCAATAATTGAGAAAAACGTGTCGAATTTTGATAAGTATTATATGGCTTTAGTCCATAAATTTTGATGTTTTCATTTGAATTGATATGAATGTATCGTTTTTAATTTAATAAATGCTGTTTTAAACACAATGAAGCCTAAGCTGCGTTCAAAAATATCACAAGCGTTTAAGCCACCAAAATCGCTGCAAATATGCATATCGAGTTCTTAATTATAATCTTTTGATCACGTTCATGCGACCGCAGTGGGATGGGCACTGATTATTCTAACTGATTATTATTGTAGTCAATGCATGACTACACTGTGCAATAGTAGAAATTCACTAGTAACCCCATGCGTTTGTTGCCCAAGCGTGCCACATAACTGCACTCTATCCTTTCAACAAAAGGGGAAGCATAGTTTTGTGCTTCTATATCTCGCAAGCCCTCAGCTCGCAAGTTGTTAGCAAAGAGAGTATTATTATTAAGCATTTTACCTTCTACAACTTTATCACAACCTTTTTCTCTATTTTTCTCCCAAAGGAGGCAATACTAAGAATCTCGTTTCTTCCTATATAACTTCCACAACATATTTCCAGTTTATCAATTTGGCTTGCAACGTGCGGTAAATATTTAGATTACTTTTAGTCTCTCAAGCCCAAAAATACTTCTTTAAAATCTGAATAATAACAAGAACGCAATCTAAACACGCAATTTAGCAACATTAAAGCGCCGGCAGCAGTTTCTTTGAACCTCAGCGCAACACACTCAGTTTGCCCCCTAACATTCACCCAATCTTCTTGCTATCCTTCTTAGAGGGTAAATTTCAATGGTGTATCTTCTGGTTCTGAAAATTTAGAACACATTTATAACATCAATAACCAAAAACATGATTCATTGCATACTCTAATGTAACTCACATTGTAAAATGTAATCTATACTTCTCAAACTTGGTGCGATTACGTTTTCCTTCACATCAAATTACCGATCATTAGCGTAAACCTGAACTAGATCTCACCCAAACTGACTCGTTTATACAGGTCTCACCTATAATTCTTGCTTAGATGTGGCCTCGAAGAAATCCTTGATAAATTTTAAAAACAAATTTATTTGTGCAGCTGGTTTCGGAGAACATCACTGGAGATTCACAACCTCATTTTAACAAGAATTTCCAGTGAAATGCTTCATTAGAACGCAGATCAGACGAGAACGTTGTCCTCATGCACTTGAAACTGGTTGAGAAAACAGAGAACTGTTTGAGCTAGGGAACAGAAGCAAGCTTCATTTAATCTCTTTAATCTGACGTGCCTGCAAATTATTGGGCGTTATTAGAAGTTTGGCATCTCCCCCAAGATCAGGATAATCTTGGCGACCTCATTACCCGGAGTTGACGGCGGTCTTCAGATCGTGCGGAGCTCCGTACATTGCAGCATTTAATGGGCGTCCACGTGTCCTCCTTCTCATGGGGCTGTGTACGCACACACACATGCGTTAAGACACCTGGTGAGGGTGAGCGTGGCTCAATTGCACGGTCACTTGGTTACAGTTACCCACATTGAGACGCATGCGATGCTCTACTTCAGGTGAAGTGAAGACAAGCGAATACTACGTCGTAGCCCAGAGCTCATCGCTGGAACCATAGGCCGAGACGGCCTGGCTCGCTCATTGTGTGTTGTGCGTCCTCTTCTTCCTTGATCTCTGTCTACATGACCACTCGTTGGCCCAATTTAATATATCACTGATAATAACCGTGTTGTAGGCCTAAAATTGTATGAAATTTTAGGTAAGTTTAAAATTATATTGCCAAGAAAGAAAAAATCCATCGTTTTTAAGATATTCTCACACGAATAAATGATTTACAATACCGTGGCTGTCGTTTATATTTTAATTACATGTAAAAAGATAACTCGAGTTTTTTCAAACACTATTGTCCTTAACGAGAATACTTTTGTAAACGCTTCCTGAACTTAGGAAACAAAAACTGTAATATCGTACATTACTGACTAATAAAGACAAATACTTCAAATTATTACTTAATGAATAAACATTATCACCGAATTATTTCTTCAATGAGGCACACCAAAAGCTTATATTTTTAACTAAAGTGAAAATGCTTACCTTTCTCTTACGATCACTGCAGATACTTGAAGTATTTCAGCTATCGCTGCGTTGAAGCCTCTGCTAAAATTCGGCACGATATTGAGTTTTAAACTGGCTTTTGTTGAGTCTCGTTCTTAAAGACGTGAGTAAAAGTTTGAGCGATGAAAATCTTACTGTTTCATCGAGAGAAAGTTCCTAAGCAACGCATCAAAAATGAATTTAATAGCGAGCAACTTTTAGAGCAAGCCAGAAACAGCAAGTTGTGACTAGCAAGCTCTACGGAGTGTCCAGCGAATAGCGTCAACTTACTGCGAAGTGTTCTCGTGCAAAACCATAGCCACTAGCTGCTCATTGAGTTCATTCTAATGAAAGTAGATGCGATGCTTCAGATTCAATCATCTGTTCTATTCACAGAAGTCTTCTCTATTCATACTGAATAAATAATTTCCCAGCGCATTTCTGAGAAGAACGCGACACATGCCATCACATGACGTCAATTGTTGTCTCTGGAATGCCTGCAGCAATTGGACGAGGCAAGCAAAGCGACGGGAGCCAGAAAAAAACTCTTGTTTGGAAAAGGCAACGACGGAGCTGCGATTTGATCAGCGAGTAAACTGCGAATTAAAAGAGTTCTTTTTAGTGACTGCAGATGCAATTTGTAGGTTTTTCCATCCCAGGGTAACTTAATTTTCCGCCAGGCAAGAAACTCCAGCGCCGCACGTATCGAATATGAGAGGCACTTGACTGACGCATCCAGCAGCGGCAGCAGCAGCAACATTCACATCAGCAGCAAAATAACATCATTATATGCTGAGTGAAATGTTTGTTAAAATTCAATTTCTCTATACACGCAAGCAAAAAGGTTACGAAATGACTGAGATGCAGGAATCAGTCAGTAAAGAACGGAAACTATGAACACAACTTAAGATGAAATTCTCATTCCGGGGACTTTCATACTATTATAGGTTGTAGCAGTACATTTACTGAAATAAATGGCTGTGTTGTGTAATATGTTCGCATTTGTAGCATATTCTTACTGCATAACTATTTATATAATAACTGTGTATCTCCATCTCTCTCTCTTTCTCTATCTGTGTGTGTCCGACCCATTTCTTCCACTCTATTACTGATGAAAAATTATTGAACTGAAATCAGATCGGGTATACAGAGAAAGAAGGTGCCCGCTTATTATAAAATGTCATTTTTTCCCTCCTTAGCCTTCTTCTCCTATATGGTCATGTTATGGGTAGATAAGATACAGAATAGAAATTCTCTATATATTAATGAGAAATATTAATTTAAAACACAGTAGTTCGTCGTAGATCTTTAATAAATTCGTCTTTATGATAATTTCAAATTAGTGAAATATAAACAAGAGAATTTTCACGGAAATTATTAAGGTATTTCATAATGCTTATTTAATTTTTAATTATTTCATCTTGCATGTTTAGGAAAACCAGATCTGTGTGCATAGAAAAACAAGATTTGCATGCATAGGAAAACAAGACTTGTACACGTAAGAAAACGACCAACAAGACTCACATTAAACCATACTCACGTTCCCAAACAAGACACACGTTAACAATCGGTGTAGAAATGAGAGGAAATAATGCATCTTTGTGTTCTACTCGTAGAAAAACGTCCCTGTTCCCGTGCAAGAAATGTGGCTTCAACTTCTACTGCAGTGAAGCATGCGCCCAGGAGAGCTGGGACACGTTGCACAAGCGCGAGTGTCCTAAGCTTAAGAACTACAGGTGTGGCAAAGGAGACCTCATCCCCAACTTTGCTAGGCTTCTCGCCAGGATCATCTTCAGGTTACAAGTGGGTCGTGACTCTCTGTGTTCTACTGCTAATGTAGATCTCTATAATAGTTGCAAAAACGCTTTGAGAAACTGAATTTTAGAAGGCTAAATTTTAGTGTCTGTTCTGTATGAGGGATTAGATGTATTTCAGTGTCTGGTTTTGGCTTGAGGTAGGAAACAGAGCCAACAGGCGTAGGCAGCTTTGACTGTTTCTAAGTAATTGCTAAACATAAATAAGCTACTACTTGCTTGTCGGCAGTAAGACTGTGTCGCTATAGTAGACCCAGTAACCAGGCTGTGTCTTCTGAACAGCTTTTCTTGAGTTCAGGGGGAAATTAGCAGCTGTTTGTGAACGCTAAAAGTTTGAGATGGAACATTTCAAGCATCTGTTGAGTACATTTAGTCAAGTTACTGGCTCCGACCACAATTTGTGTACATCACAGCATGACAAAGAACATTAACAATCCTGGAAGGGTTTTCCCTCGATGACAGTCTCAACCCCATACTAATAACCAAAACAACCGAGGGGGAATTGCACGTACGGTGCACGTTGTTTCTCAGAGACGGTTTGAGACAATTAACTTCAAGGTGAACATTTACTCAGCTTAGATCTCGGCATCACGCGAGGAGAGATGCCGTGCCCTTCTAAGATTAAATTTGCCTGGGGGACCTGATTGCGTACGCTACCGCTGAGAAGTGACGCAATATCGATGTAGGTGTACAAAAGTTGAGGTTTTAATGAAAATAACTTCATGGACAGGCTAGTGACGAAGCACTGAGCTGGTAGACGTCGATTTATTCACTATAATTACTCTGTTCAATCTCGACCATTTCTTTGTATCAGAGACTGGCACTTGTTGCGTCAGAAGCCATGTGAGCTGCAGACAAAAAAAGTGTTCGAACAAAACAAATAAAATTTGAGAGGTGACAATGGGAGGTAGGGAAGAAATTAATTACTTTCTTTGGGAAAGTTAGATAAATTGAGTAGGTATCTTTGAGTGAGTCGTGAAAGATAACCTGAAAATGCTAGCTTCAAGTTATGTTTTTGAGACAATAATTACTCTTCAAATGTAAGAATGAAGGACAAGTTTAGGTTATAGTAACCATGCACGTCAAGCATCAAACGTCCCTGAACTCAATAGCGTCACAGTTAGCTTAGGACACCATGATGTACTACTGAGTCATTTTACGAGTGACAATGTTGAACGATGAGAAGAGGGTTGAAAAATTCTAAATGCCCGATAAGTACGTATGCTTATCTGAAATAAGTAACGTTAGCGTTTTTCATTTTCTGGGCAGAAACGCATACATAATCAGTTTTCCCGAACCCTTACATTCTAATTTGATAACTCAGTAAAAAATTTCAGTTCATAAGCTCTACTCGTAGCAGCCCAATTTCTACATCACAGACACTGCCCATAGTGAAATACTCTCAAGCCTCGTTATTTGACGTAAAGAAAATCACAATTTAAGATTTAAAAAGTTGATATCAGCAGGAAAAAGTCAATGAAAATCTCGAAAATAATGGAAGAATGCTGAATATAATGAAAAAATGTTCTAAAAAGCACTAAAAGTTGTGAATGATGCAAATAATGATGGTGCAAATAACGAGGTTTGAATGTACACATATGTATACATTTTTTGTGTAGTGTAATCTCACTTTTACTTACGTTGAAATAGATAAGCTAGCCAGGATACAAGGCTTCAATGCAAGGAGGAACTAAGTGTGCTGAACGAGAGATGTTATCATTATTAAATTATGCAAACGAAATTGACGTAACAGCTTTAAAAACTATGAATAATAATGCTAAAATCATCACCATTAACACGTTAAGTGCAGTTGCCGAGCCGATGCAAATTTTTACTTTGTACTTACAGTCACAAGAAAGCTTTGAAAAATTACAGAACCTAACCTGAGTGACCCACCGGTGGGTCATACCGCAATGAATGTGTTAAAGACCTATTTACTCCATTTTATATCTGATAAGGCCAGTACCACACAGCGAATCTACTACCGAATTTTAGAAAGTTTCTATTTTGAAATCAGAAACTTAAAAAGTAAGTTTAAAAGATACTCGTCAAGTCTGGACTCGCACATCAGTTTCTGAATCTTGGACAGCATCAAATTTTCTGGATGCAACCCCCGCGTTACACCTTCACCATAACATCAAAACGCGTTAGGTCAAACATATATTTTTTTACTGCAATATAGACCTTTTCATTTTGCTGCAGTGCTCTACATTAAGCGAACACAGTATTATCAACAAAAAACTGTTCATAATTATCGTAGGCTAGCTTTTCTGTTACTAGCCCTGTCTCCCTAAAAACATTTTTTTATTAAAACTGAGTTATTACTGAGGAAAGACAAATATTTAATTGTTGTATTTTGATGTTTTAAAACGATCTGCCTCCATAGTTCTCTGATTTATAGTAGGCTGATTTTTCTATCAGAGATTAATTAAAAACCTCTTCAATTTGATTGATTTGATATCACACAGTAGCTAATTAAAATAAGTAACTATTTTTAATCAATTTAAAATTTTCAATGTTGTTAAAGTTGGCATGCGCATAGAAGTCATATACTCACCGTTGATTTTCCTGTGAAATGGTAATTGGACTTCATCGAATGGATGAACTTTAATGAATGAATTTTCCTTTTATCAAAGCGATCGAAACTACACAATCTAATAATCACTCACTCATTCCGTTTATATACTCGTAGGAGTTTCACCAAAGAAAAAAACTATTGAAATTAAGCATACTTTCTATATAGAACCGTATGCAACGATGATCTGCAAAAGTTTGAAATACAGCGGGACACATTTTATACAAACTATGAACTGTTGTTACACACAAGTGTTAAACGTGAAATTTTTTCATATTTACTTTATGCAGTTTGAATTGATACGATAACACTTCTTAATGTTGTTTCACTGCTTACATTTATAAGTAATGGACTACTATTCTCATTACTGGGATAGCTGTCCTTGTGTTACTAATACTATCTACATTTTGTGATGCTGTATTAATTCTTCGTTCACCTCAACTTCGTTTAAATTTCAGTAGGGTTTATTTGCTTGCTTCCCTTTACCTACTAGTTTCATTGGTCATACTTCTAAGTAAGTAGAATTTTAGCCCAGGAATTCATTAACTCGACTTTTTTCTTTTCCGATGCCTATACAGGATGGAGGAGAAAATATTGAAGAGAAATACTTAAACAATCGCGGGAGAAAGTTCAAGGATCTGATGAACCGTAAGTGCATACTTGAACTATGCATCTCTTTACAAACTGTGACCAGTTTTCTTGTTCGACAAAGGCCAGTATTCGAACAAATTAAAACACTTACGAAATTTTATTTTTGTGAGAGTGATTTAGAAAAGCTCACTATAAGTTCAGGTGAGCCTTTCGGTTTCGAAACATATCGTTCACAGAACACGCTTATTTTCGATTTCACTCGTTCCAGAGTCCTTTATTGAGACAAGAATTTTTCGTATTGGTATGAATTTTTCATAAGACGCCTTTTTATGAAGTGTGTTGATTCCTCTTACCTCTCTAACCCTCTACATGGACTCTAATATATTAAAATCCCTTATATATATTGCATCCATCTACTGACATTGTATTTATATTATTTAAATTTTTACATAAACATAATGTGATCTACCACTCTTGTTGTTGTAATTTAAATCTATAACAAAGTTCATGTTTTAATTGTAATATCGGTAGTTTCAGTGTCACGGGTCGCAAGATCAGAAATTTCTTCAATATAAATTTTTTGTTAGCGCGCCTCCAGCCGAGAAGACCGAAAATATGCCCTCCGACTGGTGCACATTACCACATTTCAAATTAATCTGATCCCATTAGTGGTATGAATTTAGTAATTAAAAGAATATTTTTCTCATAAAAAATCATTCTAAGTAGGAAAATGCTCTTCTTCAATATACCGATTGTACTTTGACCTTAATTTTTTAACGGATCAAAAAAGCATGAAAATTTGTCTGACACTTCTTACTATTTATATAAATTTGAAACGATTAAGGTACTCATCTATTTTTTCTTGAGTTACTCATGAATTACCCACGAAGTGTTGTCAAACATTTAATGTTATTCTTTCTTGATATTTCACAGACTATAAGGATATCAAGAATGATTCTGTACGGATGCGTGATGTCCGTAACATGATGAGGATACTCGACGAGTACATCGGATCTCAGAATGTGCCCAATGAGTGTGACTTCATTGGAGTTTATGGGAGGGTGAGTAAAAACATACTGTACGCTGTGGGAGGGTGAGTAAAAACATACTGTACGCTGTGGGAGGGTGAGTAAAAACATACTGCACGCTGTGGGAGGGTGGAGTAAAACATACTGTACGCTGTGGGAGGGTGGAGTAAAACATACTGTACGCTGTGGGAGGGTGGAGTAAAACATACTGTACGCTGTGGGAGGGCGGAGTAAAACATACTGTACGCTGTGGGAGGGTGAGGAAAGACTCATGCACACTATAGGATGGTGGCAGAGCTGAAGAATTACTCTAAGCTATGGGTTATGTGGCAGAGCTGTAGGCTCAAAGTTACAAGTGAGGTTATTGGGTTATTTAAACTTGGGTTGTTCCTCGACGATCATGAATTGTGACCATCAGTTTATGAAAGATATTTGAATTGATTTTGCTTAATCTAGTTTCACATACGAAATTCATTTTCTTCGAGCTTACTTACATCTGCTTAGCAAGGTATTTATTAAAGTCAGGGATCTTCTAACAATATTTACCTGTATTTCCTGTATCGATTTTCCTGCATGACACAACATTCTAGCATTCATCATCCTGAAACATATTTACTAAAGTCAAGCAACATTAACTACATCGAACGCAACACAAGTCATTAGTTTTCTCTTGGCGCCGAAAATCGGCGGCTGAGCAGAAAGTGTCAACGTCCGAGTTCAGTCTCATTAAATGCCGCCAAATCAGTCTTCACAACCATAAAAAATTAACTGTTTCTCCTCATTCGCTATTCATTAGTCCCTTAAGTTAGACCCATTGCTTTGTTGAAAATACGTTATTAAGTTTCCCTGTTCTCCTGTTATATAATACTTCTTATTAACAGCACTAGCAGATGAGCAGCTGGCCATGACAGTGAAAAACTTCTCTCGGTCATACTCTAACACGATTAGAATACTCACATCACGTGTTATAGATTGGATTGTGATTGGAAATGTAGATTGAGCATCAGCCACCGAAAAGCATCGATGTCATCGGATGTGAGAGTAATTTTTTTCTGATACACGATAAACAACTTAGGTAACGTATAAAGCGAATAGTGGTGAGGCGAGTAAAAATAATCCTTTTCTTAGCATCGAGTATGAATATTTTATGTATCATTGCAGACTGCCACTTTATTGCACATGAGTAATAAGAATGGATTGAGCAACACGTATATTTTCTCCATAAAACAAGTAATACAACCTGAACTCCAAGTCGTTAATTCGTGACAAGGCTGATAAGGGTTACATTCTGTGGAGGAAACACATAAAAGTTTTGGTCACCCATCTTCCTGTATTGTGGCTTCATTAGTTCATTAACTCGCGACGATGCATTCATTCATTGAATATTGGTGAAGTATTCTAACTTGTGTTCATATTCAAAATGAAAATGTGGTCATGTTGATGTCTATCATATAATTATCAAGTGAATGTCATGCTGCCCACGGCCACTGAATATTGAAAACATTTTCTGATGCAGATACAACGGGCGGGCAAATATTTTATTTTTTAATATGGGCAAATATTTTGCGCATGATAAAAAAGACAGAAAGAAAGCAGTGTAAATTCTACGGGGCAGGCATAAATACTGTAACAAATAAAAAAAATTATTGAAAAAAGAAACTTATTTCAAGGTTTGATTTTAACAAATAGTAAGTAATTTACTAATGTACGACTACAAAAATATTAATCACAATACTCCCTTTTGCCCTCACTACTTTACGAAGTGTTGTAGGAAAATCTTTAATAGCCACACGAACTACTTCTAAGGGTATTTTTCCCAGCTTATATTCAATTTTTACTTGAGAACTTTGATACTCTGGAACAATTAATACGTTAATCGTTCTTTTTATCAACATTTTTGTTGATTTTGTGGTTTCTCCCTAGTTTGAATATTTCAGATGGACTCAGTCCCTTTTCATGCTTCTCTATAATGAACTTTCACATCAATTCTACAGACATTGTCAGTAGTTAATGGCTAATTGTTCTACCAGCATTATAGGTACATCCTTGATAATAAATTTTATAAAATAACAGTAGGTAATATTTGAGAAATAATGATTATTGAAATTGATTTGTAAACATATAACAGGATTTATGTCTTACCCTATATCAACATAAATACAGATATTTCGGTTATCGTACGATCTTGACTCGGTGAAAGCCTCAGTAAACTGCAGTTGCCACGATACATAAAGAGTAGCCAATTTCTTCCAACTGAGCTTAGAAATGGAACTATTATTCTTCACAAATGTCACCATTGATTTTTTTCAAACATTAAAGAAACTAGGAGAAAGTTTTTAAGTGAATTTGATCACTCAGCCTTTCCCTTTATGGAAATAAACTAAAAACAAATACCCTCAGAGGAGGGATCTATTCGAAGCTTTTAATTCAAGTATTCACAAGGATGTTGCACTGATTTTTATCACCACTTACTTAGACTTCAAATTGATCGCTGCGGGTCAGAGTTACCTGCAGTTATTTAATAAATGTGAGGCTCACAAAACATGACGGCTTCCTGGTTGTCGTACTCCCAGAATTCTAATCATCACCAACGTTCGGCAGTCACCACCACGTTTCTTTTTTTTATGCCTGGCAGCTGCCCAAGACATTACGTCAGCGTGCTATTTCTGGCAGGTCTGTTCTTTTAATAACATGGCCTCTACTCTTAAAATCACTTTTGGCTCGAGGACACAGAAGAATCTATTGTCTGCCGCCAAGTGAAAGGCTTCAGCACTCACCGACAGAAACGTTCCTGTTACCTGCCAATTAATGTCCTTTTTTCTCATCCCAAGTTCTTTTTAGCCGTGTATACCTTGGCTGGGCGAATGTTAATACTCTTTTTCTTAATATCTGACCATAGAGCGTAAATTTATGTCTCTTCTCTTAATTTTCAAATACCTATCACATCTAAACAATACTTTGGAGGAATGAATCCGACTTCATCTGTAAATTCACACATTTAGTTCCGAAGACTAAAAGTTTTCGTCATTTCCTCAACACTACTTCATTTTCCGTCACATAAAATAAATCACTGTGCAGTCACGGCTAGAGATTGTGCAGCAAAATTTTCGATTCTATTTGAGTGTATTATTGAACATATTTTATTCAAAACTGATCACGGCTCTCCTTGAATACGCACCTGAGTTCTCTCCTTGACTGTGCCCCTGAGTTCACCCCATGACTGTGACCCTGAGTTCTCTTCTTGACTGTGCCCCTGAGTTCTCTTCTTGCCTGTGCCCCTGAGTTCTCTCCTTGACTGCGCACCTAAGTTCACTCCTTGACTGTGCCCCTGAGTTCACCCCTTGACTGTGCCCCTGAGTTCTCTCCTTGACTGCGCACCTGATTTCTCTCCTTGACTGTGCCCCTGAGTTCTATCCTTGACTGTGCACCTGAGTTCTCTCCTTGACTGCGCACCTGATTTCTCTCCTTGACTGTGCCCCTGAGTTCTCTGCTTGACTGTGCACCTGAGTTCTCTCCTTGACTGCGCCTCTAAGTTCTCTCCTTGACTATGCACCTGAGTTCTCTCCTCATAAAAATTCATGCAAATAATAGTGTCAAAGTTGCGACTCTCTCGCATGATCAACTTTTCTTTTATTCATCAGTAAAAACTGCAAGGGGCAAAAATACTTTCTTGCTGCGTGTAAGAAAATAATTATGTGCATGGGATCATTCCAATATTCACATAAAGTTAGTGAAAGCCCTTAATACTCACGATACTCTTCAAGTCGAATTGAAACTCCTGCGCACCTTTCTGTTCAAAATTGATCAAGTTAGTTTTAGAGTTCTTAATATTCACTCGACGTACTGGGTTCATAGTAACACTAATGACTTCAAAAAAGAACTCGACTATCCAGAGCTCACAAATCCTCACTCAGGCTCTGGTGAACCGCTTTTGCCTGAACGATGAAGTCAACGTGCCGATGGGGTCAGCTGTGTTCCTCGCTGCTTCCATCTTCGATCATGCCTGTATCCCCAACGCCCATCCTTCGTTCGTGGGCAAGAAGCTCTACATCAGGACTCTTGTAGACATTCCCGAGCTCAATTTGGACAAGGTGAGTGTCTTGGTCAATTGTTCTCAGCCAACACACCGACTAGGGTTGTATGTCATGCTTGTAGAATTGGTTGGTTAAGCTGTTTGAAGAGAATTTAGTTAGTAATTATTCAGGAATATAAATATTGATTAGCAATTGTCCTGTATATACGTATATTTTTATATTTATGCTATGCATTAATTTTAATAGACAGTTACATAAAATCCCCACTATGTTCTCAAAATTTAATATATATCATTTGGATAAAATTTTAACACTGCACAAAATTCTGTGAGAATGTATTTGATTTCAATTAAATTTTTCCAGCAACTTGAATGTTTTTTATAAGTAACGAAAATAGTTATTAACTATGTAGAATTTCTTCCTTACACTAAAACTTCATTTATAATACCTTCAATTTTGAATCGCATCTAAGATAAGCAAAATAAACAGATTTGTATGATGGAAACTTGTCTTGAAATAGATGCAAGAGCAACTTTCGCTGTGTACAAAGTGCTCCCTTGCTGAAGCTTATGGGTTCCTTTACGACCAGCGCTGAAAATATTTAAAGCGTTACAACATATATTGTCGTTACAACATGAAAATATTTACATCGTCTGCAAATATAACAATCAATCTGGCGGTAACAAGAATTTTTTGGATCAATGGGAGAAGTGTGCAAAATAATTTATTTACTAAACACACGTCCTTACTTCCATTATCCGTGCTCAAAAATACAATCTATGTAGCTACATAGATTGTCAGCATAGAATAGTCCGCATCTTCAATTTTACAACTTTTATATCCAGGATATATTGGATTACTGTTTATTTTTTAGAACTCAACACATGAGCTCTGTTTGTTACTGAGAATACTTCCTATAATTAAGATGCAGCTTGTCTCAATTGGCTCTCATATCAGGCTTTGATCAATTACATAGACTGTGGGGTTTCTTACTGAGAATCTGCATGCGTGCAACGCTACTTGAAATTTATCGCTTTGTAAACCAGAAATGTAAACAATTACTTATGTTCAGGATAACAATGCAAAATGCCTGCAGTGGGAGTTACGTCATATCTTCAATATTTCTATTTAATCTGTTTCTTAATTATTATACCATTTATTTCTCCCCTTCTATTAGCTGATTTTGTTTAATAAACAATTTGCTGAAATCTTTTACGGTATATTTTTGTCGTTATCTTGCTAAAATTTGCTATGAAGGTGGTTTGGGTACAGTTTACAATCCAACAAGAAAAATAGTTTCGAACATACTGAAACTCCAAATAAAATTTAATTTTCATAACTACTGAGTCAATTGCTTTAATTTCTACTTACTAATTTCTATTTCATCATTTCTCATATTTCCCTTACGTGATTGTACATTTTTTCAAAACGTATTACTTTGCGTGCTCTCATTATATAACGTGCTTTAATACCATTTAATATTTTATTTTATACAAGAATTATAGTGATTTCATGTTGAGAAGCTGCGAACGTTCTTTCTCAGTAAATTCCTCACAGGATTTAATCCATAACATGGACACCGCAAAAGTATGATAGAAGATACAAATATTGTTCCCGACACTCCCTTGGCAGGTTTTCATCAGTTACATTGACTGTGTGAACAGCAAAGAGATGCGCCGCCTTGAGCTACACCGCAACTGGTACTTCTGGTGTGAGTGTGACTTGTGTCACGACCAAGAGAGAGAACTGTACGAAAACTTCATCAATTGCGGTGAGTCGGGCAGCTACGCCCGCTACTGGGTAGCGTACCGAAGTCCGCTTTAAAACAGTCTCCCAATGATCTAAATTGAAATGAGTAGGCTTTTTAGACATTATAGATGGCATCGGATATATATATATATATATATATATATATATATATATATATATATATATATATATATATATATA
>VCRD01000057.1:61504-133414 GCA_006783055.1 Trinorchestia longiramus
GCTTCTTGATGAATATAGTAAATTTCATGCTCCACTTTTGTCGATTCAAATTAATTCTGAACCTCTATACAATTTCATCTTATAACAAAACAAGACAATGAAATTATTTTACACTTTAATAACATCTTCCAACTACTTGTGACATTTATTTTCAAATTTGTAAAATTGATATGAAGCTGTAGCTCCAATATCCAGATTTTATGTGCTTCAGGAACGTCTAAAACTTATAACCCGACCTAAAGACGAATTTCTCTTCAGGACGCAATTAATTGTTTGATGACTTCGGCGTTATCGTCAGATTGCCAAGTCTTTACATATAAACTCTACGGTTAAAAGACCGAATATTTAACTAACTACGCTAGGAACTGTTCACGTTATTTTGACATTTTTACACGCTATTTTGTAAAAATGAACTCCTCATTGCCATGTTAAAATAGTTCACGCTATTTTGACATGGCAATGTATTTTTGACTGTGCATCAAAAATCTCTTTTATGATGTCCTTATGATTTATCATTAAGGATTAATAGTATGTGGAATACTTTCTTGTAAGAAAACTGACCATAAGTTTATAATTTTTTATCAAAAAATCGTTTAAACGACCTGCTAGTACAACTCAAAGGTTACTTTTTTCAGATCAGATTTGTCAATCTAACCTTTTAAATAACTGTCTTCCTCTGGTGAATTGTTTGAATAATAATTATTTCGACTATCAACTTACGCTCCACATAAGAAAGTTTAACTAGATGTGTATCAGACATTTGATAGCAATTCTCTTTGTGTGTGTATAGAGTTCGTTTTACATAGAAGTTTGAAAGAAACATCTTATGCCTGATAGAAAATCCAATGTGCGAACAAATGGTGAAGGTGCCCGACCGCTACAGCAAGCCTGAGTGCACGCAACCTCCTAAGCAAGAAGATGACGACATGACCGCTCTCCAAAAAGCCTTGCAGGCCACTAAATTAGAGTTCAAACTTGCAAGCATCCCTGTGAATCCATTTGCTTCCCAGGACGCTTGCCTCTCCTATATTTTTTACGACAAGAACCGGTACCAGCTTGCCTCAGACTCGGAATGTTCCGAAGTAACGGATGATGAGTCTCCAGAGCCTCCTGCCGAGTCCGGGATGCCGGAAGTTGCCTACGACAAACCAGGTTTGTATTGAGTTGTGATTGTAGTTTCGCAGTTTGTGTCAGGAGCCGAAATGACCATAAGATCCTTAACTTCACCTAATTTCATGGTGTAACACAATTTTCAATTGTTGGGCGAGAAGTAGCATTGAGGAGTTGCCTTCAGACGGAGTCATGCAAGAGCAATAACGATCATTTCCGGAATGCTGAACAATAAACAGATCTTGCTTATGAACATGACAAAATAACTAATGTTAAGGTATATTAGCTTATTATATCACAATTTAAGTATCACTAAGACTAGAATTATAGTGGTGCTTCAGTTTGTATTAAAAACAAATTTTTCAAGGAGAAACAGCTGGGTCTGAAGTGGTCCTGCCATTTAGAGAGCTAAATCTACAAAAGTTAATGATTTTCGCTGTTTGGATATAATGATGCTTGAGCCCGGTTACCACATCGCTGTAATGGAGTCTCTGTGCCAACTTTTACATATGAAATGATTTGGATCTACTAATAAATTCGATCGACTGATTATTTTCACACAAAGAATATACATCTTACTCTTATTGAGTATCCAACCACGCATAACTTTGCATGCAATAATAATTTTCAAGCATGTTTTCAAAAACAAATGTTATTTTACTTTGAAATATTAGCTCATATTAGTCTTCATATACTGTAGGAGTCAGGTCGAGTATTTCTCGGAATAATAAGACCTAAATATCGTCCCGCCAGAGACCAGTTCTCCCTCGCTTACTAATGGAAGTGGAGGAGGAAGCATTTCGACGAATGGTGAACTAGAAAAGACGACAAGTATTGAGCTCAATGGCGTCGACGACCGGGAGAGCGACGACGTGCCCGATGAAAGAACAGACGCCATTCTAGCTCCCAGAAATAAATCTCTACGCAAGAAGTCACTTACGAACGGATCATTCGAAGAGAAAGACACTGGAGAAGAAGCTGAAGAAAATAATACTGCCAACGGTGCAAAACCCAAAATAGTGAAGAAGAAAAACAAAGCGTTGTTGACGAAGAAAAAACAAAGAAACTCGGACGAAGCGACTCATAAATTGTTGAATGCTGACGACAAAAACTCAAAAATGGAGACCGGTGACAGCGGGGAGCAATTAGTCACTAGTAATGACGTTGGTAAGAGCGAAAGCTTGCTTCTCATGACTAATGGTCATGCGTCAAGCGAAGATTTTCCAAGCCACCCAGAAAACAAGACCCAAGTTGTTGACGGCTCGCAGCACGAAACGATGGCTCTACATGCGGTGCAAAAGAAAAAGAAACTCAGGCGGAAAGCTCCAGTCTTCGAAAAAAGTGACGTCCTGTGTGAGGGTTGTCAGTGTTACGTCGACAGGAACACGCTCAGGGAATATCGCTCTACTGTCAGCTTCACCATTCAAAGGCTCAAGGACATGAAAGAGGACAACCCAAGTATCCTTTACTGCTTCATGAGTGCATTGCATGCATCTTACGCGTGGTGTTATGAGGTGTTTTCTATACTGTACGCTTGTAAATAATTGTTTGTTCTTTATGGGATCTAAATTTGCCCTTATTTCTAACACTTGCTGTAGACATAGAGAAAAAAAGATTACTTCCTCCCAGTCTGTGGTATGAATCTAGTTTTTACACCATGTAAGACACATACACTCGAAAGTGTATCATGTCTCATACGTAAGTTATTAATGTGTTTTTGAATATAATACATCTTGTTCAGAAATCATACGTCATGACTCTAGAATATAAAATGTGTATTTCTTAAATATTTTCTTTAACAAAATTTAAAACAGTTCCCACTGAGTTTCGAATGTTAATCAAAAATAGCGAGTTAAATTTGGTCGTATCTTGTTATAGCGTTGTACTGAAAACGTAATTTGCAGCAAGCATTGGTTTTTCGTCGATAAATTACCATGCGTTACTGCGTGAGTCCTCACGGTCATTCTGAATTTGTCAGGTTTATGGATTACTGCAGCAAGTCTGTGATTCTTTCTATTATATTGAAAGCTGTACATCGTACCAGGGAAATTTTTACCGGTTGAAGAAATTACTCATTAGTACAGACCCAAATAGGCGCCGATGTCTGCTTATATTGAACTCGACAAAAATTGTTACATCATGCAAATTATTCTGCACTGAGCATTAACTATTAATCTATGTACATGTACTACAGTTCCTAATGTTATATAAAACTAATGATAAATTAATTAAAGTAGAAGCTTAGTTCTGTATTTCATTTTCAAGAGTTTATTCTTAGTAATATTCAAAGTCTGTCAGAGTGGTTCTTTAATATTCAATATAATTCATAAAGATTATCAAGTTCGAAAAGTGTCATTTTTATGTGAATTCTAGCCTCTTAAGATCCGTACAACCCAAACACACTTCTCCGTTAACAAAAAAAAAGAGGAAACTAATTTGGGCGCATTTACACATGCCTTTATTTTTTTTAAATTACCATAAAAATTCCACATGCACGTACATGTTTTCCTAAACAATGGTCGTACAGGCTTCCAAATAGTCCAGGACGTGCTGGAACGACAAGGTACGTTGCTCCCAAAGCTCAACGTGTGGCGCGTTCGAGCGCTCGATTTCGCATTCAATTCCAGCTTCTACAGTGGCGCCTGGATGCTCGCCCTCAAATACGGCATGGAAAACTTGGAAGGGATGAAGTGAGTCATAATTTGTACGGGAATTGTGGATTGTATACCTCTCTAACTGAATGTTTTTATATTCGAGAATTAAATAGGTATTTTGTCGAATTAGAGACTGACAACTGAATTGATGCTACTTCGTTAGATTTGTCGTTCTAAAAACATAAATTTATTGCAATTAATTTAGTATTTTTATAAAGTCAGGTAAGTACATCGTCATGAATACAATATATTTAGTGGACAAATTAGTCATTCTAATGAATTCTGGACATATGTCTGGAAAAATAAGTACATTCGAATGAAAGCAGTAAATTTATCAACATGTTTTTTGTCATTTCATCCTCATCACTAAATTGTTTTTGTTATTCTTTGTGGCTGCAGATATCAGAGCAATGTAAGTTCTATTTTCTGTACGGATAAGACGAACAAACGACCACGGATCTGCGATTGAAGATTATAACCAATACTATCATGAAAAATTACTTATACTAGCTATTGCAGTAATATTTTGATTTGCATCTTCAAAGATTATTCTCCGTACTTTCAATTTTACTCTTGCATGTGATTCCTTCTTAAATATTATTCAGTGTATCGTAAACATTATTTTGTATTCCCTCAGTAAAAATAATATCTCTCCAAATTAAAGATTATCATCAACTCATAACATACTAAAGCTAACGATGACTTTTCCTGCAGGTTTTTCTATCGACCTGGTCATCCAACCCTCGGTTTATTCCTGATGAAGTTGAGCAAGGTGCACATGAATCTCAAGGAGTACCGGCGTGGGCTCCAGTTTGTGCAGGAGGCCCAGAACATTTTAACTGTAGGCATGGGGCCCAAGCATCCTTTCATTACCGGCGAGCTCTATAAACTCGAAATGATGGCCAATGAAGATCTAGAAATTTATTTGGAAAAAAGAATTGCCAACCAATCTAAGCAAGTGACAGAGATAGTATGTCCGTGTTGCGGTAAGAAGAAAGTCATCCGTCATTACGGAAGCGAGAGAGCAAATGAAGAAAAGCCGTGGGAAAAAGACATTAAAATCAAGCAGCTCATGAACGAAGAATCTCAATTTCTTGGTGATAATGACTTTACCAAATACTGATGTATACTAATTTATACCTGTTTTGTTAGCATTCTGATGAGAAGCATGACTCGTAAACGCGAGTGACGTAATTGTCTTTGTCCACGCGTTTCCTTCAGCGAATGTTTTAGCATAAAATATGTATACCATATTTTTGCAGCAGCTTCTATTCTGTGAAAATAGAGTTAATTCGCGCATTTAATCGTTCTAAGTGACAAGTTCACGTCAGTTTGATAAACTTTATCTTATAGTAAGGATGAACATGTTCAACAAAAAAATTTGTCGTTTTTAGGACTAGTATGGTTTCTAATTGGACATAATTTGAGAGAGTTATCAGTACAGCAGTGACGTGGTTGTCAACTGCCCTCGGAATGACGTGGAGGCCATGTGTTGGTATCACATTCACTGTGCCAAGTTAATACGCCTTTCATGCTCAGGATTTGAAATTATTTTTGTGCGTAAAGAGTTTGGCTTATTAATAATATTTAGAGAAGGATCAATTTTATTACAAGAAAATATATGAACACTGTGGTAGTGGCAGAAGCTAGCAAGATCGTATTGAAAATTTTTAAAGAACTCCGAGAAATTCATTAATTGGCTCCTGTCTTCCTGTGCTCAGAATACTCTTCTAAAAGAGAACAGGGTTCAATTAACAGAAATTAAATTTACCTTACCTGTAAGACATGGACTAGCTATGCCTGGCAAATAATCTCGCCCACTTTGGAGAACTGTCAAATAGTCTATCCACAGCGAGCACTACTGATTTACTTTTTTAACTACCACTTGATAAAAACAAAATTTACATTGCTATTTAAGCATGTATGATAACAGTGTTCTCCGAGTTAAAATTGTGAAGAAATTTCACATAAGTTTAGATTCTCAAGCGAAACAACAGCAACACTGTCCAATTGTCCTGTTTCCTATCAATAATGAGTTTCGATGCAGCGTTTCTGGTGTTGTGGTGAGGGTAAAATCGACTATAATTTCTTGCAGCTCATAGTTCTGAACTCTCGGGCCCGGAAAGCCCTACAATGGTAATCGTCATCGTAAATTCAAACTTTCATGGAAATACGATCAAACAAAAGACGAATACAAAATGGTTGGGGATATCTCATCTTATGTGTCTATGGCCTACACGATGCACTTTGGGAAGAAACGAGCGGTTTTACTAATATTTTTCGTACCAGAGTGTCTGTTGATTTTGGAACCTGAAATTGGAATTTCATGATAAATATCCTATCTTGGAAAAAATTTCAGGTTAAGACTTCTCTGCAAAAAAGCGCCGAATACGAGCACGAAATATCTGGGTACCTTCGTGTTTCTTTTAAGAAAGTCAATCTACATCACTCAAGCTGTTTCAGCTACCGATGCTTCACTTTGGAGTAACATTTTTTTCATTGATGCTCATGAAGGCGATCGTACGCCTAGTTTTCTTTCGTCTGTGTTCATTATCTTCGTACAAGAACACGACCAAATTCCAACTTCTCGTTTCGTGACGTTGATTGTAGAACGTTGATATGGTAGTCATTTTTTTAGATTTAAGTACCGATGTCTTTCTGGAGCAATAGAAGGATATGATGCTCCTTCAACGGTTGTGGTTCTCATTTACTTTGTGTTATAAATATTAGAAGAGAACAGGTAGAGCATTTTGGGATGATTTCAAAGTAATTTATTTATGATTATTTGAAGGCAATTCGTGTTATTATGATTTAGAGGCAGCTCATTTGATGATCATATCAAGGCAACTCATTTAATGTTGATGTCAAGGCGTCTCATGTTATAATGATGTCTAGGCGACTTTTTTATGATGATGTGAAGGTGACTCATTTTATGATGATGTGAAGGAGACTCATTTTATGATGATGTGAAGGAGACTCATTTTATGATGATGTGAAGCGAGTCATTTTATGATGATGTGAAGGAGACTCATTTTATGATGATGTGAAGGAG
Organism: Trinorchestia longiramus; assembly: GCA_006783055.1. Lineage (NCBI taxonomy): Eukaryota > Metazoa > Arthropoda > Malacostraca > Amphipoda > Talitridae > Trinorchestia > Trinorchestia longiramus. The sequence goes on from VCRD01000057.1 coordinate 68,321, forward strand.
ACTCATTTTATGATGATGTGAAGCGAGTCATTTTATGATGATGTGAAGGCGACTCATTTTATGATGATGTGAAACTAGTCGTTCTATGATGATGGGAAACGACTCATTTACGATGATGTGAAGGTGACTCATTTCATGTCCTGAAGGCAATACGAGTTTGAAACATTTTAATAATTCGCCACCACTCTCAAATTTCCTTTCCAAAATTATTGATGAAACTTTGATGTTAGTAATAATGTATTTTTGGTAAAATTTCGTTGTACTTCTTGATTTTGAGATCCAAGTGATTTTTGTCAATGTGGGAAAAAACAACATAGCAATACGGTGTTTCCTGCTTCACTTTTGAAAATTTTCAAGAAGTCTTTCCACACAGTTGTCTGAAACATTTAGGGATGAAAACAGTAATAAAAGAAAAAGTACAAGTTGAATAAAAACGTAGATGCAGCATGAAAATAGTGTGAACATTCTTGTTAAATTACCTAGTATATTTAGAAATGTTATGTTTACATGAACGAAATTTTTCCTCTCGTGTGAAATACAAACTGGACTTTGTTTAACCTCACCACCTTCTGAAACCTCAATAAGACTTTAATTCATAGCCCAATAAATAACTATTTGTCCTTAACCATCTTTTTTTCAATATTAAACTCCATAAAAATGAAAAAATAGATTATGAAGCGAAAACACCTTTAATACGAAATAACCATTAACAAAACAAATGTTCAACCTTTAATTCTGCGTAAACTGAATTTCTGTTATTTGTACTCCTGGTGATTCAAATAAGGAATTTAGTGTGTGAAATAAAGAACGTTGTTTTTGTTATTTTTATTATCCACCGTTGCATAAATACATTTAAGTTACTAAAAAAACATTAGACGTTTTAATTAGCCATTAAGAAATTATAGTCCTACTTCAGCATATTAAAATTGAAGTTTACTTATTTTTCAAACCTTCTAACTTGGCTTGTACTACTCAATTTCTAGGTTCGAATTTAAGAACGTAAGAAAAATTAGTGGACTGCAACGTATGAAATGAAAAACGACTCTCAAAGTTATTGAAAATTATTCAATAAACTGCCGCGGAAAACCATGATGCAACCAAATTTTTCCCGTCACGATATGTTTGCTCTCAAAGTTCAACTCTTTCAACGCAAGGAGAACTAAGAAAACTACTGCTTTTTAGTGCGATTAGTTAAATTACTATTGTAAGTGGGATGGTTGCACAGTCATCTTATTTATAGGAGCGTCGTGGTAACGTTTCTTCCACACAAAAACTTCGAAACCAAAAGCAATGGAAAGCTTCTCCTGTGAATGTTTCTGTATTAATAAGATGAAACACAAGAGTAAGATCCTGTATATGGTATGCACATCTAAATAATGTGCCTACGGAAGGAAGTTTCCATATCCCACAAATCGCTCCTCCAAAACGTGAAACCATGAAGCATCTGCGTTGTAGCCTAAAGATTCGTTTCAACTAGACCTCTATAAAAGACAATCGTTTCCAACACTTGGGTCAATTATTCTGGTGGTCACATTTTGCAGTTACGATTAGTCAATGAGTATATATCTTAGAACTGCTTTCATTTAAAACCGTTAAAATTGAAAGCCACATAGTGCTACACATGTCAAATTGCTTCCAAATAAAAACAGCGATGAAAGACGTCCATTTCTGCAAAATACTTAGAGTTTTCAAAATTTCTGAAGGTTTTAATATTCGTATCAACAAAGGAAATTCACTATCCACTTCACACGCAACAAATGTTTGAAAATTTATTATTCGCCATTGAAAAACATGATTTGTCTAAAAACGCATATGTAAGTATATTGTACTATAGAATAAATTAAATCATTATCTACTGTACCTATCGCATTGGAGTTAGCTACATGCTTGTCCTGAATGAAGTAGCTGAAGAAGAATACTAAATGTGCGAGTTCACAAGGTTATACAGCATCCCTATATCTTCCACTGCACAGCACGACTCAAGAACCACACGCGTCTTCAGGAGGACATTGTACGAGTTAAGGAATCCAGCACCTGTTAAGGAATCACCAGCTTCGTCGACTGGTGAGCGAATCTGCTTGCGAGCGGAAAGACCCGGGTTCGAATCCCGCTGCCGACATGGTTGACGCGACTAGAAATACGGCATGGGACTTGGGTATACAACCGAGTAATTATCGAAGTAATTATCCGACCCAAGAATGGGCCAGAAGGTTCGTTCCTATAGCCTAATTCTATTCTATTCTACAGGCTCAGTGACATGGCGCTCTTCTTCAACATCGCTGGACCAAAAAGTGGACAACTGCCCTCGAACCGCTTCCTTCTCATCGAAAACCGTTGAGGAAAGGATAAAAAATACATATAAACTTTGAATTTTCTTACTTAAACGCTTTACAAACAGTGTTCAACGAGCAAAGCTAAAAGACGTTTATCGTTTTCCTATGTGCATAAAAATATACATTAAACACTTTGAATTCTTTAAATATATTATGACCGCAGTCTCGACATGACACAAGCCCTCAACAAGGCCTATTCAACTTTCAGTAAATTACGGAAAATAGAGCATTCAAAAATATATTAAAAAGTGCATGCTATTTGTGCCGCTATGGCCATAACTGTACACTCTCTTACAAAACGAGAACAAGCAAGGAGCTGAAGCCGTCCCTGGTCTTCAAGGAGGACTGCTTCTTCCTTTACATATACATATATCACTACATAACTTAATCACCACGTTGATGATGATGATGGCAGGATCTATTTAGTAGTGCGACTACACGTACCACTGGCACCATGAAAATTCTCTGTGAGCGACACACACGGGAATGGACTTTAATACTTTACTTACAATATTTAAATTTTAGGTAAAGGAATATTGTTACGTAATTTGAAGGTAACACATATATATGAATATGAAAATTTAGCATAGTCGAGGAGATGCACGAGAGAACGAACTCGTGTGAAAATTGCATCAAATCGTCAAACGATTTTATAATCCAAGGAACCTGTCACAGAACTTATATTTAAGGAAGCTCACTCACTCAAAAAGACATGGAACATTTTCATCAAGAGTCCATCGTGCAGAAAAAACTCATAAAATGCACGCTTTTCCAAAAACTTGAGTTACAACGTTCAAGATAAACGACGACAGGGGGCCGTGAAGCCACCACACATACGAATGTTCCGATTGGAAGAAAACAGAGTCCGTCACACAAACAGTCTACGTCTGTTGGCGCCACTTGCACCGACGTCTAGCCTTACGCAACAACAGAAACACTGAGAAATCTTCTGAATTCACCAGACAATGAGTAAATCTTTACACGACCATGGAAACTATAAATTTATTCCTCCGATAATTAATCCGTGACTGTGCATCCAATGGAGCCAGTGAAAGTTTTGATCAGTTCAAAATAAGGAGCATTTCTTACGGTGATCTTTCCGGCTAGGACAGCAGAAGGTATCGAGCTCGTCTCTGAAACAGACATTCTAAAAAACTAAGTAATATTTATAGCAATCACTTATTTCAAGCTTTTGTGCGAAACATTAACTGTAATAATTTTACCCTTCGAAAACAAGCACCAAAACTTCCCACATTGCATTATCAGCGACGAAACAAAAACGAGAGCTCTCTCGACGAAGGGCTGCCCATTACGGCATTAGAGGCAGCGTTCAGGTTCCGCAACACAGCAAATTTTTCAAAAACCGCATAATGCGTACGTGCACCGTGGAATGAGGAAAAAAATCGGTATCAAAAAATAAAAAGCTTCCTCTCTCAACACTTTGACAGCGACTCCCAAAAGAGCGTGTATGCATAGCAAGTTCCAGAGTACCACATATGGTGCACTTCGCAGATCAAGTGTTAAATAACTCTGCAATAATCAGCTTCCTCTGATCCACAACAAAAATGTTAGTGTACATGATAAAAAGAAAGCAAATATTTCCGAATACGTCGACTTTGAAAGTGCAGGTCAATACTTAGCTATGTTCACGAAAAATAAACTGCTTCCTGGCGCAGGAAATGACAAGTCCATGTCACTGACATGAGAAGCATCAAAAAGATCTCAGCTGAGAACAAGGCAAGAGAGAACTATCGTTAACAATACTACATACACGTTAAGCGCTCAATAGCTACCAAGAACTACCACAGTATTGCGACACGTTCAGTACTGCAACATAAAAGTAGTCTGTGCTGTCAGGTAACATTCAAGAAACATCAACAATCACATCGAGGTTTCAAACAATGTTTTTCAGCACTCACAAACCGACTAGTGCACAATAAAATAAGAAAACCTTCCTACAACTAGACGAGGTAACGACAGTACTACTGTCTTCAAAAACATATACCTGCAACATTAACAGATAAGATGCATACATACTTCTTCAGCACCAGCTAACGAAGATATTTATATGGAATGAAATTTTGAAATGTTAAGTCGCACGCCTCTAAAGAATGGACGTAGAATTTTTTAAAACTGAAAAAAACACTCAGTTAACTAAACATCAGCTTAATACATTTTAGGAAAAAATTATACAAATATCCTAAAGTTACAATCTTGAGAAATGAAAGGAATATGATAACCTCTAAAAGAAATAATGTAAGTACATGTAGCTACCTCTTAAAATCGCTATGACCTCTTATTTAGAGAATACAATCCCGGTTTTATAGTGAAGTAGTTCAGTAAAATTAATGGTATGGCCAGATAATAAATTAAATGGCACTTTCCCCAGCGAGTTCTAGAACTCTCCCTAGGTTTGGCATCGTGAGACTTCTTCAGCACAAATGTACCACATGAATTTTAGTAGATATTCTGTATTCAATGCACATACCTTTCGTAAAGCAAGATTAATTCATTTCGCTACTAATCTACAGCTTTGCGTTTCACTCAATTTTAAGTCCTTTTTGAAACACTTGTTACTTTTCTTCAGTTCAAACGCCCAAGTTCCTTCTTAAAGAAGATTATACATTACCAGAAAAAACTTCGATTTTCTAAGATTTGGTTTTGTGTCACGTTTTCATATCAGCAAAAGCCTTTAATCGGTCCAATTTTTAAGGAGTTTCAAAACCGCTAAATAAAACCGTGGAGTAGAACAAAATTTGGCTTCAGCAACGCACGTATTGTCATCACGGAACTATGGAATATCATGGAATGATGCAGCACTACGCAACTCGCTTCAAACAGTAAATTTATATTCATCAAGCACAATACTCTCTTGTCGTTGTTGGATATCCACGGTCATAATGTGTCATTTGAAACAAAAGGAATTAACTACCGTAGCGACATTTCTTGACACCGATATCAGTTACGGAATGAAACAATTAGAGTAGATATGGTCCCAGTAGATGATTAGGTACAACCAGAATCAGTCCCCAGATATGGAATGATACGTTTTATATGAACGTGGTTAGTGTTCCCAGTGTACAACTAGCTAGTTTACGTACGATTGATTTCATCTTAAGAACTAGACTAAACCACAGCCGCAGGGAGTGTGAGAGAGTCGGCATGAGTCTTATTTCCAGACAATGTTGAAGAGGTCCATAAACGAATCGTAGATCATGAAGGTGATGGCCACGTCCAGACACACTCTGCTTAAACGAGGCACTGTGCCCTTGTAGAACCTGAAAGCACAAATTGAGATTTCAAGTTTATACAAATGAAGGCAAATTCAACATTGAAACAACACTTGTAACCCATAAAGAATAATTGAATAGTTTAGGAAAGTTAAAACTATGATCTTCGGGTACGGTGGAGACGTATACAAGTGCTAGAGGTTACTGGAAAGTAAGCGAAAGAGTTAAGTGTAGGTAGAGCCTTCATCTAGCATAATACAGTCGTTATCTTCAAGCAACGAACAAAAGTTTCGCCCACTTACAAACCTCTTTAGCATACAGTTAACGATTCTTCAGACCACTCTATAATGTCTTCTGTGTATTCTAACGGCTTTTCTGTAACCCGATATATTCTCTTCTGTTTTGTCAACGTGCACATCAAGTTACAAAATAAATAACAGCATTTGATGTTTAGTTGACAAAAAAGACACTTTAATTTATCCGGTATCCCGTCATCACCATACCCCCATAACGTCGTACCACGAGTAAAATAAAACGGGTAAGTACGTAACCGCCCCATAGTCCGAGCAAGACACTATGACCTTAACTATTACTTTCTACCTTCATGACTATCGCAACATGACTTTCACGATTAAGGTCATTGTCTAGTCAGTAACCCTCGTAAAATGACATCCACCCATCTCAGCTACATACATACTAGCCAGTTATCGAGGAAATTCCACGATTTAGATTTGAGTAATTTGACATTATTATAAAGATGAATACATTAAAGATTTACGACGAATTATTGTGTTTCAAATGAATACTTTTCATTAATATATACAGGATTTCCAATCTGCATCTTATTTACCGATAACATGGCCCAGATTGTACCTGTAAAAATGTTTCGATTTAAAAGTGACAATTAATTATCTATGAAATAAATACACTTTTCAGTTTTATCCGTGGTATAATCAGAATCTGAATATTTTTAATGAATATATACAGAACTTCCATTCTGTATCTTATCTACCGATAACATGGCTGTGTAAGAGAAGAAAACTAATAACGAAAAAAATTGAGTATTTTATAGTGATCGGGCGTCTTTGGTATCCACAATACAATATTGTAATACATGCATACCCGTTCTGATTTCAGTTCATTCATTTTTCTTCAGTAATACATCGGTAGTAATGGGACGGACGCATACAGATACAGAGAGAGAGATGGAGGTCTATGATATAAGTAGATTTGACCTTCCAGCTTCACTCATTAGCATAAGTCAACAACACCTTCAGTCGGCGAGCACTACACACAGCAGCGAGTTATCACACCACCTAATATGACCATACTTCTCAGGAGGTGTTCGACACAGCACTGCGGGTTCCCAACCACACACTACGTGAGCACCACTTTTTCGGTATCATCAATACAGAACCAACTTACGCTCGAGGCCCCTCGTTCTTCCAGATTTTGACAGCACAGTCGAGCGTGTTCTTGTACTTGCTGGCCTCAAGGCCCTGCATGCGGGTCTTGACCACATCCACAGGGGTGTTGCCGTACACTGACGCTGCTCCTGCCAAGCCTCCAAACATGCCTGCCAACCGCAACACGGGGGTTAAACAGGAACAGGCTGATACAGATGACGACTGAGGAGTATAACTGGAATACTTTATTATAAATTTGACGCGAAAAATATTCATCACAAATGCTAAAATTATATGAAATTACAAGTGACGAAGTTGTTTATTTTCGAATTAAGAATGACGTAGAGTAGAAATGTCCATGCTTGCACGAGAGCTACCCACATTGTGATCAGTGTCCACAGCAAAATCGTCCGTAGCGAAATAACTCATTTTTCATTTCATAAACACAGTAGAGTCTGTAACTTCATGTACGAATAATATTAAATAGCTTAAACACAACACATTATAACGACAAATTTGATCGATAAAAAGTAGAGCATCTAAAATGATATTCTCAGGTAGAACAGAATTAAAAACATACGTATGACAATTTTCTAACAACACCGAGCATAAATTTTATGGGACGTATCATCTTCAACATTATATATTTCTCTAATGAACTTTAAATTTCCTGCGTTGTTAGTACTAGAGAAACAAAAATTTTCAACCCACAAATACAACGCACGCACTGAAGTGCCGAGTTTTATAGATTGTTAATGAAATGTGCGCAATAAAATACAACCCGAAAGAATCCTGTGAGTTTTGCAGCAAACATGATAAATTTCCACATTTTTATCCTTCTCTAATTGTCAACGACTGATCACACAGTATTTAAAATTGTACTTCAAAATCCACCAAGTGCGGAGTGTTATAACGAATATATCCACTAAAATTGACGAACCAACATGCAGATGTACTGTACAGTCTCCTAGCTAACAGGACTCACCAACCACCAGCTTGGGCACCTTCTTGTCAGGGTCACCACCTCTGTACCAGTCCTTAAGTGTCTCCATGACGTAGAAACGTATGGCCTGGTTACTGCCCTGCTTGATGATGGTGGCCGTCACTCCCTGGTACACCCCACGCAGGCCTGTGTGTACACAGTATGTCCTTACCAAGATCTTATGTTGTAGGACTACTAATTACAGAGATACTATGCCGTGCAAACACATTCAAAAATACCCTATAAAAATAACATGTCCTATTGTATCCAGTACAGTGTACCTTCTTCATGTATCTCTTCAGTATCTGACATTGACAATGGCAATAGTTAATACACAATGTTTTTTTTGTGGATACAATCCTACAGGCTTTAAATAAAAGAAAACACAAATATCTCCAGAAGTAAACACTGAAACAGGAAGAATTCTGTAAAGAATGATGTATCATACAGCAGAATAGCAACCAGTTATACACAGTCACTGCTAGAAGGTTCATGACAGCACTAACAGTTGAATAGAAATAATTAATTCAGTGATTATTAAACACACTATGCCCTTTTCTTAGTCACTTTCGATTACTCTACTTAAGTGAAGTGAAAAATAAGTTTTGACGCTTAACATTTTACATAAGAAAATTCCGCAGAAATAAATCACGAACAATCTAATCAGCAAATAAAACTCTCATTAAATCAAGCAGATTTTAGCGCCAACGTCGCTTTAAGACTGAATCCTAAATAAACAGAGTATCACAGAATATTTTCTAAGGAATTTCTTAGGCAAAGATACACTTGGAAACGGTGCAAGTTTTTATAGCCAAGTAGATATATTGCATAGTTGGGAAATATATTTTCTGCATATCTTGTCTCAACACTAATCAAACACTTCACTCGTCCTTGTGGTACTCGAGTAGACTCCTGCTTGCACTCACCACTCTCTTTGACGATGCAAGTGACTCCGTGAGCGAAGCCCCGGAACCTGGGGTTAGCAGAGCGCTGGTCGTTGATGAACTTGACTTTGACGGTCTCCATGGGAGTGACGGCGAGGATGGCCTCCGATACCCCGGCTCCCAGCCCGCACAGCAGCCGCTTGCCTGCCGTCAGATTCCCTGATGCATCCATGTTGCGCTTCTTCAGCTCCTCAAAGGCGCCAAATCTGGAAGTATATTGTACCTTAATTCTCAAAAATCAACCTCGATGGGTTGGAGCGTCTGACATCTGAAAGGTACGTGATTAGTTATGTTGATAACTAAAATATCTTAAAAACTATTTTGAAAAAGTTTATGTGGATTTGAATGGTTTCTTCCTTAAACAAACGCTACTTTACTTTGACATCAAAATTTGAATACAGTAACAAAAACGAATGAGATGTACAAGTGCTAAAATAAGATCTTAGAACACACGTTCGAGCATTTGTGGAGGAAATTCAGGCATCAGAGACAACAAATAGCTGACCGAGGACCACATACCTGACAGCGCTCTTGGGAATAGACCCATAAAGCAGGACTGAGAGGCCTCTGTAGAGTCCCTTCACGCCATTAGTCTTGATGGTCTTCTTGACGCAATCCACAATCCCGTCGTACTTCTTGGCAGCCGTGCCGCTCTTCTCATCCAGCTGCAGCTGCGTCTTCACATACTCCGTGGGAAACGTGATGCAGATCTCGATGCCGCCAGTGATGCCTCCTGCACGCAGTTAAACTAACTGTAACGCTCGCTTGTCGACAATTGTACGAATGCCTAACAATTATAAAACGGTAGAAATAGAGCAATTTCCATTCGTTACAACGAGGAACCTGAAATAGACCCGAAAACTTGACGAAGACTCAATTGTTACTTCTGTGAAGAGACATCACGACAGTCAACACCAAGTTCTTTTGTGAGGTAGGAAATCAAATATCACTAAGAAGTTTGGTGAAAACGTACGCAAAACAATGGTAATAGTTGAGATATGGTGATAAATTTATCTAGAGTATACCGATAAGAACACAACCGGAATCCTAAATTGATTTTTAGAAACTGATACACGTGGTTTATGCCCGAGTCTCATTCAGCGGCGACGGAGAAAACACACACCTACTACTCGACATTCAAAATGAAATGGAGATGTAATTCAATCGTAAGGAATATCGGCAGCCATGAGGCTTGAAAAGGTAAAACCTCAATTACGCTAAATTATGAGTACTTCAAGATCGTGTCGTCTCATAAAGAAAGCGCAAGATAATCTTCAGTTGACAAGTGTGGGACGAGTTTGTGTGACTTGAGCCCTGGAATCCTGGCAATACTTAACACTAATGTTTAACTATAGATCTCTTTGAAACATATGAATGAACATAAGTTTTCCGGATTTTTTTGGCCGGACAGTCTCGAACACACTGAATCAGTCATACTAACACATCCATCACTGCAGTCGAGCAGCGTTATTACTGCACCGAGAAACTTCAGCTGTATACATTAGCTGTACTCCTCTTGCTTGTTTCTATAAAGAACCTATCATAAATAATATCAGTAAGGGGGGCAATCCCAACGGTCTGCCGTAGCTCATGATCATATTGCTACCTTAAAGCTGCAGTATTAGAAATCTACCCTAAGCCTGCAGTATTAGAAATCTTATTTAATAGGCAAGACCCTAGACCCCTGGAAGCGTGGCAGCAGCGTCATACCACCCTTCAATGATCCATAAATAGCAAAATAAAGCATCGTAGACGGATGGAGGGCGCTCGCGCAGCACGCCTGCTCTCACAAAGAGTAAGCAAGAAGAATACGACCCAAGGCATTTACTGTTCAACTAAGCCCAGGGCTCCTGCAATAACCGTTATCGATTATAATTAGTGAACCGGTAGGACAGCGGTGAGGAGCGAGCTGCAAGCCAAGACAGACCCTGCATGAGACGTGTCTCGGATGAGTATTAATTCGCTCAGGCCTACCCTTCCTTCGCATGCATTTCAGCTAGTCAAGCACCAACGCTCTCACCGCTTAAATGGAGGAAGCGCGCATTCACGTACAATAATTTTATATTTAAAACGCTTGTCATACGCACTGCATTCACTCTGGATACGAGCTAGCGAATACAAACAAAAGCTCCCTCTACAACTTATTCATGGAATTACAACAGGTGGAGTACTCTACAATTTCATGGAGAAAATTATTCAGTACCCATGAGGATGAAGATGGCAACTCTGTGAGCACGGACCAACCAAGAAATTAAAAGCATTACTAACATTGAAAACGAGGGAGACCCAAAGTTCCAAAAGTTTATAAAAGAAAAACTCCTGGAGAACATATCATTACATTAATAATCAAATCAGAAGCTTTGCTATGTAATCCTACATGTAGACATACATCAGAGAAGCAGAGTCTCTGGTTGTAGCAGCCCGCGATGGTCCTGCTGGATAGGCGTGGGCGCTGTGCCCCTGTATTGATCTTGGGAGCGGTCGATGCTGCAAAGACCTGAGCGAGCACGCCCTCCGCTGTCCCCCTGCTCTCCTCCTCACTCAACCCATTACCTAGTAGTGGTGTACATATGCCAACGCTATATATATCAGAGCCAGTTAGCTTACTACTAACTATCTGAGTGATTGTTAGCTACCTAGAAACGTAATGCGAGTGACAGTTGACTACAAAACCGATCATTACCATGATATAAGCAATTCATGATCCCACACCTTCAGCTTTTGGTGTGGATCCTTTCAGGATGCCTGTGACTGAAGAATTTACCATATAATTTTTAATATTCTTACATAAGAGGTTTAACCGCCGTATCAGCTTGAAGTGTTTTAATAGTTGCAGATAAAAGATTGGAGATACTTCTACTAGAGTAAATCGGTTGAGTGGAACGCCAAACATACCCGTGAGAGAGAAAGTGTAGAAAAAAGTCATTACTTACCAAACTAAGGAAGTAAAGCCTAACAGCAGCAAGCGTTGCTGACTCTGCTAGTGTAAACGTTACCAGTTACCACTAGGAAACTAATGGTAGACCTTCTAGGTGAAGTAACGAAGATGAGGACCATCTTCATACTGTCCGGGATGAAGGTCAGGAACCTGCAGCCAACACACACTGGAAGTGAGCGGAGACCTAATTTACTGTCTGTAGCAAAGGAAGGTGATCTCATAGCGCTAAATTAGCTCCTCGAGGAACTGGTTGGGGCGGCCGTGACGCCAACATTCAATTATCCTCAAGATTTTCGCCACAAATTTAAGGAACTTCAGACAATATACAAACCAAAAGGGCGTCTCAGGAGCAATTTCCTGCTAAGACGAAAGGGGAATGTTTCAGCGGGAGACATGGTACCGAATATCTACGTAAATCAAGGAAAAAATAGACAGCGAACATACAAAATACGCGCACTGCTCCAGACAAGAACAATATGACAAAAATCAATGATACCACGGAGCCCACAAGAGGCAAATGAAAGCCAATTCATAACGTCATCTTACAAGCCTGAAAGTCCAGCATTACTAAACTGACTCTGACAAAGTAATTCGAAAGTCCTATGGCTGTTATGAACATATTTGAAAGAGCTGGCATGGGCTTTTATTAAGATCAAGTAGTTTTTATAGAAAAACCTAACAAAGGTTCATCACGGTGGCTTGTTTTAAACATCGTTTTAGTTTTGCTTCTCAAAATTTAAACCAAGATATATTTGCACAGTTAGTTCCCATCCAATTACGTTGTTTAGGCATGCGAACGTTTGGACAATTGAAAAAAGCCTTATAAAGTACGAGAGAAAAATACGAGTAAAATCAAGAACACCAATTGCGGAGAAGGAAACAAGTCATCCTCGTCGCTAACCAGCGACCACAAAAGAAGTTCACCATAGGAAACGCAGACACACATGACCATAACATTGCAAAGCAACTACACCAGGTACTACTGAATCCGCAGTGTGTCACACTGAATCTCTTCTTCCATGACAGCAGGGCGACAACTCCAACTGTCAGGCATAGTTTATGTGCTCCGGTGTTCATCCGTGATGGCAATAATCTTGTTAAAATATAAAACAAAGGTATATTATGCGCCATGAGTAAACCGCATACGCTTACAATAGCAGAAATTTACAACAGATATCTATATTCTGCATAGGATGACGCAGAATCATCAATTAATATGAAAAACTCCACAATAAAAAAGTAATGTTACATCATCAGCAGATTCAGTGTCGTGAAACAACGAAACGTCGACCATCATTTTCCCTTCGCCAAAAAAAACATTTATACCGAACAGAAGCAAAAACGGCCATTTTTCTTGTTAAATCACACGGTACAATAACTTCTTAGGTAGTAACACTCACGCATCTGTGTGAGCACACTATTTTTTACACAACTAATGATTTATACATACAGAAGTTACGTTCCCTAATGAGGTCACAAGACATTAATATATTAAGATTTCTAGTTGGACCGTGCACCTCATTCGCAACCAACTACTAGGATTGACGTGTGCGACGGTGAGATCTAAACCCAAAAGCTTGACCCAGTCTCGGGTAAAAATAACAACTGGAAACAAGCACGGCCCAGTGAGGCAGAAGCGCTACACGAGACCTGGTAATGACAGAGCAAACAGCTCAAGTTGAGAAGCTCGTCGGCCATCACAGGAAGATGGCACGGCAAGAGTACACAGAGAAGGAAGAAAAATAATATATTACAATAAAGTTTATACATAAGATATGTTACAATATTGGTTATTATAATGTCTTCTTACAAAATCCTTAGGTGGTAGGCATCCTATGCATAGTAGATGAGACAACAGCGATGCTTACGGTACCATTGAAAGGAAACTTCAAAATATAAGTGCGCTAAAACTGCAACAAAACGTTTATTTCCAAACAAGTCGCATACAACGTAATGTTATAGCTCGAGTTTCCAACAGTAAGGCTGTTATCTTGAATTAAAATAAGCGAGTCAGAGGGAAACTGATTTCTAAATAACTGGTCGATCACTTAATGCGATCTGCTGACCCATATAATTTAATTACTATTGCAGCTAACTCAAAATTTCATTGTCTCTTAAAATTAAAAATTACATATCAAAGAAGCGTAAAAAATGAGCAAGTGGAAACGTGTCATGAATTATAAAGATTGAAATGTCGATAGAGATAACTAGGGTTGTAGTAGACCGTAAGTTCTAAGGTTTCACACATTCGTTTACTATTACAAAACATTTACTAACATAACATGAACTTCATGACTGCACTATGAAAAAGAAACTCACTCTTGAATAAGAACGAATCGGCACGCAAGTACAAAAGCAAAACAATTTATTTCCCATCAGCTTTCGATGTATGAAACGTAAATTAACATGGTAGTTAACTGAACTTCATTGCGAACAATAAAATCGAATGCAAAGTATCAGAGAAAGACGATAAACAAGAAATGAAAGTTAAACGTCTCTCAAGTTGCCAAGATTGAAATACCGACAGAAGCAAAATGGAGTTACTGTAGATCAAAAGTTCTGAGTTCTCACATCTGCTTAATAATTACAAAACATTTACTAACATTGGCACATGAGCATCATGATTACACTATAATTAAAAACAAATAAATACAGGCAAGGATGGAGGTAACAAGATAAATGCTTTGGTAAGCGTAGTATGCAAACAATTCAGAAATGAAATAAAATTTGTATAGTATCCTCTATTTTCAGATTGATTTCAGCGAGCTCGTACATTCGACATTAATGTAACACAGGCTTCACTTGTCTCACTTGAAATTTTAGGATCAAAAGCTTAAAACATTTTTCAGTCACATTTATGTACAAACGGTAGGAATCATTATTTCAAAAATCGTGTAGAAATAATTGTGAAAATGACGACCTGTACATGGAGAGGGAGAGATCAAGTCGCTTTATCGCAGGCGGCGCTCACGTCAAGACGCTGCTGATAACAAGGCTATCGACGCTGCTGATAACAAGGCTATCAGTGGCTGTGAGACAACAGATGTTTTATGAAACATTTCTTATAATAACACCGCAATGCAAATGGATATACTTGTGCCAGAGTCGTGCTACGAGATAGTAAATTAATAAATTAAATGAGAGTGAAATTATCGCACTTTATAAATTTGGATTAAACTCTAGGTATAAAGCAAAAAAACAACTACACATAAACCTTGTCAGAACAGTACTTTTCGAATCCTAAAACTGAGGCTAGGAATAAAAAATTTCAAAAAAAATATCAAAATTTTATTGTGTGAAACTACTTAATTTTGTTCATGGAGTAACACACACACGGAACAACAGAAGCAGACCAAACATGGCGGAGTAAAATATGGCAAAAACATGAGCAGTGTCGACCACGTAGGCACAAGCAGACTAGACTCAGATGTCTAAGAGAATGAGCAACACTTGTCTCAGGGTTATCGGAATAATCGAGTTAACAAGCTTCTAATACCTGGATATGCTAAATCCTCCCATAAAAATGCACTGCAATTGCGCAGAAATATACGAAGGATAAGAAGGGCCCAGTCATGCATGTATCGTACCTAGACAGACCGGTAATTTCACATTAAGTAAAACGCCTTCAGATCTATTGAACCATGTGGAGTTGCAAAAACTGAACACATGCCTCATTTGCACACGGTTAACTTATAATTATCCAATGAAAAAATTCACAAAAAATCAAATTAAAACCAGTTCTTATACCGTTCAAAAGAACAGACAAAAATAACATAAGGGAAACAAGCGAAGTGCGAAGGTTTGACTGATGCAGGTAAACGTTTCACGTCATTTGAGACAGGAAGTAAAAATATTTATTAGAATAAACTCATTTGACGAAATTTCAACGAAGACCTCGACCGTATCAGGACTGAGATTACTTCATAGAGTAATTACGGCACCAGCTCCCAAGACCTGCCCCTCCAAAATACTAGTCGAAAAAATACGGGTGAGATTTGCGAGCAAGTCAAGAATTTAATTCTTCCCGGGGTCCGGAAATTGCAGGTCGTTAACACGTGAGCTACTGCGCACCCGTGCCATTGCACCCCCAGCAATATTCGTTAACGTGAAATTTCTGCAATTTTGCACAATTCATGTGAACATTGTGGAGCATAACAATAAAAAGTCGCTTTGCATCCACTATATCATACCTTCCAGACAAAATTGACTTCCAACTGCTGCTCCGACTTGCAGCAGCAGTAAACATTCATTATTTGAAAGTCTTAGTATCAACAACATTGATATTGCGACTATTATGCTCGACAGAATCGTACTGCAGTCAGTTGATCATGAGCAGCATCCATATCATGGCAGATCACCATAGCTCATTTTATCGGTCAAGTCGATGCAGAAGTTGCAGACATCGTCCAGCATCACGAAGTGGTAGCACATCATCCACGTAGTACTATAGTTGTGCTAGTACTACAATTTAACGCATTCAATGCGTATAGTTATTTAAGCAGTATTCCCTGTTACCACTGTTGGTACACGGGTGTACCAATACGCAGGGAACGTGTTAAGCATGTCTCTTCAATATGTGAAGAAAAGTCCAAACACAGATTCCATTTTGTCAATACAATTAACTCTTAAAGAAATAAAAGAATTCTAAAAAAATGGTTGTGAAAATCTTCAAAGTGTTTTCAGAATCAATTTTCAATTTCATTCTGTCTTGAAATACACACATGAACTCCATAAAATATCATTTATTGCTCATGAACTTGTGAACAAATGCAATATCTCCCACAGCATTTCATTTATGTAATGCTTATTAGGACTGTATGTACAGTACTTCATTATTAACCTAAGAGTATTTCTATGAAAAATTCTTGTCCATGCAGTATTTTGTAGTGCCAGTATTTTTCACACAAAAGTTTGCATCTATAGACCCCCTCACAATTGTTTCAAGCACTAACCAGAATAAAAAGCAGGAAATCCCAATTTTCTCACACATTTTCACATGTACAGAATGTCTTAAAACAATTCATTCCTTGAGAAAAAAGCCAGTCACCTCAATGTCTTGGATGCATACTTGGACAACATTGCATTCTCACCCAGCATCTATATTGATTGCTTCCATCCTTCAACAGATATTGCATGGAGATAATAGGCTAAAGTGGTAGCAGGACCAAAGTGAAATAAATTTCATGAGTGCTGAGATAACAGAATACATAAAATATAATTATTACAACTTAGCTTATACCAAACAAAATGGAAACAGTGAGTAAAATTGCTACAAAAATATATTAGATTTTCTCAGTTTTAACTTTAGTTTTTTTTAAAGGTGGTGTGAGCTATTTTCTAGCACATGTTTATTTCATCCTAAAATATAAGTTGATCAAGAGATTACTTTTCTTAACCTCCAACTTAAATGTTCTTGAAGAGATGGACATGTATCTTGCTAAAAGATATTTCTCCATGATAACCATCTTAAAAGACAACCTGAATCAAGAAACAAATATGTATACAATAACAAGGAACTGTTTTGAGCACAAAGTATCATTTGAATTTCATGATAAAGTAGTCATCAGTAGTTCTATGTATCTTTTACACATTCACATTCATTTTTTTTTCAAATCAACAATTGCAGCAAACTTATTGTTTCATAAAATACTGACAATGTAAATCAGCAAAAAAAGGGAATCAGACCACAACTAACTTGACTAATTTGCTTGCTCCACATGCACTGTGGCTTTGTCATTTCAAAATTAATATTCTAGTCATATATCAGTATATTTCACTCTTATCATTAAAAAATTTAAAAATCAACCTAATTATATCATAATAAAGAAATTTACATTTAAAAAATATTAAAATTTTGCATACTTTATATATTTTCAGAAAGGAATTCAAGTATGCACATTTTAATATTTTTAATTAGTTTTAAATTTGATTAATGACAAATAGGACAAATATCAGTAATATCAAACAGACAAAGCATCAGTCTACCAATTAACCATTACCTTTTTCTTTAAATAATGATGATAACAGACAATGAACAAACTACTTTTCAACTACCCAAAACTATATCAAAATTATTCATGTATAAAAATCTTTAAGAGATTCATTAATGCTTTATGAATTCATAAATTTAAATATTTTTTCATTATCTGTACAGGAAGTAGAACAGAAATTAGCCAGTAAAAAGCACATACAGACTTGCTCCAAATGGGGTCCACAGTATTGACAAAGTAAGATGCTAAAGTGAAAATAGCTCATGTGATTTTAGAAGATAAATTTACTTACACACATGGATGTGAGGTTAGATTTTTCATCAATTCAGAATGTTAATGCAATTTGAAGAAGTATAACAGAACAGTGATGGTGACAACTCCATGAATTGAGTTTCTCTTTCAAGTATATTTGACCCATCAATGTCTCATTAAGAATTCAGAGTGCAAAAATACTTGCTGTTTCTAGTAATTCTCCTAAACCTAAATTCAATATGAAATTTAAGGTTCCATAACTTTATATAAATCCAGCTATTTGCTGATCTTTTTTTAATGTTTTTGCATAAGTTTTGAATACTAATTTTTGATCACATTCAAAGATTGCTAAGCCTTTGTTATTAAATATATAGAAGATCATTTGAAATATTCTCTAGTATACTGTACTTATATATTTAGCATTGACACCAGTTCAGCCACTATCATTTTATTCAATACTAGATACTTGAACTAAATATATCTAACATAAAAGTAATACAACATAGTAAGTAACATAATATAAGTGATAGAATGAAATAAATATTTATATGTATACAGTAACAAAATACATTTAATGCATAGGAAAAGGTTAGTAATGCAAGAAATATCTAAAATTATTTTATCCATAAATCTTTTATTTAAATAATTATTGAATGACACAACTGAAACTTCATATATAATTTCATTTAGTATTACACTCATACTAAACTTTATATTTTATAATTTTTACATTACCCTGGCATACTTTTAGAAAATAGACACATTTCATATTCATAAACTTTATTGGTGCATGACATAAGCACACACACAGGACAGTAATAGTGATATTATGCAGCACTGCCTTCTGGCAGACTGCACTCAAGCATAACTGACCCTCAGCTTTCAAAAAATTAGCACAAATTCTTAAACCCCTTTATTACAGATTATTGAGCATTTTTAATACAGATACTTGACCTAGACACCAAGTTTGCCTTAATATTTGCTACTTAAAATCAAATAGCCTGATAAATTATTTAAGGAGTGACATAAATCGCCTCTTAATCTTGAAATATAACTAAATTCCTTGATTTATTTGTAGAGGCCTTATGAATTTGTTACATTCAACAGTAATCTAAAGCAATGTATTTTTACCAGATTTAACTACTACTTAACATTTATGATATGTATTCTCGACTCTTTGACTGTAATGGATTGACATTTACAAAGGTTGTTCAGGAAAGAGTTAACATCTTAGTCGGCATCCTTGAAAGCTCACCTTGATAGACTACTTTCAGAGTTCACAGAGTTCGCGATGTACTTACCGGCAATAATTCCTTTTAAGCTTTTATTTCCACCTCCAGTTGCAGACGCAGCTCCCCCGGTATAACTCATCCACGGTCTACCGAAAGGGTTTTTGAACGGCGGTGGATTCATTGCAAAAAGAAAGAAAACGTTCGCACTCCACACTTACGCTACTGGCCAACAACTGTTGAGTGGCGGCACTCACTGAAGTCTGCCGTCTGCACTTCGCGTCCGGCGGCCCGTCGTGTCAGGGCTACCAGAGTTTTTATTAAAAGTACCAAATATTACATTCAAAAAGTACAAAGACATATAAAAAAGTACAAAATAATAAGAAATAAAATTTAACCTAACCAGAATAAAAATTAAAACTTGCTACAGACTATACATCTTTATATCATGTATATGTTATCATCAAGGACTACTATAACCAGGACGTGCATCGCCGCGTAGCTGACTACGGTAGCGGAGGCCATTGCATTCTTAGTAACATAACATTTTTTATCGGACAAATTGATCAAAAATTACTTCTTTCAAGCAATAGAAGGGATAATAAGGTTTTACAGTGAATTTTAAATGGTTTAAAGCACTGTAATGCTTTGAAATACCAATTTTAATCGGACTTAACATGTATTATTGAATGAGCTTAGTGGCCACTTTATAGAAAGCCGAGTTGCTGCAGTTTTAGACTTAACAAATTGATTATAGTTAAACTTTTTCCAATGCAAACAACCAAATATTCACGCATATCAGACATAGAAGCAAAAACCATCGTTGGGATGAAGTGTCTTAAACAGTGGTACTAATGCCGTTCTTGAACGCACTGAGCGTTAGTGGGGAACACAAAGTGGGCTTGTTTTCGACAATCACAGACAAACAAACAAAGCAAAAAAGTATATTTCCAATAAAGTTGGTACATAAGAAATGTAACAGCATTGGTTTTTAAAGATGCCTTATCATAAAATCCTTAAGTGGTAAGTATTCTATGCATAGTATCATATATGGTAGAACAGCAGTACCTACGGGTATACGTAAACATTCACATCACGCAATGAACGTTAAATATACATGGGGAAACAAATGAAACTTCGCTTTTTCAATGATGACATAAATTCTGACGTGGTAGATATTATACGCATTTTAGGTGATAAGCGAAATATTTTCTTTAGGTACAGCTTAGACTTGACATCATTACATTTAACTGAACTGGATGTTTAACATCCGAGAAACAAAAAACAAACAAACAATCTTTATTTCCAATCAAGTACACAGTACATAGACATTTAGTACATTGGTTTTTCAAATTCTTAAGGTTAACATTCATAGAGTAAGGGTGATGGTGAGCTCCATGCGACGATCCTAGGATGTGTCCATGGGCAGGGAGTTGAGGGCTTACCGATAAGTGCGAGCTCACGGCGTGAAACGAGAAACAGCTCGTATTCATTGCCGGGTTTCGAACCCGCAGAAGTCTTTCTGCACAAGCAGAGACCCGATACAGAACACGGGCCGCAGACCACTCGACTACGGTGGTTACGGTGGCCTTTTTCGGTGGCTGCAAAGACCGGAAAAGGAAAATAATGAGAGCGAAAACTTAAAACATAAAGTTGTGATTGTTATTAAATTGAAATTGTATTTTCTAATTACTTGTTGACCGTATGGTATGGCTTGCTGATGATCGATTTAATTTAATCATTATTACAGTTATCTGTATATATCGTGTTTAATATGAACGGGCGTTACATATCAGAGAAAGAGAGTAAAAAAATAAAATATAACAGTGAATGCTGCATTCACTGAAGTTGTCAGTCTTGAACAAACACACAAGCCTTTCTTTCGATCTTGAAATAATCAAGTTCTTGTACTGCTTCTGCAGGTTACGTTCAGGTTTGAAAGCATCAAATGAAGTTATCTTATCCTTCTGAAGAAAATACCTCAGTTGTTGGTCTTCAGCTTTCGCCGGGCGAAGTGTGAGTTTTGGAGATAGCAGACATGAAACAGGCACATTGAAGATACGGTGCGGCGCCTGTTCTCCTTATTGTAATTATCCCGACAGTTCACAACCCCTCACTTGTTCGGCATTTTTAATACATATAATTAGCAATAAATTTTGTAAACAAACAGTATCCACTTAGAAATGCAGCAATGCACCTCGAAACAAACAACAATCTCCGATTCAACCCGAGCGACAGACTACGACATTGTTCGCACTATGACAGATGGAGGATAACTGAACGCAGTGAACTGGCCTTCGCTCCAGCAGTCAGCTACATGGCAGTGCACGTCCTGTTTATAGTAGTCCTTGGTTATCATGTATATCTTTACATCTCTTTTAAAACTTGAGTTCTTGATTAACTGCCTGTGCATATGCCACCAGGTCTCTGATTTACAGGTTCGAATCCCTACGCAGCCCTCTAATTTTCTCCTGCTCAGTACACAGGAGATCAGGGAGGTACAGACTTACTCAATTTAACTGACTACTTCCTCGAACTTCCAGATCATCGCAACGTATCCCTACGAGGTTACTACCTCAAGTCACGTGATGGACGGGAACAGTAGTTGGAAGCATGTTAACTATAAATGAACTTTATTTCCAATAGAGTATACATTGCATATATATGGAGTTTTAAATTCTTAATATTAGCATCTCAAGAGTAGTGATGGTCCTTATCGATAAGATCTTTTGAGTAGTCGTGATGCTTTAATAAGCGAGATCCCCGTCCTCTGCGCTGCAACTTGAAGTGAAGGCTTGAAATGGAATTTAATTAAATCTTAACAAACATTAGCTATCCTTTCATGTAACTGAATTAATATAACAGTTGACAATCTATGCTCTATAACAAAAGCACATAGTTTTAACTCAATCAGTGACACTTTTTTAAATGCGTCGATGATGTTTTTAATTGCAACATATTAATTACGCTTGGACATTGGTAAACAGAGCTTATACTTTAACAAAACTGCTTAGTCTTCCTTTGCCTTCCCAGTTGTGTTTTACTGCCAGTTATTTCATAAAAATACACTTCTTGAGAGCCTTAATGCTCGTTGTTCCTACTGACATTAGCCTTAAAAGTAAATTTTTCATCTTTCAGCCATTCTTGCCTTTTAATAGTTGTTTTTTCTTCCCTGGTTCTCTTAGCTGCGACGCGTCAAAATAAACGTGTTTACTGTTTTAAATAGTTACAAAACAAACAAAACAAAAAACAAAAACGTATATTTTTTTGGAAGATCTCAGACGAACAAATAAGCTTGACCAATCCCAAGCTTCTTCTTTGCAACTTTATAATATATAAATACATAGCAGAACGTATTAACATTTAAATTACATTATATTATGAATCAGGTATTGCCAACAGTATCAAATATTTTAAGTTCAGGTTGAGTAGTACCAAAATGTGCCAAACGTTCATATGAAATCAAAACGTATCAATTTTAGTACGAAGGTTCAGCCAACTCTGACCGTCAGAAGTCAGCTGTAGAACGGATTGGCCCGATAAGGGCTCCCACGAACTAACTTCCAGCTTCCTTTAAAACAGTGGTTCTTAACCTTGTTGGAGGTACCGAACCCCACGAGTTTCAAATGCGCATTCACCGAAACCTTCTTAATTAGAAAAATAAAATATCATTGTTTCAAATTCAAAACATAGGTACATATTTTAGTGGTGCACAAATTGAACCGTGCAACAACATCACTGTGTTCAAAGCACAAAATCATCAGAACATGATATTCACACAAAAAATATAATAATGAATATTTGCTGCAAATCGGTGTGACTTCTGCTGTTGCCTTCCAGGGACCAGTTCAGAAATGCGCGGTTTCACCTTGGCAAGTATCATACCACTCTTATGTCATTTTCGCAACAAAGTTTGTTCCTTTTCTTCGTTTTTATGTCCAGCGTTCTCGAAAACGATTGCTCGCAAAGATGTGTTGTAACAAACGGTATGAAAATCTGCAGAGCTTTCTTAGCAAAAACAGGGTACGTTACCATTTGTTGACACCAAAACGTTGAAAACGTTGTTCTTCTGAACAGTTGCTGTTGAACCTGGCTCTGCTAAATTTCAAAGATTTCATCGAGGTATTCATCATTGATATCTTTGGTCTCAACACTAAACGTGAATGGATGTCTCACTCATGCTTGATATGACTCTCTTATAGGGTAGTATTCGTCGAGAGACTTTGCAAACGGGGTGAGCTGTCAGTGTTGCTAATTTAGCATTTTTGGAGCCAGATCTGGCATTTTTTGGTTACGTTTAGCTCCTACGCCTTGTTATCTGGCTCCAAATCTGGCTCCAAGAAAAATAATCTGGTATTTTTTTAGCATTTTCATATACATATAAATGCAATAAGTATTACTTCTGCAGTATCAAGTAAATGAACATTTTACTTGCTATATCAAAGAAATTTGTATAATAAACCGCACAAATTTCTCATTCGAACTTGTTTTAATCTAGGATAACTTACAGTTTGGCTGAGCGTGCTCGTTCAATACTCGTTATGTTTTCGTTCAGTACTTATTGTACCGGCTATGGTTTTGCTGCGCTAAGCAAGTTGAAGCAACTAGTCATGTATTAGTTTGAGAAGTGTCACCATTGAGTGCAGTGATTGGACAACGGAACTTTCAACAGTGTAACTGCAACTTTCAACAGTGTTTTAACGTCGTACAGTGTTTTAAATTTCACTCAGTAATTTTGAAAAAAACAATCCTTCAAAATGAGCATGGACGTGAAAAAACTGCACCCAGAAATTCAGAGAAGAATGGATGGAAATGAAACAGTTTGGTAAGTGGCTTTCAAAAGGTTCCAGGGAACAATACTAAAGCTCACTGTGCATTTTGTAGATGTGATATAGCGGGAAAATATAGTTTATTAACAAAACATGTTGAAACAAAGAAATACATTGCTTCAGTTCCGTTCCCAACAATTTCGTTGTCAAACTTCATACCACAGAAAACTAATGGTATTGCAAACGTTGAGGAAAAAATTGCACTTAATTTGTGATCGTGATCATTTTGTAAATCTCTGCAAGCAGGTTGTAAAAGATGGCGATGTATTACCAAAGCTAAAAATGCACAGACGCAAATGCACTGCTGTAATAAAGAATGTTTTCGGTCCTCACTTTAAAGGAAATCTGATTGCTGATATTGGAGATAGGAAATTTAGTTTGCTACTGGATGAGAGCAATGATTTCTCTGTCAGGAAAATGTTAGGCATTGCTATCGTTTACTTCAGTAGACACCGGAAAAAATTGTTCACACCTTTTTAAGCCTTGTTATGCTGGACAGCTGTGATGCAAATGTCATTATAGATGCTTTGAAAACAACAGCTTGCCAACCTGAAACTGAACCTAGCTAACTTAATTGCAACTGGTACAGACAATGCCAGTGTCATGGTTGGAGTGAACAATGGCGTGTATAAGAAGTTGAAAGAGGAAGTTTCATCCCTGATTCTAGTCAGATGTGTTTGTCACTCACATGCTTCAGCAAAGTTTCTGCCTAAAAACTTAGAATTTCTAATTGCAGAAACATTCAAATGGTTTTCACATTCTGCCATGAGACAAGCTACTTACACTCAGCTTTATGAATCCATCAATGACAATCAGACTCCTCTGAAAATTGTGAAAAATTGTTCAACAAGGTGGCTTTCAATTGAAACAGCTGTAGGTAGGATTTTACGCCAGTGGCTTGAGTTAAAAACGCATTTTAGAATTGGAAATATAATAACGCACAAATATTGTATTGTTTTCAACGGCAGCGACATATTGTTCTTTAATTCAGTAAGTGGTAGGGATAAATTAATACAATTAATATTTTAGCTCTTTTTTTAGCTCCACCTCATTCGCTTTTAGCTCTTTCTGGCACTTTTTTTTATGGCAAATCTGGCACCTTTTGGCCAATTTCATTTGGCAACACTGGTTGAGCACAGGGCTGCAACTGATGGGGAATTCCCCCGAATCTGGGGGAAACGCAGGTAGTCTGGGGGAATGGGGGAAACGCTCGTAAGATCCAATAAATCTGGGGGAATTTCGCCGACAATTATTTTCAATTCAAAAATTGTGTAACCTGAATAATTTTGGGTTACACCCAGGCTTATGTTCATTCAAATGTAGATGTCATGATGCATTCCCCCATCAGTTGCAGCCACCGTGGTCGAGTGGTCTGCGGCCCGTGTTCTGTATCGGGTCTCTGCTTCATGTAGAAAGACCGCGGGTTCGAACCCGGCCATGTATACGAGTTATTTCTCGTACGCCGCGCCATGCACTCAACCCGCCATGCACTCAACTCCCCGCCCATGAAGACTCCCATCAACCTCCCGGGATCGTCGCATGGAGCTCACCATCACCCTTACCCTTAGAATGTTAACCTTAAGAATTTGAAAAACCAATGTACTAATGTCTATGTATTGTGTACTTGATTGGAAATAAAGTTGTTTGTTTGTTTTGTTTGTTTAGTTGCAACCCTACGTTATTTTATAATACGAATACGGTTACCTCTATTTGACTTGTTCTTCAGTCAGTGTTGCTTCGCGTTACTGATGTACGTCCTCCAACCGTGATCAATGTAAATTCGACAACCTCCAACAGTGACAAACAACCCCTATTTACGTGACATGCATACCTATGCTAGTGTTAGTAACTGAATCTACTTAGCCTACTATTCTACAAGTACAGATCTCTACGATAACGACTACTTCCGACGGACAACCAGCACGTCAACCTGCACCTGGGCCTTTTCTCGCTCACACCAATACGGAACAGGACATACGACGTGGTCGTACACAACCCCCTGAGCCTGCTCAGCGGCACCCCTCACGCAAGCCTAGTCGTCCCTGTTGAGGTGCCAACTACTAATTTATACATTATGCCACAGCTTTATTTGGTAACACTGTAGCATGAACGGTACCACCCAATGTACCATTCATTAATGTAGCATGAACGGTACCACCCAATGTACCATTCATATTTCTGTAATAGCAATTATCTCATTAAAATATGTTAGCAATTACCTAATTATAAGTTTGCATGTATCTAATTTAAGTATCACGTAATTCATTAATCTCACTAGAGATTGTCGTAAAAATTTTTACAGAATTTTAGCCTTGTTTTAGTCTCGTTGGCAAGGTTAGTGACAACCCAGAGATATATATTTTATTTATATTAAATAATCAGATCTGAGCGTTCCAAAATAAAGGACTATTAGGCTGGCAACATTCGCGGATCCTACCCCGTTTCCGGCCCGCATGACTATATATACTTGATCCCACGCCACCGATTTTGTTGCTATCTAGAATCCATTTTGTGCGTAGTGGAGAATTTGGGGGACCGTCTGCCACCCACTGACCTTTCGAACCTACTTTGGAACTTCACTGTGAACTTACGGTGAACTCATTTTGGAACCACTGCCGCTATCCAGCCACAGTTGCTGTAGCCCCAGACTGGCCACTCTTACCTTGAAGCTGAACTGGCCAAACTTTCATCTGGACGCTCTGGACTGGCTGGCAAGAATCAAAAGAAGTTCCAAGCTATTTCTCGTGCCAATTTCATAGAAATACAAACTGAGTTCCTTGTTGACGTGTTCCTTTATTTCCTTGAGTAAGGTCACACGGGCAGTTAGATTAGGCTTGTTAAAGTTGGTTGCTTAAAATTCCCCGAGCACAACCAAACTTTACAACACTTCTGAACCAATAAAACATGAACAATTAAAATTTAAATGCATTTTTATAACATAATTAAAGCGAAACATAGGCAACGACTTAAAATTTCAAACTGCACTGAACTGTTTGGTAAGGTTTTTATTATACCACAGTTCGTATAAGCAACTCATAATAATGACGGAGAATAATAAGTTCTGTTTTTATTCATTGAACACCAAATATCAGTTCGTTTTGCAAATAAAATAAACATAAAGAACTGAGTTATATAGAGATATACACTTTATAACTTTTATACTTGTGTGAAGTACAAAAGCATAGAAAGTGCACATTACATGTAATGATTACATGTAATTCTCTCTTTCAGATTCGTTAACATGGAGTACACGTAGACAAATTTATAGAAATGTAATGTCATATAGTAATAAGAAAGACCTATATGTTGAAAGGTTTATTTTATACGTATATCGTGTGAGTTATGCTGAGAATAGACATTTGCCCTTTAGTCGACTAAAAGCTGTGTTTCAGATCCACAGCTTAAAAATTGAAAGAAGTCCGTAAATTAGGAGAGTGGGCGGAGGTACCGCAGATAATCCTTACTTAGGAGATTGTGACACCTCTTGGACCCGGAATTTCTATCGTACAACGAAGCGAAGAGCGACTTTCTTTGACTCAGTTGTTAGTTTTTGCTTCTAACTTTTATTATTTACCTGACTGGCGTATTGAATTTTATGCTGGCACTAAAACGAACTTTTCATTGGTGAGTACGACTTAACCTGATTTACTTTCGCGTGTTTTTTTTTAGTAGCCCGTGGTTGCTCATCAAATATTTGTTCATAAAATGTCAACATGGAAAAAATTTATGACTTGTTTCTTCCCAATTTTTTTTCTTTTTGTGTAAAGATGTATGACTATATGAGAGGACTGAACAAACAATTTTCAATAATATTGTTCCATTAACACTTATAACAAAACCTAAAAATAAGATCATCTAACAAACTTTTGGGATAAGATAAAATATATATTATGCTAAAATTCAAGGTGGGAAAAATGAAGGAATAAATTAAATAGCCACATATAATGAGCATAGAGCAATGAATCAGTCTGCAGAGTGTTGTTTGTACTTCATTGCCAACATGAATACTAGTATATCTTTGTAGTACAAAATTAAAGAGATATGTTCTAAAATCATAATTTAAAGTTAAAGAAAAGTAAATGTATGTACATTGGGGTTTTCTAAAGTTTGTTATAGAGCTTAAATATACAGGTGAAGGTATCAGAATCTACAGCATTAATTTATTGTTTGGAGTTGTTTTCAGGCTGTCCATTTGTATATATTTCTGTACTTTTTGACAAACTAGTTACATTCTTAAAATTTATCTTTAATTTTGAAGATCAATCAAGATAAAACCTGGTAGCTAAGTAGCTAGAAGTGGGCTGCTATGGTAATGCATTTGCCAGGTTTTGCCAGTTCTAGTACTGAAATAACAGTTTCCTCAATCTTGCTTTCTAAGCCTTCATTGACATGTAAGTACAAGTTAAACCAGCAGCATTATGAAGTGGAATTCGAAATATTTATCCCTTCAATAAGGAAGTATTTTTTCAATTTGGTATAGCTGTAAATGTGAACAAATATTAAATGAATGGCAAAGTACTTTCCCAGAGTTTGGTGAATAATGGAAAGAAAGTTTGAAAGTTTTATCAACTATTGTAAGCTTCAAAAACACCAAAACTATTTTTGCCCTGCATGTGCATTTATTTATACTTATTCTTTAATAGAAGGTAATTTTTTAAGTATTTTTTATTTCAGTTACAATTCACTTTATGAGTGTGGCAAATAAGTAGCCACAACTAAATCATCTTTGCAGTCATCAAATATTCTACAGGTCAAAAAGTATGCACAGAGGAACTTATAAGAAAAGTCTTATATTAGAAATATAAAACATTCTTCACATAATCATCTCTGCTTTTAAAAGTTCATTACTTACCAAATAAAAGTTTGGGATTGTGAAATATTTTTCATAGAACAACTTGGGTATACCCTCTATCTGTTTCATCACATGTGATGAACACCCTTAATTTGTCTGAGAGTTGAATTTGTAGACCTAATATATCATTGGTTATTCAGTCTTGGGCTCAGTAAAGTGGTCATTGCACAAAATTAACTGGTCTCTTACATAGGTAGTCATTTGCTACTTATTAAAATATTACCTTAAAATAACATTCCCTAGCAAGCAAGTCCTTCCATGAGCTTTTACATTGTTCTTATGTGATTTTAAAGACTTTTCACAGCCTAAGTTCTGCCAAGAGACCTGATTTTTCTGGAAGTTGAGAACTAAACATCTACATTTGACTTTTTGATCTCATTCACTACAATGGACAAATTACAAATCTGAACTGTAGGTTTCACTTTTGCCATCTTGTAGTACTTGAAACTGCCTTCAGAAATTTTATATTATGTATCCTGATTTAGTAAATATCAGTGTGTACATACTATAGTACCTAAGTTATCATATAAATGAAAATTATGTATTATGTAGAATTCATCAAAATTATAACCCAAGGAAAATGTCACAGATTAGAAATTTATGAATGTATAGGTTTTGAACATTGCTGATTCACATCTTTTGAATAAAGTTATAAGAAATTTTACTACAATTTGTAAATTTTTAGGGTTAAAGAAATGAAATTTAAAGTCATTTAAACAAAGTACTTCCACTAAATGATGGTTAACAGAGTTTGCATGGAGATGTGCCTAATTCATTTGATGGTATTTTACTCTTTGATCAATTATAAGCTCTCATTTTGTTCAACATTGTGAATTTATTCTTATTTACAAGTTTTTTTGTGTGGTGATAATGAAAAAGTTTCCTATAACTTTCATGTAATTAAAATCTTGTTGCCCTTTTCAGTTAGTATGTTTTTTAAATTTATTAGTAAAGTTATTCAAAGTGCTAATACTCATACTTGTATCTGTATACTTTTATTTACACTGTTACATGTTGTTGAATAGTAGAATCTAAGCATTTTTAAAGCAACCATAAATGCCTTGGTAGCATGTAGCTCAGCTGAAAACTTGTCTGATTTCACAAGTCCATATGTTGTATTCTTGACTATCAAAATCATAGAAAGAAAATCTTCATTTCAAAATTGAGAGCCTCATGACTTCTATGATTAGGAAAATTATAAAGCGAGCTTGGGTATAAAAAATGTTGTGCAAAATATACAAGAATAAGAGATTATGGCTTAGTGATGAGCCTTTATGGTACTATACCAAGCATAAAGGGTTGTTCCTCATGAATTAAGATTGTTTTTGAATGAATTAGCATTGTTAATTGACTGTGTAGGATTGTTTAAGAGCTATATAGGATTGTTTATGAACTATTGTCATGTTCATGAACTAATTTGATTGTTTATGAACTATATACAATTATTAGTGAACTATTTACAATTGCTCATAAACTATGTACAGTTGTTAATGAACTATTTAGGAATGTATAGATATATTCATCATTATTTTGAAATGTTGAAATTTCTTATGAACATCAGAATTCTCTTGGAATTATACAGGTTACTGAGTCAACATTTTTCTCCAAGTAACTCAATACTTGGTAAAAAAAAATACACATTGCTTCCATAAAATAAGGAAAATGAGAGGTTTTACAAAAACAATGACTTATTCTTGTAGATGTTAGAATGCTTCTATTTTATGTGAGGAGTGTATTTGGATTTACTTATCTGATGAACAGATGTACATTTGTTAGTTGGGTTTAGTGCTTGAAAAAACAGAGCTACTGCTCTACATCTACCACTGAAATATTTCTTGCGTGAAACAAAAAATCAATGATAGGAAATGAATTTGCAACTTAGATAAACTGATCCAGCATTCAACACTCAATCTAGCTGGAATAAGGAAAGTTATTCAGTGCAATACTTTACAAATGTTATTGTTCATTTGTAGGGTTTGTATTGTTTTAGTGAAGCAATTAGCATCACTGTGAGTCATATAGTAAGAAGTAAGCAAGGCTATTTATCAATTTTCCTTTGGAACATGGATGGTCAAGTCCCTGGAAGAATAATTTCATGATTTCTATTCTTGAAAGTTCTTATTGTGCAATAGCTTAAGCTATATTTAGCAATTTTCTATTTGCACTGAGCATTGATGAAAGAACATTGTCTTATAATAAGAATGCTTATAGTCTACTTGCTCCTATCCATAAATATTGTTTTGAAAGCAATCTCATTATTTGGAGAGGATTTGCTCCTGTGTTACCTTATTAAGAGTTCCTTCATAGCACAACTCATTGTGATGCCTTACGTGTTGATTGTAAATTCTTTTATTAATGCAGTTGTAGTGTTTTTTCTACTTGGCTTTTTATTGATCAGGTTGATGGTGAGCTTGTGAAGTGGTACGTGACTTGTGGAATGCCAGCATATTCATCTGCAGCAATGGCAGGCGATGTGTGGTCCCAATGGTTTACTTGCTGTATTACTCAACAACCTCCTCAGGTTTGTCATGTTTCTAAACTGAAGTAGTGTAGCCAGAAGTCACGTGTGGGTTATGGTCACCTTGTAAGTAAGCAATGAGTGCAAAATGTCCTCATCTTACTCTCAATCTGAAACCATTACAGCTTTACGTATTAAATTAATGCAGGTTTCTTATTTGAAAGATATAACAGAGGTAACATAATAGGTAACAGTATTTCTACAGTACACAATGTTAGACTAAGCTGAACGTTAATTTGTAGTTGAGTAGATGTTCTGTTCTATTCTTTCATTGCTCTTTTTGAAGTGGGGTAGTTTTGACAATCCTCTGACCTTGCATTTCTTGTTTATTTCAATTTTTTGTTTTACAACATAACAGTCAATGGCCTGTCTTCATTGGGTGCAACCTGGTCCTCAGTAATTTGACTTGTTTCATCTTTCACTAATTTTCTATTTCAGTTATCATCTTGTAGTCATACTTTGTCAAATTTACATTAAACCATTTTAGCCTTTTATATACATGTAGTGTTTTTGAAGTAGTTTTTATTCATGGTATCTCATCAAGTTATCTGTACTGACCATTAACAGCATCAAACCCCTGATCATCCACAACTTTTATGATCTTCCAATACTTTTGTTTCAATTTTAATAATTCTAATAAGCTGTAGTAATTTATACAATAAGCATCTAGAAGATTCACAATGGTGCTACTGCGAAGGCGAAGTGGTTTAGATGCTATTGTAGACTAGCTTTTTTTGTTGGGGTGCTAATATTTAGTGAAATTTTTGTCTGCAAAATTGGAAAACCAACACAAAAATTTTGTTTTGTAATCAAATTTTAAAATGATTCTAGAATTACATTTTGGAGCAAATATTATTGCCTATATGATAGTAGGTGTCATGTTGGAAAGTTGGTGTCATCTTGGAATAACTGGCAGTCCACCCAGTTTTTTATTCTCAAATTTTTATTACGCATAGTAAATTCTAAGTGTTTATGGCAATGTTTTTAGTTGTAGGTCTTATTCATAGAGCTCTCTTCATAGTTTTGTTGTTCTCCTGGTGAATTGAAGCTTGAATGTTGAGTGACAATTTTTGTAGTCGAAGCTTATCGATGACTCGCTTTAACAGCGCCGGCGACGGCGCCGCATCGACCCGTCCATGATCGGTGAGCCAACCAATTTCGTGCATACGGCGCACATTGGTTCAGACGACGTGGGTGTGCCTGGTAGTCAGCTGGTGCAACTGCAGCAACAGATGAAGAGCAAGGGCGGATACGAGGAGTCCACCGTCAACTCCAATCATCAAGTGTCCCACCTTGTCAACGCGAGGCCCATCATGCAACAAATGCCTCCAGTACCTTCGTAGCTTCTTTCTTCTTTGATCTATCTTGGATTTTATGATTACAGAGCCTGATCATCCTGACCAAGTTAAATTTTGTATTTCGTTGTGCGGGTGTTCATTTTTGTGCTCGATGAAAACTTTCACGAGGTCCGGTATGTGATCAGTGTACTCGTAGCTCCCGTTGTTTCCTTCACACTCCTGAGCTTGTGGGTTCGTGCGTTCGGTTTCTGGTTAAATGTTTATCGACAGCTCCGTGGTGATGAGATGCGTTCACGCCAAACAGGAGATACCCTCGCGTTCAACTGCCTCTCGCCTCTCTGACTTCTTTTGGGTGTAGTGTCGAGCATGTAAAAGCAGATGTTTGTTTGGTGTGCTGGCTTCCAGGTTGTGTTGTTTGCCTCTGCGGAAGGGCTAGACCTTGACGCCATTTGCCAGGAATGTCTTGGATGCTGGACTTGGTTCTCCACGTAATATCTAAAACATCAGACAGCTGGTCGAGATTTTTGCGCTAAGTTTTATTTTTTCTACTCTAAAACTGTAGCAATAAAACGAGATTCTCATGATGTATTTGCTTACTGGCTCTTAATAACAAGAACGGTTGTACGAGGGCTTATATAAGTTATATGGCGTTGTTTGCAGGCTACCCTTCTTTTCACAGAAGCTGCTTGTCGTCGAGTGGGATATTATGGTGAGCACTCATGAAGTGGAACTCCATAACTAAATTGTGTGTTGCTTTATGTTCTTGTGTGCTCGAAGGCTGCCTGCCTTCTGAGGTTTGTTTTCTTTTTCTATTTCTACTCTCTCAATTAGTTATTACTCTTTGTCTAATTGGCTACAAATATATCCAAATTACTAGCGATTTTCATGCTTCTATTTTGGATGTAGAAAAAACTTCTTGCATTCCTGCTTTTATATAAAATTGAGTTTAGAATATATTGAGATTCTTAAGTTGTTATTTCATTCCAGCAGTTTTCCTTACGCATTTATTGCGCCAACGCGCTACTGGTTTCCAAAATTACACAACTGAAGTATTTTCTTCTGTAAAGTTGGCATAAATCTTCTTCATGTAATTATTATTACATTTCACGTGGATCTATTTTTGGGCTTGCAATCATGATTACCTGATTTGAGATTTTAACTAGTCCTGGTGTCCTAATATTTTGATGCGCTGAAATGGATTGTAAATTCTATGTTGGTTCTATTTATCGTACTATCAGAGTTTAATTAGAAGCCTATCGGTTTGGTTGTGTTTCTTCGTTCCTCTGCTTTCTGTGTGGTCTTGTTCAAGTCACTTGCGTTGTTTATGCGAGTGGGAGAAGGGCTTCCACTGTCACTTGTGCACTAACTAGTAAGACGTTATTTGATTGGAAGAGGTAGTGAGTAAAAATTGTCGAGTCTTCTTCCTTATGAAGTTTATTGTCGTGCTTCCATTGTTTTATGAGCGGTGGAGGGATTCAGTGACAACCTAATAATTGTTTGTTCAACTTTTTTGAGTACTAAAACTTGCTGATTGAAGAGCGGGGCTTTTGTGTCTATGATTGATGTGCTTCCAGAGTTCCACAGCAATGACACTGTGGTGAAAACTAGCTCGGTCTAGTTAGAGTAATTGAAGCGCCCTGTTGGTGCTCTACGTGCAGTATTTGAGATCTGATTTATTCTGCAAACGGAGCAAATGCTCTATTTTGTTAGATACGTTATTTTAAGAGCAGTGTTAAATGAAGTCTTCTGCTGGTGCTTCCATTGCTTCTTGTACACAAGTGCTGAGACTGTTTGTATCTCCAGATTAAGACATCAATGCGCGAGATACAATAGTGCAATTTGGTAAGAATTTGTTTAAAAATGACTATTTTTCAGATTATATTCCAATGAGGAGTTATGCACGTGTCATTTTCAATATCCGGTTATTTGAATGCACAAAAATTCAAGCTTAAATTCACAAGGTGAACCAAAAGAAGACATGCGGGAAACTGTGGCGAATGTGCGTTTTGATGCTTCCAATTTAACTGGAGCTTTGGACTCCAGTAGTAGATAGTTTTATGCTGTCGTTCTCGAACAAAAATACTTCGTGCCTCAATTTTACGTTAAATTTTGTTTTAATGCAAATTAGTGTTGATGATAGGTAGTCATACAAATTACCCTGAATGTATCGCTGTTTTGATAGTTTGATCAAATATCAGCTCTGTGGTTATAATTCTCTTTAAACTGGAATGGATAGAGTAACGTTACTGACGCAATAGGAGAATGTGCTAGTAAAGTCACTATGTATCGTTAATTATGAGTCAAAATTCACTTTCATTTAACGCTTGTCATAAGCAGGAATGCAGTCGTGTTGTCTGGTATCAGGTGCATTGTATTTCAAAGCATAATTTTGAAATTGGATTTGAATACGACTACCGCTCTGGTAGTCGGCAAATATTCTGTTCATTATTGAGAAATGACTCATTGTTTTCGTTTAGGGGAGTTCATATTTTAAAATCAAAAGGTATTTAGTTCTCCGAGTGCGAATATAGTGAATGTGAAACCTTACAATAATAAAATGGGATATAAAGGATACTCACTTTAAATTTCATGACGACCGTGCGGTGTTAATTATTTGACTATTGCGTTCGTCTTGATGACCCTATGAAGAATCTCATTGTTTATAAAATGTATCTTAAATATTTGAGTTCCAAATGCAAATTTTACTGTCGCGGTCGCGATCTCATGACAGTTTAAGTTTTGTGCTTCGCTTATTTATGACATTTCGTCGTGAGCTTCTGTCCTGTGCTGTATTTTATTGAACTTTGTGTATACATGTGTTACTACATTGAAAAATATAAAATTTTTACGTTGTTGCTTCCATTTAACATAAGCTTTTATTGTTCTCGATTACAAAAAAGGGGGCAAAATATTACTAACTTTTAATACTTTTCTTACTCCTGACTTTAAATAACGTGGGCCCCAGATGCTTCGTAAGCTTAGAAGTAATTCAAGTCTGTTTTCCGATTGATCAACTGCGAGTCTTGTACGGTTTGACTCCTTCAAACGGTCGATGTTTGTATTTACACCACTGACTATAGTCATGTGGTGGAAGATTCAAGGTTCGTATTTACCTTCCGTGAGGACTTGATGGTATTGGGGACCATCTCTATGTGAATGCTACATTTTTCTAGTTACCATTGTACCGTGTGTAATACATTATTGGAAGCCATCTGTGTGTGTGCTGCGGTGTCTTGATGAACTACTCTAGCTTAGTTCCAACACAATTCACAGCACTATGACACGATGTTTTTTTTATTGTGAAATAACAACGATCATCTTTGCCGGCTTGTTACCATAACTTTTATGTGCTAACTTTGATTATTTATTTCCATATATGGTCGCTAGTGACTTAAGCATGAATATGTTCACTTGATTGCTTGGCTTGTGCTGCGCTTGCTCTTGCTCGTAAGTTCACTTTTGAACTTTTATTGCATTTAGTTTACGATTGCATTTATTGAACGCTACGATAATTATATTTATTCTTTTTAACATGTCAGTAGACTGCACAAATACACATGCACTGATGTGAGAGATAATCTTCATGACATGTTGCTCTGATATTGCTGCGTTTCTTCATATAAATGAACGCTGCTCGTCTGAACACTTTCGTGCATCAATTTCAGATGTTACTCCAAAAAAATTATTTAATCCATATTTCGGGTTTAATTACAGCAGAATAAAGATGCAAACTCAGTATTTGGATAAAATATTCGTTTAGTAACCGTTTGAACGGCAGCAGTTTGGACGTACACTAAACATGTTTGAAGACAATCAATACAAGTTGCTTAACAATATCTGAAGTGCAACGTTAAAAGCATGCAGGAAATTATTAATTCCACTGACTTCCTCTAGGGGTCCAGCTGAGGACCTCCACTGGGGGTCCAGCTGAGGACCTCCACTGGGGGTCCAGCTGAGGACCTCCACTGGGGGTCCAGCTGAGGACCTCCACTGGGGCTCCAGCTGAGGACCTCCATACGGGGTTCCCAGCTACCTGCTGCAGTTGCAGGAGTTTCCTTGTGAGAATAAGTGTGGGTTTAGCTTTAATATTTGGTGGATTTGAACTATTCCTTCAGTTTCTCAGTCATGAAGGAGTCCAGTCACCATGCATTCGAGTGCAATTTTTATTTGGGTTTCATGTCTTCATGTTTTGATGCAAGGTGATCTCATGAGATGCTTCACTACTTCAGACGCAGTGGTTTTCAGTGCTAGTTTTCTTACGCAGAGGAAGGTATTTTTACACTGCGAACACTGTTTTAAAGGTGCCAAATAATTCTGTTTCATGATAACGTTTTCATAACTTGCTCTCCTTAAATCATCGTCTTTGTTGTTGAAGTTTTTCATCCAATTAACCGTTTTTTTGTGGCTAATTTCTGGATATGGTTGTAAAATGTATGCTTTGCTTGTTTGTATGAGATGTTTTATTATAAGAAACTAGATTCTTTATTAAATACTTACAAAATCCAGACCTTTGGATCTTGAATAGCGACCTGAAGTAACTTCTGAGTGTCCTAAACTGAGCAATTATTTTCTGCATCGTAAACTTCCAGGTGCCATTCTATGAAGTTGAAAATTCCACTAATTCTGCTCTACCAACTCAAAAACTTTATTAATGAGTAAAAAACTGTCTAGAGACCTGAATATAAGATTTTGAAAGGTTTTGTGATTGTATTATTGTTAATAGCGAACCGTTGCTCAAAATTTTCATAATCGAACGTTTTCTAAGATTGGCTTAGTTTCTTGATCTCTACTAATCTTCTGATGCCAAATATTTGTTTTTTTTTATCACTGCTCGTGCGTTTCTAAATTAGATTCTTTGTCTCGCTGCTACTACTACAAAATCGTTCACTCTCGTCTCAATTTGAACATAGGTTTTTTCGAGTTGATAAATTATGTGGGCAATAAATGTTGCATTGTAATACTGTTGATTGTGATGTTCCCTTATTCAATTAGCAATAAATCTGTAATAATGGATGAATGTAGTGGTCCTGCTGTCACTCGACCTATTAACTTCTAATCATGTGGTATGCTTCAATATTCTCCGAGGATATGTAATGCGGTCGCTTCCATAACGCCTTCACTCAAGTACCCTCTCAGAGAGATGGCTCGTGTATGTTAGCGACATCACGCGATGTATCAAAGCCTTTCATGACATTTAGGTTCTCTTTTAAATTGAAGCTGCAATTTAAAAGTAGCTGCTGTTATTATAGCCAAAAGCTGACCGTTTTATTCAGTGAAATATTTGGCTCGTAAAGTTTTGGGCTGCATGTCATCACCACCAACGTAGTTTGACCAGAAGTCGTGTGTAGGACACGTGCGTGCAGTCGACGCATCGTAAAGTGGTCTCAAGTGAGCGCCCTCGGTTGTGTACAATCCAGATACAGTAGACTCGCTGCAGTGGCGAATAAGTGCATGTTATTCTAACCTGAAAGAACTGGGCGTTTGCACAGATACTTGTAGAGCTCAAGCTAGTGTTCCTGCTCTTGTAAATCAAGTGCCTTGCCCGTCTTTCCCTTCGGACCTCGTCTTGCCAACCATTAATCACCGTGCCTCTCCGACGACTGTGCCATCGCCTGCACTGAAGTACCTGCCGTCCTTCTCTGTGTGTGAGTAAGCTAACTATCATTCAGGTCTCTTCATGTTTTCAATAGAAAATATTGGCTCACGACAAACTGGTGGCTCAGGAGATTCGAACATGTAACGCGTGTTCAATGTCGCACAAAGCCTATATGCCATCACGTAATCCGACTAAGCACGTCGAGAAACTCTGCTTGTGTTGATTTCTCGTGTTTTGTGAACTGCATAAGTAGTACTTTATTTTAGCAGCTTACGCCTTGCCTTCAATTTGTAAATCGGATAAATCCCTACCAGACATGGTGCATCTGTAGTGTCTGGGTTCGCTGTTTCGTTCAACTTCAGTTCAGCGTTTCCTTCATATAATGGGATCGTTTTTAAATTGGGTAAAGTGGCTGGTTTGACGTGTGTTTACATAGTGTTCGATTCTCTAGTGAAGATTAAGGTTGCCTGTTGAAATGGAACCTGATTTTACTCTCAACATCGATTACGTTTTTTATAAGAAACTAATTTTTTTTCCCGAGTTCAACGTTGAGAGTTCAATTTTGTGATCAGTAATTTGTTACATGAATTGAATTTTCTTGAGAGTTCAATTATGACACGGGTAAATTCTTGAGAAACTACGTGAGGCGGTGGCACGTCTCACCTCGATGCTCATCTGAGTGCTTCTCTTCAGTAGCGTCCTCAGTCGTAACTTTCTAACGTCCTAACATTGTCCTCTTGGTCACCAATGTTGTCCTCGAGGTCACCAATGTTGTCCTCGAGGTCACCCATGTTGTCCTCGAGGTCACCCATGTTGTCCTCGAGGTCACGAGTGTTGTCCTCGAGGTCACGAGTGTTGTCCTCGAGGTCACGAGTGTTGTCCTCGAGGTCACGAGTGTTGTCCTCGAGGTCACCAACGTTGTCCTCGAGGTCACCAACGTTAAGCGTCAATCATGAGATGTTTTTTGTATGAATCACAGTCGTAATTTTCTTGTAGTCAATTGCTCTACCATTTTTGAATTATTACTGATGTGCTGCACTGGCAGGATCATCTCCGTGGTGTGATCGTTCCTAGCATGCAAAATTAAAGTTTTAGCTGTATAATGTGGATATATATGTGAATCTTGATGTGTCACAGTAGTTGTTTCGTAAGACCAGCCATTGTCATACCGTATTTCTCGTGTGAATACAATGATAAACAAGCAATTGAAACATGGCATCTGAGTAGCTCAGTTTGAAAATTAATAAATAGAAGAGATTCCAAGCGACCAGCCTGAAGAATTTGATGTGCAAGTATGCCTGATACTTAACTATGCTAAGTACTTTTACACCTGACAATTGTACCAGGTACATTTACACCTAACAATTGTACCAGGTACTTTTACACCTGTCAATTGTACCAGGTACTTGTACTGTATCTCATAAGAATAACGATTAAAATGCGTGTAGCTTATACATGAGGAAAGGATGATTATTTTCAAGCTCTCTGCGTCAATATATGTACAAGAATGTGCAGAATTTTACCTTCAGCCACCCTCGATGAGGTGTTGCTGGGAGGTGTGCGTTCCCAACGCTCGTCAGTCTCTGATGTTCGGACGCGACACTCCACATTTTCCTACATTAGTTTGTGAGGACTTTAGTAGATTTTATATGAAAACGAAGGCTTCTATATACCTTTTTGCTTTTTCCTCATAGTTAAATTCATAATAGGTGTCTGCATTTATCTTATTTCCATTGTTCAGCTTAAGATTTTTAGGTCTACAAGCCCAAGTTATGTCTACAAATGATGAATGAAAATAATGACGCCAAAATTGAATGCTTCTTTATGGAATTTGAATCAGAAGTTCTTGCTTGCAGTCCTGTACCAATAATAGCCTAAACTGAATTTCTTAAACTAATTTACCTAGAACTAGGGGTTGTGCTCCTGTATAAGGTTATAATGATGGAATTTTATTACTCATTCACCGATGTTGACCCTGACTCGGTGCGCTGGAGAAAAGTGTTTCTCGGTGCACCTCGGGTACTTGGTACTTTAAAGTTGACAGAATTATCGAATTTCTGTGTAAGGGTCTTGATTATGTCTGTTCTCAACAGCGTACCTCTGGGACTTGGAATTCCTCACGGATTTCCCAGCTGCTCAACCGTAACATCAGCAACGCTAGTTTAAAGCTGACTTTTTAGCTAATTTTTCCTAGTACTTGTTTTTTCTTTTTCACATTTTCTGTCATGCGAGAGAGAAAAGTTCAAACATGCAAGCGGGATTTTGCACAGGTGCCTTCGAAATTATACATTTATTGTTAACTTCTACTCTGATGTTAGCGTTGTCGGGAACTGTGTTTGTGCGTATCTTGGATACCGTCTTCTGTTCTTACTCTCTTGAACGAGTGGTCGACTTCTTAAGCAACCACTCGCTGCTTGAGTTTGTTTCTTGTTCTTTCTTATCTGAATTCTTCTCTCAGGTTTACTCGAATCTCTTCAGGCTGTCAACTGATATACTAAAGCTCTACTGCCTTTGGTGCCAACTAAATGAAGTTCTCACCAAGTTTTACTGTGGAAATCGTTGTAATTGAATGCAACGGCGTTGGTACCGTTAACTTAAACCTAAAAATCGTTTACTTAAGAAACTCTTCACCGAGACTGTCGTTCGAGTGTCAACAGTGGTGAAGTGCTCAGCACTCGATTGGACAGACGATGTGCGGCCATTGCAGCAAGCATCGCGTTTCTATATAGCATCAGTATACTGGTACTGAATATTCTACTGAGCTTTCGTTGTGTCGTCGAAGTTTTAAGTGTATGTAAGTTATTTCAGTGGCATAGAAATGTATATTAAATTTTGTCTGGCTATCTTTGTGTTTCCTGTCCTTCAACTGGAATGGTCAGTCTATTAGCTCAGAGTCTATAAAAAGATCTGCTTTCTTGGCTTATCTTGCAATATTATCCTTCAATTGTTCACCTCGTTGTGTATTAAGTTTGAGATAATCATTTCTGTTACAACTGTGAATATTGCGTTACATACGCATAATTGTTTGAGTTTAGTGTGTAATTTCGTGTAAAAAACGTTCATCTTTGACAACATATTAATGAGGAAACAGATTTTATTACTGACCTTGAGACCGTTTAAATTTTTCTCTATTACTAGGATTTTATAAAAAGAGTCAACAACTCTAGTATGAAAGAGCCCATGTAACTCCAAGGAACCTCGGCAGTGATCTTGATTCCCCCTGCCACGAAGAGGTCGTTAGAGGTGCGTTATGTTGTACCAAACCCAACGTTTGCTCAGGCTCTTGTTCTTAAACATTCCGTGGGACTAAGCTCTCTTCAGGGGAAAAGATACCCGAGTTCTGAGGGAGTAACACTCTCCACGCGTGCGTTGATCTCTGTACCTTGTAGAACTTACAAACTTCGAAGGCTGTGGCTGCTCTGTGGCGCATATGCAGCACTGACTGATGGATTCTGTCGTAAGTTGAGTTTTATAGTTAGATATTCTACGATATTCATGTTTACTTTCTTTGAAGTGACCGACATGACGACCTCGTGCACAGTAGCATTCGCTGTAGTAACTGCTTGCGTCAACCGAGACGCTAATTCTTTGAGCTGCTACTTCTATCGAGCCTTCACTTCCGCTGGTCAGCTCCTTTTGATTGAGGAGAACTAGGTTTGAACCTCGCGACTGTTGAAGTGACCTCGCCAATAACCTCATGATTGTTGTAATAACCTCGTGTGTAACCTCGTGACTTGAAATAACCTCGTGATTGTTGTAATGATTTTGTCAGTAACTTCGTAGCTGTTGAAACAACCTCGTGATTGTTGTAATGACCTCACCAGTAACCACGTCACTGTTGAAATAACCTCGCGAGTGTTGTAGTGATTTCGTGATAGATGCAAACCTTGCCACTAACATGGTGATTGGTGTTATAACGTTGTGATTGCAATAATTTGACTACTATAGACTGAGCTGAGCTGATTGAACAAAACAGTCAGCAGAGTAGATGATGACGACCACCCTCAGGGAGATGCTGGCGCACGCGCCGGCATACAAGGGAACGTCTGCGCTCCCTGGGACTCCCAAGCAGACTTTCATTCTCCTCATAGCATCATGGCCTGATTATTTTCTCTGAAAATGAGCCAATCCCGGTTACTTTTGTGTCAGTCCCCGCTTAACACGTTGACTCCGAAGTGGTACGTATGTGTACCACTTAGGTTAGGTTCTGTAATTTTTTCAGATCCTTCTAGTGACTATGCGTACAAAGTGAAGTTTTATACCAATCAGGCAATCGGAAGCAACGTGTTAATAATCTAATAAAGCTTAGCTGCGGACTGATGTGTCGGTGAAAACGTACCTGACTTTTCGGTATTAGATCTCGGGTGCTTCTTGCCTCAAGTTTGAATTTCTTGCGTTTAATTAACCTGAAGCCAATTCACATCGTATAGCAAAGTCAAGTTGGTTGAGTTTGACTTCTGGCCGTTTTTTTCATTTGTTTTTCAATTACGGAAATGTTCTTAAAAGCGGAAACTGTTCTTTTAGTAGCACTTTTTAACGTTTTTTTTTAATTCCGTACATTCATCTATTCTCCTAGGGTGGAAAAAATTTCACTAGCAGGCAGTACTTCAAGTCAATTGAAGGTTGGGAATTAAAACAATTGCTGCAAGCACGATTCTTTCTTTATTTAATGTCGCTTATGACATGTTCTCGTGGCAGTCGATACAGACATTTCTGCAGGGTAAAGTGTTACAGCGTGAAGTGTGCTCAGCATAACGAGCGTTATGTGAAAACCATCATGAAGCAACACTGAAGTCATGTTAGAATCGAATTCGCTCAGCTTTGAATGACATATAACCTAGTGATCTATTTTATTTTCTTGTATAGTGCAGTTGTGGCGTTGTAATGTGCACCTATTTAGTGCAGTTTAATTATTTTACGTGCTGATGACGGGGCTGGAACTAAAATTATGAGTTGCTGTCGGCATTCCTGAACGTACATCTCAAGTTATAAGTAGGCCATATTGCTAGTAAACTAGTTTGTATCTTGACTTTATTAATCAGCACTATAGCTTATGTCTCCACTTTTATTAACCAGCACTGTAGTTCATATATACTTTCTATAATGCAGCGCAATAGAAGGTATCTCTAATTTTATTAACATCTAATTTTTAATACCATCTTCACCTTTATTAACCAGCGCAATAGTAAGTTTCTGTACTTCTATTAGCAATCAAAAAAGTGAGACAATAGTTGTTAGCTACTTTTATTAACCG
This sequence comes from Trinorchestia longiramus, assembly GCA_006783055.1. Classification (NCBI taxonomy): domain Eukaryota; kingdom Metazoa; phylum Arthropoda; class Malacostraca; order Amphipoda; family Talitridae; genus Trinorchestia; species Trinorchestia longiramus. The sequence continues at coordinate 111,972 of VCRD01000057.1, forward strand.
CGTCATTACTTCTATCCTGCCTACATTTATTTCCACCTTTCTGGCCATGTCAAGGTGCAGTGAGCGAGCAGAGGAGGCGTTAATCTGTGCAGGTATTCTGGCTACAACACGCAAGCTGTGAGTTACGCTTACACAAGTATTTTGTTTGTGTTCACTGGAAACCATGTTGTTGCTTTGTTTCTTTACAACTAAGCTAAGTCAAAATTTTAACCCTTGCTATTGCTTGTTAAGCTAAGAAAACTTTTCCTGTGAATAATGTGCGAGAATTCTGAACGCTCGGATTTAGTGTCAGTATGCTTCATTCTCTGCTCTGTATAATTGTGTATATGAGATCCACATTATTATTAGTGTTATTATGAAGTGTTGGTTTATGTGTGTTATAAATAATGATAAATAGGATCCTATGTATAAATCATAAGACACGTCAAATCAAGTGAGGGATGAACGTTGATCGGTGGCAAAGAACGGTCAGTTTAAAATAAATCACTGAATGCAGTTTGCGCTGGTCTTCTCTAACACGCTTTGAACTAAGCTTGGAGGAAAACCAGTTCCAGGTTTTGCTTTTGAATTTTCTACGTAATTTTGTCGAATACATATTTTCACTTTCTCACTCTCTCTCTCTTGTTTATGGTCGTAGAAAAGATTAGGAGAGAGGGAAGGGTCAAATATAATTCTTGCAGCAAGTAACGTTTCCTGAAAAAAAGTTGAATCCAACTTTATTGAATACCATTGTCGTGTTCAATAAGGTAGAATTATTGTTGAATAACTATTGAAATATTTATAATGATTGTGCTCAACTTTAAGAAAAAACACCTTAGATCGTCCTCTTTTGGTGGAATTTCCGTGTCTTAATTAGAAGTAAAGTTATAACGTACTAAAGGGTCAACATAATCCATCAGAGCGGACAATTGCGCTCTCTTCAAGGTGAAAAAGTCATGTTTCGTAGTATCTGTTGCTTGTAAAGTGCGTATTCAATAAAATGGGAGCATAGCATGTCTTTACGAAATCTAAACAAAGCTTTGAAATAGTTCGCACACTCGTGATCATACACCGTATTTAGTGGGGAGTGACGTCAATGAGCTGAGCGGAAAGCAGTAGAATGAGAGAATAGCTTTACGAAGTTCCATTAAAACTTTCAAATAAGTCTCGTACTTATGCTATGACACATTTAGTAGAGGGTGAAGTCAATGAGGTGAGGCTGGGAGAGCGGGAAGGTCCGCCTGAGTCCGAGACACTTGTCCCTGTCCACGTAGATGGAATTGGTCTTGACGGCGATGTCGTGGTCCAGTCTAGCCCTGACCTGCGCCAGCCTGTGCAGGGAGTCCTCCGCCTCCTGCAGCTTCTGCCGCAGCGCCTCGACGCTCTCACCGATCTCCTGCACCTCGAGCACCATCCTGCCATCAAAAGTGCTCCTGGTTAAGTGAGATCAACGAACTGAAATGCACTTCCTTGTGCCGCTTCTACAGGGTGCGGCAACATAAGGTCCTTTTTTTAAGCAAAACTCATTTAAAACGCACCCTGTATTGACTGAATTCCATTGTGAATATCGAGTTATTTGATCTAATGGAAATTGGTGCATGTTGAAAATACTTATTCTGCATTTGAAGATCGTTCTTTAAAGATATATTTTGAGATATATGAGAGCTGCTAGTTAAGCAAGATTGAGGAACTCGAATATTGCACCTTTTTGTGTCGCTTCTGTTAACTGAATTTTGCCTTGAATGTCGAGTTGTTAGAACAAAAATTGTAATTCTGCATTAAAAAAAACTAATTCTGCATTTGAGTATTGTATTCCAAAATACATCGTCAGTATATGAATTCAGAGGAAGAGAAGTGTGCAGTAACCTATGCTGGGGAGGGTCCCGGCACAGCTCGGTCTCAGGACGGTGCGTTCGGCCCTCCAGCCGCGTGTGGACCACCTTCAGAGGCTGACTTTTGTCCAGGATGGCCTTCTTCAGCAGGTCTATGTGGCGCTCCAGGTCGTTCATCTCCTGCTGCACCTGCACTGGCAACACGCAACGTTTGATACATTTGTGCTGTTTTAACGCCAGTTTCATTTCAGTTAGTTGCTAACTGACTGGCTTAATCGATTAATTTTAGTTACTTTTTGGGATTGTTGTTCATTTCCTGCATTATATAAACCGACGTCTCGACGAGCGAAATTGTGATGGTTTGTTGAATTGGCGATTTCGTGTGTCGCTCGTGAGCAGCAAGTGCCTGTATTGTGCACCCATCACGCACTCATTCCCCTCTTCATTTTTGTGATAGTAAGTGCCCTTCTTACCCATGGGTCTCCCTCTGTTCCGAGAGTCATTCAGCCCTCACCCTCTTTCTTGTGCTGGATTACCCTATTACCAGCTTACTTTATTTCTCTACTGGATCCAGATACGCCCATGGCCCACCTTCATCCTGAGCTCGTTGAGCCCACCGCCAACTTTATTCCTGTGCTGGATGAACCCACCGCCCACCTTATTCCTGTGCTGGATGAGCCTGTTTCGAGTATCGTTGGTCTCGCCAGCGCGGTGGGTGAGGGAGCTGTTGGAGGTGCTCCACGCACACCACATGTCCTGGTGTGTGGATGCCAGCAGCGAGTCCACCTCAGCCCGTAGCCGCTGTGACGAGTTCCGCTCTGTCTGACTCTGCTGCACGTTGCGGTTGCTGATCTCCGCCCACGTGTTTGGCACCGTTACCCTGCTCACATCACAGAGCACAACAAGCAGTGAGTTAATGTATGCTTTTGCGACACCCTGCTCACATCACAGTGAGTGCAAGATAAGCAGTCTACTTAATGTATGTTTTTCGGGACACCCTGCTCACATCCCACTGTTGTGTACACAATAGTTAACGCGTTAATGCAGAGCTACCAGAAAAATGGAGACAGGAAAAGTTGGTATTATGTAATAAATTGAAGGCTTAACAACTTTACTTGCCAACAATGGCTCGATCATAGTATGATATGAGATGCTTCGATTTCCGAGTTCAATACATAGCTTTTGCATCCACACAGTTGACCTACTTTATTCTCATGGGTTTAACAAAGTTTGAACCCTTCGCCAGCCCCGGCACAAAGTTTGTTGTGGTCTCACGTGTAGTCGAGCCGCTCGACGCCCGGGAAGTAAGTGATGCCTGGACTGCTGTTGTGGAGACCGTGGACGGTGCTGTCGATGCTGAGGCAGTGGTTCTTGTTCATAGTGTCGTGCTCCAGGTCGTGTCGAGCTGCTCTGTTCCGGCTCAGCTGTTGTGGCCGTAAAAAGCTGATTTTAAATGATGTTTTATCGTGCTAAAATTGTTCATAAAAAACACATTGTAAAAAATATGCTGGAAAACTACTCTGTTTTCTACTTAATTTGTCCTCGGTATTTTTCCGGTAATATTAATTTGAAAATACTGTGAGCTTATTACTTTCTATTGCAGTACAACCTTAAAAAGGTATACTTGTACGTTCTTCAATATGTGTCAGGTAATGAATGCATAAATGCAGGACCGTGAAAATTAACTGATATTTTACATAGTATGATAATGTCGATTGTAATTTTTTAGTACTCAATGTAAGAGTGACCTCTCAGATAGCATAGAGTCAGCTGTAATATTATAAGCTTTAAGCCCAAGATAGAGATGAAATGTTCATTTGGAAAGTTATGCGAGTCTCGTATGGACGTGAGCATATATTGATTACAAAGACCACGTGATGCACCTGCAGATTGTTCATCTCGACCACAGTGTATTGATTACAAAGACCACGTGACGCACCTGCAGATTGTCCATCTTGACCACAGTGTATTGATTACAAAGACCGCGTGACGCACCTGCAGATTGTCCATCTCCACCACAGTGTATTGATTGCAAAGACCACGTGACGCACCTGCAGGTTGACCCTCTCAAGTAAGTTCCTCATTCTGTTCTGGCAGTCCTTGATGATGTCCACCTCCCTTAACAGGCTTTCCTCCGGGCTGTCCCGGACCAGATCGATGCCTTCAACACGGAGATTAATGAACATTTTTTTTGTCTTAGTCGTCACGTATTGTATTTTATGAAAGAATTGTTGTTGCAAGCTTTCTAAGGCTTCATTGTTAGCAGCTGAATTTCGTACAAGCCATTAGAATGGGGCTGATTCAGAGCTTCAACGTACGCTTTTCATTTCAATTGATGGTAGACGTGCTTTCATGCCATCATAATCAACTTGATTGTGCAGTAAAAATAGCAATGATCGTTCAAGTTATTAAAAAGTTCAAGTTCTTGCATCTGTCGGTCTTACCGGCGTGATAAAACCAACGGTGCGAAATTCAGTTCTCAATTTACTTGATAAATTTTTGTTAATATAATAGTAGTAAATTTAAGAGACATGCATATATTCACTATAGTGTACTTGTCGATCTTTGATTTTGGTGTGAATTCAAACAAAATAATTTTCGGCGGATCTTTTCTACTGCTGACTTTGTTTCTTCTTTCATGTACATGTAAGTTAGAAATTGGCTTATATCGTTCTTTGGAAATAGGATGTTAAGGTATCATAAATAGACTGAGACGCACTGTTCCCTTGCATCTGATGGATGCAGTCGAGAGAGCGCTAGTGTGAGCAGTATTCCTGTAGCTTCACAAACTTCATAAAAACTTTCAGTTGGCGTGAGGTGCAATTCTATGTCCATTATCGATGATCCGAGTATTCATTGAAGTATCTAGAATTCAGATTCACTCATTATGGAACTAAAATTACGTTGCTAAACGTATTTATCCCTACTGAAAAATAACCATAAATTTGTTCATGAACTCGTGGCGCATCATTTTTACCTTGTATAGTAACTTCATGAACAACTATTTATTGATATTATTTAGCAATTGTTTTGAATCATTACGTATTTTTGCCACGCTGAAATTACATCAAAATATGAAATGATTTGCTTCATGAGTAGCCCATGAAGATACATATCTTCTATCACACGCATTTATTATTACCTTCTTTCTGTAATTCTAGATTACCTTTATTTAAATTTGAATTATTAGGAAATAATTTATTAATTGTAATTATATTACGTCCACATTTAACAGATTCCTTGAGTCTTTCTTAAGTGGCTTTCCAGGAATCATATTTTAGGTGCATCCCTACCTCCTCTTCTTTACTCCTCCATCCCAACTCGTGTGAAGTGGTTTTTCTCCGAGATTCCCTGACAAGCAAATATAATTCCATGCTTTACCTTGTCGGTTTTCCCTGAAGTAGAGCGCCTCCTTGGTGCAGTGGAGGGGCCGCTCCGTGTTCTTGAGGGCTATTTCCAGCGCCCTCTTACTCTCTTCCAGTCTGCTAGTCTCCGTCATCATCCTCTCGAGTTCCTGCGTCACTTCACTCCTCCAGAAGCTGATGTCGTTCACTCTCTCTCCCAGCCTTTGGGAGCTCTCCCTCTGTGCCAGGTTGGTGCGGTCGTACGTGTACCTCAATAAAGAGTTGAATTAATTATCCTCTAACATCAGGTTGGTGCCGTCGTACGTGTACCTCAATAAAGAGTTGAATTAATTATCCTCTAACATCAGGTTGGTGCCGTCGTACGTGTACCTTAATAAAGAGTTGAATTAATTATCCTCTAACATCAGGTTGGTGCCGTCGTACGTGTACCTCAATAAAGAGTTGAATTAATTATCCTCTAACATCAGGTTGGTGCCGTCGTACGTGTACCTCAATAAAGAGTTCAGTTAATTCTCCGTTACGCTAGGCTGTTACACGGCAGGTATACCTGACTAAAGAGTTCAAGAGTTCAATCAATTCTAGTGTAACACAAAAAGGAGGTAAATTTTTTCCCTTAAATCCACGAACTGAAATGTGTACCATGAATGGAATTCATATTGTTTTTAACATGTCGAGTAATGAGCTTTTTTTTAGTTTCAGCATATAGTGTTAGGTTGAAAAGGAAGAAATGTAGGTTTTTTCGTTATGATTTTTTGAAATCTTTCTAAGAGCCCTTGAATTGTTAGTTTAAATGCAATCTGAGTTCTAATGTATCTTCAGTTCTTTTAGAAATAATAATTACTAAATTTGAATAAATTGAATTGTTTCAACCCTCAAAAAAATAAATATTATGAAGAGCGTCTAAGACCTTGCATGTTCTTTGAATATAAGACACAGTAACTGCACAAGCTGTAAGAAGTATTTGTTCTGTCTATGGGAACAATATTTTGATTGTTCGAAAATACCACGGGTAGTTTATTAAGTTTTCATCTCTAGGACAGTCCAGGTTCAGTAAGACCCAAGTGAATAGATACAGAAGCCATTAAATATCCTTGAGATGAAAATACTTGTGGGTGTCAGCATTTCTTGTACTTGGTAGTTACCACGCAAAAATTCGTCCCCTTTTTGATCAGCTCTAGCTTTTTCCTCACTGTGATGGATTGTAGATTGAGTTTTATTCTGAGTTTATATTTTTTCTAGCTTACATTCATTAGGATTATTTTTTTTTGTGGTAACCAGTGAACTTGTGTCCCAAGTAGACAAGGGAAAGTGCTGATAATACGCAGCACTTCCCGCAAAAATTTAGCCGCTTAGGTCAAGTGTGTTCATTTGCAAGTCTTTCACCATAATCTTAGAGGGTAATGCACAAGTTTTACGTCGTACAACCTTCACTGATGTTATTATGCTTGTACCTTCTCCTGAATTACAATTTATTAAGCAAATCCACATAGAAAGATTGCACTTCTTTGTAGATGCTGTAAGTTTAATTACTGTAGATTTAATTACAGAGTTCAATGCATACTCACCCGACAAGGCGAACGGCGTCGTCCCTGACCCTGTTGGAGACACCTCGGGAGTTCTCAGCCTCGTTCGAGTTGTCCATGTTGTCTGGGGTAAACAACAGCGTTATGTTATGCACTCTGAACAGTGCAACTAAACAACGAGCGTTGTCCTGCATAGTGTGATATTTCCGTAGGTACGATTGATGTAACTCGTGTTTGGTCATATTTAGGGACAAGCAATTTTTATCTTTCCTTCTGTCAAAAAATGACAAGGTAAGAAGCGTAGTTCTTAAGTATTACGTTGGTCCAATAGTACTTAACCATTCAAGGCAAGTTTGAGATCGACAAAAAACAAACTGTATTCTTGACCAACCCAATACTACATTGACTATTCTACTGGAAAGTGTCTCGGACGATGGATGCAGAATAAAGAAATGGTTCTGTTTCTATTCCAATATCTTTACTATAAAGGACAATTAATTTGTTGCTACTCGTACACTATTTCTATTGATTCCACTTCACGATAACGCCTTTTTTCCTATGGTAAACCTATGTGTTACTCTATTTATAGACTTCAATCAAGGTAGTGAATACTAAAATGTATTCAAAACTAGTGTTACACATTTAAAACTGAATAATGAAAGTTATAATTGTTATTTAATTTTAATTTGTTAATTTGTTTAGAGTGCGTACTCTGACTTTACGTTTGGATAACTGAAGGCGCCTTGTGCTACAGTCAGGTTATTTTGCCGAAAAGAACTCGCCTATCTATCATGAATTGAAGTGACTGCAGACATTTAAAGCTCTGTAATAATACCCACCCTAACTGAATTTATGATGGGTAGCATTGTATATGATAAATAGGATAAGACCCACTCTGAGTCCAGTCAGCGACGGTGTAGCGCGTCTTCATGGTGGCTGTGGCCGAGCTGAAGATGTTAGGGAAGCGCACAGCATCGAGGGCACGGCTCTCGGATGGATAAGACCTGGCCAGCGGAGGCGGCAGCATCGCCAGGCTGCAACGGCGTGTGTTTAGGTCTTTGTGTACGCCATGGTGGATGACAGAGCTTCTTGAGTCAGTTAATTCATGGTCAGTTAATCTAACTATTGTGTCTACAGTTGATTTATAGATGCTCCATTCAGTGACGGAACGCTTACGGCGTACATCAGTTACGAAATATGAGCATTTTATTTTTTCAACGCATTTCATTACCTCGTGAAAAGTTTGTTGTAACTTTGACACTTCGACTTCTTTCTTAAATTAGTGAATAAGACTGGCGTCTACGTATGAACTCCATCATTTATAGCCAAAGAAACTATAGCTAACATGTCAACTCCGTTATTCTGACTACTACTTACCTATGGTCAGTATTTCAATGCATTACAATACGAAGATAAATACGTTCTCTGTCTTTAATGCACACCATCACCCAAACAACACAGCTACTGACCTGTTCTCCAAGGAGGTCTGGATGGTCTTAGAGGGGATGGTGGTGGTGAGCGCAGCCGCTGGTGGGTGTAGCATCAGCGGCAGCCCAGCCATCGTGGCCTAGGCAACTACTCAGGCCTGCAATCTCCTGTGGTTGAATTATTTGTCAATATTTGTTGGAGTTGCATCAGTGATAAGATTCAGTCATGCTAATGACCCATGGTACACCAACGTCTTCTTCTCTTGATTACTGATATCGATACCGTAGTGTATGGTTGATATCGGCTTCTTCTCTCGGGCCAATATCCAAAATAAGTTATTTACTTATGGTACATTCTACTTGTTTTCGTTAATTGCATTGTTTACATTAAGTGTTGAAGTTGTGCTACGCAATCCCTCAGGTTAATGTCCAGGAATATTCATGACGGGGTTAAAACGAGAAAGAACGCTCCCGCCTGCAGTATTTTACGAGCAATTTAGGTATTTTAACTAGTGTACGTTCACAGTCATCGCCATTCAAGAAGTTTACAAGCATATGAACAACTACAATGTACTGCTTAAGTTCAACTGAATGATTAATTCCTCGGCTGTGCTCAAATACATTGGCTTGAACGTAACTTCAATTTTTTCATCTACTTTCTTCGTTCATCCTGTCTGGTGAACCAAAAAAAATATCTGAACCGTGGCTTCTTCGATTAATGTATTTTTAAATTTATTATTATAGCTCTTTGCATCTTACCATTGGTTTACCCCATATTTTCTCGATGAAATCTCAAGTATGCTTCATATTTTTCAGATATTTTTTACTGTGCTCACAATATTTTGCCGAATTGTTTTGTATGTATCACTCGTAACAACTCGTGTTGGACAAAACCTACGAAACTTCAGAAGAATTGCTACACCCAGTGGATGTTTGCAAGTGATCAGAGACGCTGCTTTTAAGAAGACTTTTCTTCTTTTTTGTCTGTCCACTTCTTTACGATGTCATCCGTGCCCGAAAACGCACCTGAGCGTGAGTATCTATTCTTTATTTACGTTATAAATACTCCATTTCAGAACGTTTATACTGCCCTTGCTATGCATCACTTGGTGATTTTTCTGCTCTATTCTTGTTGCCCATACTTGTTATTTTTTTTTTATTGTCATTTAGCAATTTAAGTTTATTACCTCCTAGCCTGCTTGGGCTTCAGCTCCATTACGGAACCACTGCATATCTGAAAGCCGTGTATAGTTTATGAATATAAAACCTTGTATATTTTAATCATAGTTGAACCTAACATTCAACGTTAATTAGCCTGATCATTTTCTTTATATACTCCCTCTGGTACGAAACAGTTGGTTCACAGTCGGGAAAACAGTCTGGCATTAATGTTCTGGAAAACATTCGGGAAATTAATTTTCTTTCTTATTTCGTATAGTTTTTTGTATTATAATGTAAAACATTGAAACGATAATATATGAGTTAGATTTTTAAACTTTTTTCTCGTTGTACCAACTGTTTCCGACTGGAGGGAGCATTTTATTAGTATTGTAGGTATTGCCATATTTAGTGTATGGTATTGTAGATTTCACGTTGTATCGTGTATTGCATTGTAGGTATCACGCTGTATCGTGTATTGCATTGTAAGTATCACGCTGTATCGTGTATTGCATTGTAGGTATCACGCTGTATCGTGTATTGCATTGTAGGTATCACGCTGTATTGTGTATTGCATTGTAGGTATCACGCTGTATCGTGTATTGCATTGTAGGTATCACGCTGTATCGTGTATTGCATTGTAGGTATCACGCTGTATCGTGTATTGCATTGTAGGTATCACTCTGTATCGTGTATTGCATTGTAGGTATCACGCTGTATCGTGTATTGCATTGTAGGTATCGCCATATATAGAGTATGGCATTGTAGGTATCACTCTGTATCGTGTATTGCATTGTAGGTATCACGCTGTATCGTGTATTGCGTTGTAGGTATCGCCATATATAGTGAATGGCATTGTAGGTATCACTCTGTATCGTGTATTGCATTGTAGGTATCACACTGTATCGTGTATTGCATTGTAGGTATCACTGTATCGTGTATTGCATTGTAGGTATCACGCTGTATCGTGTATTGCATTGTAGGTATCACGCTGTATCGTGTATTGCATTGTAGGTATCACTCTCTATCGTGTATTGCATTATAGGTATCACTCTGTATCGTGTATTGCATTGTAGGTATCACGCTGTATCGTGTATTGCATTGTAGGTATCGCCATATATAGTGTATGGCATTGTAGGTATCACTCTGTATCGTGTATTGCATTGTAGGTATCACACTGTATCGTGTATTGCATTGTAGGTATCATGCTGTATCGTGTATTGCATTGTAGGTATCACGCTGTATCGTGTATTGCATTGTAGATATCACACTGTATCGTGTATTGCATTATAGGTATCACACTGTATCGTGTATTGCATTGTAGGTATCACACTGTATCGTGTATTGCATTGTAGGTATCACTCTATATCGTGTATTGCATTGTAGGTATCACTCTATATCGTGTATTGCATTGTAGGTATCATTCTCTATCGTGTATTGCATTGTAGGTATCACTCTCTATCGTGTATTGCATTATAGGTATCACGCTGTATCGTGTATTGCATTGTAGGTATCACGCTGTATCGTGTATTGCATTGTAGGGATCTTGCTGAATGGTGTATTGTTTTACTTGGAAATTTGTGACATTTATTCACGAGTGGCAGGTGGTGCAAGCTTCTAGATTTAATGCTTGTGTTGTTATGTGATATCAAGACAGGAGAAGCGAGAGATCCGACCAATTCTTATATGGAATTCTCCCGGAAATTACTTTACCTTAATCCTTGAAAGAAAGGTTTTATGAACATTAGTGAATACTCTTGAAATATGTTTCTCTTTTCATCATGTCTACAGCCCTTCCAATAACCTTAAGTTACGAAGCTATCTTCTTGTATATCTGTATTCACACCAGTTTATTTATTTTATCCGCTCAAAAGATAAGTTCTGACGAGTATGATGTACTGCCATTCATGTATACTATTTGTATATTGCCGTTCATGTTATGAATTTCCCAATTCGTGTATTGTAATTGAAACATCGCCATTCGTATATTTTCATCCATATGTCGCCATTCATATATTCTCATCCATATATCGCCTTCTATATAATGTCATCATTCATATATCGTATATCGTCCTTCATATAATGTCATCCATATATTGCCATTCATGTAGTGTCATCCACATATCGCCATTGAAATACTGTAATTCGTATATCGCCATTGATATACTGCAATTCGTATGCTACCATTCATACATTGCAATTCTTACATCGCCATTCATATACTGCATTTCGTATGCTACCATTCATACATTGCAATTCGTACATCGCCATTGATATACTGCAATTCGTATATTGACATGCATACACTGGTAATCTGACGCAACTCTGTGGAGGCCAGACTGCCCCGGCACTGAGAGCCAGGACGCTGGGCGCGCGTCAGCCTGTGCAGGGTGTCCTAATCAACAGCTCTGTGCCTCCGGTGCTCCCGCCGCCCCTGACCAAGGTGACCACAACCTTTAAGTCTTGTGAACATTGTAACGTCCTGAGGACATGCAAGTTTGTGTAGTAAAGCCTCACGTAATGTGGAACGGTCTTCAATGGATAGTCAAGTATAATATAAGCGATGTGTTCTTGTAAACGTTATGACGTCCTGGACGGATAGGTAGCATAGGAATTTTCTCAGTAATGCCTCATGTGGCATTTGAGATGTTTTAAATAGTTATTAAGTATAGGTGCACTACAAGGGTTTAGTTTTATAGATCTATGGCTTCCAGACACTAGTGAATATCACAGACGTCTGTTTGCAAGTTGAGTACTGCACAAAATTTGCCGCACTTCATCATATAATTCATGTATAAAACATCGCGTTTTTATTACGTTGAGAAAATATTTTACATTTAGTCCTCAGGTCAGTCCTTCATGGCAGGTTGTTGTTACGGAACAAGAGTGTGTGTATCACTCATCCACTTTTGAAGTTCAGTTTTATTCAGCGGTTGAATTAGTGGAAAGAACTAATGCATCGCCGTCATACGTCAGCTCTGTCCGAATAAAAAATCAACATATGGTCAAAATTATTCACTAACTCGTTCAATTTTCACGACACTTCGAACTTAACATCAAAATTAAACCACAAATCTGAAGTTTTTCTTGCATGGTTTAACATACACAGATCTTCCTGGCATTCTGGAGCGGCTGTCGAGCATCAGGCACAAGGTGGTGGTGTTGTCAGGCAAAGGCGGTGTCGGCAAGAGCACCGTCAGTGCCATGCTGGCCAGGGCCCTCGCTGCTGACCCTGACACTCAGGTGTGTCTTGTGTGCCTGTGTCCGTACCTGTGTCTGTCTGCATCTGTACCTGTGTCTGTCTGCATCTGTACCTGTGTCTGTCTGCATCTGTACCTGTGTCTGTCTGCATCTGTACCTGTGTCTGTCTGCATCTGTACCTGTGTCTGTCTGCATCTGTACCTGTGTCTGTCTGCATCTGTACCTGTGTCTGTCTGTATTTGTACCTGTCTGTGTCCGTACCACTGCCAGTATTTAGGCCACTACCTTTGTTTGTACCACTCAGTATCTGTACCACTGTCAGTAAATCATTGCATTACAAACGTTGCGACGACTGCACTGCAATCCGGTTACTGCAGCGCTCTGTGCTTCAGCCATTGCACCGCCACAGTTACAGTGCTCCTTTTTTGCACTCCTACGCTTCCAGTGCACTATAAGAGAACTGTTTTATCCTCCTGTGGCGATTTACTATCCAGCTTAGTGCACTGCATCGCTCATCAGTCACTGCACCACCTCAGTACACTGTACCGCCTCTGCACACTGCACCGCTCATCATTCACTGTACTACCTCCGTACACTGCGCTGCTGTTCAGTCCCTGCACCACCTCAGTTCACTGCACTACCTCAGTTCACTGCACCACCTCAGTACACTGCACCGCCTCTGTACACTACGCTGCTCGTCTGTCACTGCACCACCTCAGTTCACTGCACCGCCACAGTACACTGCACCGCCTCAGTACACTGCGCTGCTCGTCTGTCACTGCACCGTCTCAGTGCAGTGCAGTGCCCGACTACCCTGTAGTCCGGAGCAATGCCCAGCTTGTTTCCTAGATGCGTGAGTCTCGGCCTTGGTTTCCTGTCAGCCCGGTCAACTGGAGGTGCGGTCGATAGCGCCCAGGGCAGTCCGTAGTCTACTATTGTCATGCTGTACTGGCCATTATTTCCCTCATAAACCCCCACCAGCACATGCGCTGTTTACTTTACTGCACCGCTTGTCATCTGATCATTTCCCTGGTCAATCTGTCACGCAAAATACATTCTACATGCTTCCTCTGAGTCCAAAAGAGACAGACATGCTGCTGGCCTCTCTCACCAACTTGTACGTTTCTTGTTTGAAGTCTGTGGAGAGTCTCTGAAATGTGCTGCAGTTTGCCAGAATTAAAACCCTGTATAGAATTTCAGCGTGATTGTGTTCTTGTCGAATATTTAGTAATAAGATTTATTGTCTGTTTATTTTGGATGCTTACAAAAAGTCGTGTCACAACTTCGGAAACACGTTTTCTCATTGAAAAGGATTTTCTGACTTTTAGTTTTTCTGCTGGGATTTTAAATTTTTTTAATCGTTTTAGAAATCTTTGAATGTATACATATTGAGGACAGTAACTCAGTCGTTTTAAGTCGTCGTCGTTAGTGAATCAATTTTCTAATCTAGCTCGGACACTGATTTAGAGCATTAGCCAAATCAATACAACACTAATTATGAAAACGAAAATTGGATGGCTGTTGGTGTCAACATTCGCCTTATTAACCTTGGCATTCTTCATGGCAGCGATGACTATACGTTAACGTTTAAATACAACTAATTAAATTACCCCCTTATACATTGTGAAATATTAATGTTTAATGTTGTCGCTCGATTAAGATTTCATCATAAATCAAGAAATCTGAACTGGATATTTTAATTAGTTTCTAAAGTCTCGCACCTCAGTCACTCAGTAACACCAGACTTGCTGTTTTTGTTCAAGTTTTGATCCCCGCTGCAGTCACAAGCGGTAGCACAGTAGCGGTAGCGCAGTAGCGGTAGCGCAGTAGCGGTAGCGCAGTAGCGGTAGCGCAGTAGCGGTAGCGCAGTAGCGGTAGCGCAGTAGCGGTAGCGCAGTAGCAGTAGCGCAGTAGCAGTAGCGCAGTAGCAGTAGCGCAGGAGCGGTAGCGCAGGAGCGGTAGTGCAGGAGCGGTAGTGCAGGAGCGGTAGCGCAGGAGCGGTAGCGCAGGAGCGGTAGCGCAGGAGCGGTAGCGCAGGAGCGGTAGCGCAGTAAGCGTAATTTCTCGCCCTACAGATTCTATCAGGGCCTGGTTCTAGACTCTGGCCCGACCGTTATTTAAGGAGGAAAAGTAAATAATATATATAGAATTTAATAATAATCATAATTTACATATAACAAAAACAAAATAAAATGCTGGACGATATACTACTCCATGAACAAGTTAAAATATCAGAAGGCTTGCCAGCGACGGAGCAGTCAGATTCTGCAGAAACAGAAACTATGTTTAGCCGACCCCTAAGGCACGTTACTAAACATCTGACGAACTACAACTGCCCATCAAGATTCCTACACCTACTTAATTTCCTAGTCTAATCTATGCTGAACTGACACGGGTAAAGGCACCGTCGAAGAGGTCAGGCCTGATGAGAAGAAAAACAGTATCTGTTATCATGAATAAACAAATATCACAAATCTAAGTTTCAATGTCATGAAGTTACTCACTCTGCAACGCTGTTGTGTCTCTTACCGGTTGCGGGGCAGAAGGATAGCACATTGAAAATCTAGACGGGAGCGACCGATCAAAAGAATGAAGAAAAAGAAATAGCGAGCATGAACGTCGGATCCATCTACTGACGGATAAGTTCAAGGTGTTTAAGACGTCTTTCGTAACTAACTGAAATTGTGGAAAGTCTCATTCCTTCTGCTCTGATCAAAAAGACCCAGATGAACTATCTCGCAAACCAAAGACTGCGTGCGCACGCACGACGCGTATACTTACTTACTTGCACTATCTTCTTTCATAACTGAGATACAGAAGTGGAAGGGCGCTTTTTAATTGCAGTGTTCGGATTCATGTCTTCAATTTGCCTGCACCCATCCACACCAGTTACGCTCGTGTGGGATTCCTCATTATTTTCCGTCTTTGATGACTGAGCTCAAGCAGAGCAGCCATAGTCCTGTATATCTCAACTGGTCGCACGGATCAGTGAGGCATACATGAGATGATCAAACATTATTCATAACCACAATGGAACTTACCTCAGGAAACATGCCTTGCTGAAACACGCCATGAAGTCATCGGAAGATTCGTAGCACATTACTGCGACATCTACATGATTATTTGTAACATTCACGACACGGCATAGTTACATAACTTCTAAATCTAGGACCGTTAGTGTCCAGTCTTTGTCTTCAAATAAACTGCCGTTTTGTCGATTACGGTGTATTATATGAATATTGCAAAAATATACTGAAATTTACGTTGCTCCGGCGCTTGAAGTTGGACTGGAGTTATGCACTGCAACGTTAGAGTGTTTGATACCTTAATAACAGACACTATGATCCCTTAATGATGATAGCTAAAGCGCCAGATTACACCACCATTTCCAACGTAGTATTTTAGGAGTTGTAGTCCGTTATTCTTTAATTTTAAGTAACTTTTGGACACTGTACTAGCACACATCCCTTCATGCTTGTAATGTTTCCTTATTAAAGTATGTATTCTGGGCGGTGAGTGTTACTTTAAGTACGAGTCAAATGATAGAGTAGAGTGAAATGTCATTTTTATGTTCAATTTGAATGAATAAGACACCACCAAAATTCTTTTCCATTACTACATGTTAAAAATGTTTGTCTTCAAAACTTAGTACTAAAATATGGCTGATAGGGATGCCTGAAAAAGTAATCCATTACTGATCAAGACGTAAATAACTTTCATACAGTTCTACACACTGACCGTGCTAAAAGAGACGTGACGATCGTTCGAGCTATTGCTGGCATCATTCTGATGGAAATAGTAGAAATAGGTTCCAAAGCTTAAAAAAGAAAGTGACTCTAGAAAGGAAGACACGATGAATAATTCGGTCGAAGCCTCTAGTTAACACGTTGACTCCGATTGCCTGATTGGTGTAAAACTTCACTTTGTACGCATAGTCACTAGAAGGATCTGAAAAAATTACAGAACCTAACCTCAGTGGTACACATACGTACCACTTCGGAGTCGACGTGTTAATTTAGTTGCTGGGTAGTGCGCTGTGTTTTCTGGCCGCGTGTTCTCAGAGTTGTGTGACCTGTGGTGCTGCTACTGTTGCCTTGTGTTGCTCCTGGTGATAAATCTTGTTGGACAGTTTCTTTATTTTTATGATGGTGCTGTTTGTGTACCAGTTGCTACTGCTGCATCGGATCACGTGACTCCATTCTTTTTGGTTGACAAGCAATTTAATACTATGACCTCTGCGCTGTATTAACTTCATTTACGTGTCTCTGCGATGAATTTACTATAAAACTTCGAGTCTGCAATGAAAAGGGACACGTACCCCACCTCTTGTGGAAGATGAAGAGAAGAGGGATATGTCACTCACCTCCTCTGAAAAAGGAAGAGAAGATGGACGAAGAAAACAAGAATAAACTAACAAGGATACCTGGTTCTAAATTTAAGCAAACATTAGGTTCACTCAGCAAGTGCAACAGAACATGTTGTATGCAGCTCGTGAGATCATTTAGAACGGCATTAAAATGATCTGTTGTTGAGAGCGACCAGTTAATGTTAGTGGTAATATTAGTCTTGCTATTGTTTCGATAT
This sequence comes from Trinorchestia longiramus, assembly GCA_006783055.1. Classification (NCBI taxonomy): domain Eukaryota; kingdom Metazoa; phylum Arthropoda; class Malacostraca; order Amphipoda; family Talitridae; genus Trinorchestia; species Trinorchestia longiramus. The sequence goes on from VCRD01000057.1 coordinate 129,041, forward strand.
TAGTGCAAATGTTAGTGTTAACACGTTGCCTGCGATTACCTAGCCGGTGCAAATCTTTACTTTGTACACACAGTCACTAGAAAGCTTTGAAAAAATTACAGAACCTAACCTGAGTGACCCACCGGTGGGTCGTATCGCACTCAACGTGTTAATGTGTGGGCGAGATGAAGGCCACGCTGCTGACGCAAAACTCGTGAAATTTCTGCTATTCCTTGGATTTTCACTGCAGCTGTGTACTGTAGCTGTGTGCTGCAGCTGTGTGTTGAAGCTGTGTACAGAAACTGTGTTGAAGCTGCACCACGAGCTCATCACCGGCATCTCATGTGTCCAGCGTCCGTGGATTCCGTGTGGAGGCAACAGAGACTATGGTTATCGACCAGGCCTCTCAGATCTGCCTCTTGTACTCGTGCCTGGACTACTGTTTTGCTTCTTCTACCTCCTAAATCTCTACCTCTTTGTGCCTTTCCTGACTCGAACACTTGGAAAGAGGCCGTTGGTAAATTATGTATCAGTAATGATTAACATGTTTTAGATTAATTTGGAACGTAAACTGTTTGTTTATACTGTATAGTGATAGGCCCATTATATTTGATTTTCAGTGCCATAACATGGAACATTCAATTTAATTTGATAAGGATATCCTTCTATTCTCCTTTCAAGTTTATTTCATTCTTAGCTCGTGTGTATGATTGTGTCAATTTCTCTTTATCAAGGAACGTAAATTTGTTCTATATCTGGTCACCTATTTCACTCAAAAGTGTGATTCCATGCATAATTCCACCAATTTTGCGGGTATTGGAAGTTTTGTTTTACTGACATTTAAATACTCATCGGTAACAAAAATTGTAATCGATACATATACTTGTCATGGATCTTAAACAGCTCCGCGTAAAAATGGATGGTGTGAAGATAACATCGTACTTCAAATATTAGATTTGCGTTCAAAAAATTCTCCTTTGTATTAACCGCACACCGTAAATCAGTCAACCCTCTTTTACAGATGCTGCCAATCTCAGTGAAGGTGTTACAGTCTGATTCCTATACTGCCGGCTCACGATGAGTTTTTAAAACTATGTGCATGTTCATAGGACAAGGAATCTGTTTTCGATCATTCAGCCTTAGTTCAAACATTTTGAAACGGTTAACCAGAAAGCATTTAGTGTTCAAGGTGTCGGAGTGAGTTGATGTAACCTTGTCGCACAACAAACACCACCAGGATCACAAGTTAATTAAGCTGTGCTTAAAAGCCTCTTTGTGTTAGAGTGCATGGGTGTCCAGTGTGTTCAGTAGTCCATGTATTCTGTGTGTAGGTTGGAGTTCTCGATGTGGACATCTGTGGGCCCTCACAGCCTCGCGTCACCGGCTCTGCTGGCAACTCCGTACACTCGTCCGCTTCTGGATGGTCTCCCGTGGTACGTGATACTCGCTTCCATTTCGGAGATTTACTTGGGCACTTCAGCTGAGGTCAGTTTCTGCCCATTGTTTCTACATAAAGTTACTTGACAGTATTCAAGCGTCACAAACAACAACAAGGTCTTATGTCCGAGGGATTTTTTGTTGCCATGGTTGCCTCGATTTATTGTAGTTGTGTTACTTGTACTACTTATTAGTGTAGTTTTGAAGTATATTAGAACGTTTGAGTTGCAGCCTCAAGATAGAATAGAATATGGTGGTCCGTTCTTAGACTGCCACCCCAAGTCTCACGCTATCAAACAACAATCATGCGCAAGCAAGAAGGAAGGATGAAGAGTGACAGGCGTATTCACAAACCATCAATCTTCACGCTCAGGAAGAAAGCGGCTGCTTTGCAAATGTCTTTTTCACTCTTAGTAATAAAAGGATCGTTACTTTTTTCTTTTCTTTGATATTATGTAATCGCTGCTTTCGAAGGAGGGCCATCTAAAGTTACAATCATAATATCTTGGAGACAAAGATAAATTTAAATATATCTTGGTCAATTACGCATGCATATTTATTGTATCTTCTCTTCTCTCTTTGGAGTTTCAATTAGACCTTGAATCAGTTGTTTAGAATGCTGAAGGATTCCTTGTTCAGTATTGGTTAAGACAAGTTTTGAGTGTGTACTCGGGGCCAGCGCAGGCAATATTTTCGAGTAGCTGGTTCTAGATTCAGACAATTTTATTGGGAAAGAAATTTAGATCTATAAGATTTAAAAATTTTAACTAAGTTTCTTATCGTTATTCCTGGTATGTATGTGCGTGACTGTCTCTATGAGATAACATTGCAAATATTTACAAGTAGTGATAAGCGTACCTCACAGTGCAGCGTAGGAACTTGGGTGTAGCCAAAAAACTTCGGGCTTGCCAATTGTATGCGTTTCTGGAGTCCAGTTCGTAAAACCTTAAAACCATACGCTCACCTTAAGACTTGATGTTCATCATGATCTTGTCTACGAAGAACTGAATTAGCCATGTCTTGTGCGGTGAGCTTTATTATTTATTAAATGGTCCGTTTCTGTACTGTTTCTCCTTTTTTCATTATTTTATTTTTTCTCTTTCGTGGAGGACATCAGTGCACGTACGACTGAACTCCAGCATGCACATTCCATTTCAACATTCATGTGCTTCATTCGTTGCTTTTGAGGGATTACAAGATGCTCACTAAATACTTTTGTTGTTCCGTATGCATGAGCTCGAGCGTACCTCACTCATTGACTCAAGTTGAAAAGGGTTATTAGTTCATTCGTATTAGTTGATTCGTAATTAAGGTATTCACCATCTAATGAATGTAGTTTTGTTATTTTATCATTTTCGTTTGTGCTGTACGACAAATGTCCTGAATTTACTTAGCTACGCTTGTATTACTCATATGTACGATAATTATGTGTTTCAGTAATCTGCTGGTGTTCCTTTAACTTTACTGTGTATTTCATCAACGACTGTTTCTTCAGAAAGCATAGCAATCTTGACAAGATAAACATTTGTAGCTGCTCTGGTGAAATGTCTTATTTTTGTACTGTACCACCACGGACAGTATGTGGAGGACAACTTAGCCGTGATGTCCATCGGTTTCCTTTTGGAGAGTCTAGAAGATGCCGTCATGTGGAGGGGTCCCAACAAGAATGGTGAGTTGTACGATGTTATTTTGAAATTTCTTCTGCCGTCTTTTTGACGAGGTTACTGCAGAGAGATTGTTCTTTAGGATCTTTTAAAGGTGCTCACCTTGGGTCAGAACTTTGCACTCTTCCACGCACTTGGATACTTGAGATTCTTGATCTCCACTAGAAGGTGGCCATGCTGATGGTGTTCTTTCCGCATGTTTTCGCCAATTAGCAAATTAGAACATTTCAGTGGTACCCTATGATACTCATGTCATAATCAACAACGTTTGTTAGTAAAATGTCTTGCAACTTGATTCTTGTAACGTTGTTGGGACGACCTTCAAGTTTTTCCATATACAGTCGGAAGAGTGTGCAGTTCATCGTCCTTGTGCTCGAGCGCTTCATTTCTGAATTTTTTCCAGGGCTGCTCACGCTTCTCGTTCTGACGACTGTAACAGGCTTTGCTAACCGAGATAATAAAACCAGTTATCTCAGTTTACTTCTTGTTTTACCATTCTGCCGCCTGTCAGTGTAAAAATCTTTTTGAGTGTAACAATGATTTAACCTGCATAGAACTGTGAATTTTTTTTCGAAACTAATAAAAGTATACAAAGGGAATTATGAAGTAATGAACCTGTAGCGTGGACTACAGGCATGTGCCTAGAATTTCTGCTCTCTTCAAGACCTCGGCTACCGAGTGACACTGTTACTGGTAGAGCTTTCATTACTGCGTGTTGCTGTTCAGACTTGCAAGCTTTGTTCTTGAATTACACTACATCGCTGTAGCACCGTCCCTTTGATCTTGATCAAGGTGGAAGAATTCGTTTTCCATTCTTCATTTAGCCTCTCATCACATCGAGTTCAGTTCATCACATCAGAGAGTGCTGTGTTGCATTACATTGATAAGAGGATTTCATTGATAAGAGGATTTGCTTTCAAAGTTTTCCATTTTCCTATTAATTAATTAAATGTACTTCCACCATTCTCTAGCTCTTGTAGCCGCCATTTAAGTTTTATGTAAAAATTACCTTGTATCATATAAATTTACTTTTAAAGATATTATTTTGGGAGTTTTTTGTCTACAAACGTAAATAAAAGTTAATTCATTCAAGCAATACAACCAACCACCGATGTCTGTTAAATTGTGTATTTTCAGTTCATTTTCTGATGGATCTTGAAAACCTATATTGTTTTTGAAGTTTTTTTCGTTGGTCACCAAATACAAGTGTATCATTTTATCAGGAAACGGTGCCGGCAGATCACCTGTGTGACTGAGACTCTTGCTTAGTGACGTTGTGATATCAGATCTTCAA
>VCRD01000057.1:135164-176186 GCA_006783055.1 Trinorchestia longiramus
TGAACTTCCTTAAGTACAATATTAATGTCCACACATACAGCATTCGCATGTGTTTTCTGTGTTGAACTTCTAAACCTGTACGTTTAGGTAATTACGTGGTTTTGGATGAACAACATGTTTGCATAAGAGACATGATACGTGCTCCCAAACCGGACACATGTTTGTATTGACTCCTGTATTTAAATACTGTCCGCACGCACTATCGATCAAGACTACGCACTAAATGAACGCTTATCAACGTTAATGCGTCGTATTCTGTCTGCATCTAGACAGTTGTGAACGTTCAAGAGGCGTGGCCCTGTCATTGTACAGCTATCACAACAGCTACTATATTTTAGTAGCATTTAACACGTTTGTTGCGATTGCCTAGCTGGTGCAAATCTTTACTTTGTACATACAGTCACTAGAAAGCTTTGAAAAAATTACAGAACCTAACCTGAGTGACCCACTGGTGGGTCGCATCGCAACAAACGTGTTAAAAGCTACTTTCGCCTGCCAAACTCAATTAGCATTCAATAAAAATAGATGATGTTATCCAGTACCTGTAGTTGGGTTTATCTTTGCGCTGTACCGAAGTACATTTCTTTCCTTTAGGAAGTGTCCATCCTGGACGTGAGAAAAGAAATCACGTTCTGTGAGAAAGTGAAGCTTCCAGTCATCGGCCTCGTAGAGAACATGACGACTTTCGTGTGTCCTAAATGTCAAGTAAGTTCCGCGAGTTTGTGAGGTATGAACACGTGCTGTAAGAGCCGTTTCTATAATTCCCTTCACTTTGTGTGTCACGTTAGTCAGTCTCTTGATACCACCGTTTGTGCGTAGTGTAGGAATTATATGCGAGCTGCTTCAAATGTTTTATATCCCATTGAATTTCACTTGATTTGCTCTGATGTTTTGGTACACGTGAAACTGAGGGTTTCTGTATCGTTTTTGATACATACTGTATCCTTTTCTGTAAAAATTCTGCCATCTAAAACGGGCAAATCACTGTTCTCCGAACCAATTGGTGTTTTGCTGAGTAATCACATTGAAGCCTCGCGTATTTGATTCCATCTATAGTTTTTCACGTGATATTATTGGTTATAAAAAGCACAAGCGTGTGCGCCCAAGAGCTAAGGAAATGAAGGATGCTAGTCGGTTCAAAATCACTGGTTTGAAACATTGTTTACGTACCACCCAAATTTATCACACTAATTTTGTCGAGCTTGTTTCTCATATATGACTAATTTTTCCCACGGATTTATGTTTACTGTAGTATACGATTGATTTATTTAGTAGACTTTTATGTGTGTGACACGAGCATTTTGTACTTCTGGTAAGTTACACATTAATCCCTTATCTACTTATGTATCATGTGTAGTACACTTGAAAAAAAGTATAAGTTATTGTATAATTCAGTATTTGTTCGTCAGGTAGAGAGTGTCGTGTTCCCGAGTTCGACAGGCGGAGCGGCAAGCTTGTCCGCAGAGACGGGCGTGCCAGTGATAGCGCGGCTGCCACTGGATCCTCTCATCGCTCGAGCTTGTGACGAAGGCTCCAACTACCTGGTGGACCATCCCCAGTCTCCCGCTGCTCTCGGCTACCTAAGTCTCGCTCAGAGTCAGTGCCTTACTCAATTCTCTTCCATAAGTTTGCATAAATAAGTAGCTATAATCTTTCAAGGACTAACGTCTGCTCTTATTTTATTCAAAATCTCGTTTTAACCCTTTCGGTATTGACGGCATCTCTGGTAGCCGCAGTCATTTTTCGCCTATTAAGATGCAGAGCAACACGTGTGTCTGTGCAAACGCTGGTAGGGCAGTGCAAGCTACAGTTTGATCAGGACAATGCAGTGACCGTAAAACATCACAAAGCATCTTTTTTTAAATTTGATGTTAAATATGTTGAAAAAGGTTCTGATATTTGCATCATGGTACCGAAAGGGTTAAATAATTTCTTAATAATTACCTGAAATGATTTTAGTCATTTATAATTTATATTTCATCAATTATAGTCATTTTCATAATGCGCCCCCAAGGCCTATTTTTTATCGACAGTTGCCTTGTACGAATGGTTTTGTTTTCCTTTTTTTCAGAAATCCGGGAATATTTTTCTTCAAAAAAAGAAAACGGGTGCTGATCAAGGTGTAGTATGAGCTCAGCATTACCAATGGTACATTAGATAGTCCTAAGTTCGTTCCTTAAATCCTTTAATGTTAATCTGTAACTATTTGCTGTAGTTCTGTGTCTGAATTGGCAGGCTAATTCACAACATGAAATCGTTTAAATTCATTCCGTAAAATTGAAGATATTGCGTCATGTTATATTTTATTTTATCAACTTTATGTAAACCTAATTTGAAAATATATATATTTCAAGTGAAACAGAAGTGTCTGTGTCAAAGTGAAGAGTGTTCGGTATACTTTTTCGATGTCATTTTTATCGGCCACATCATATACAGAAAATAACTTTTAACTTTGACATCTGGGACGAATCCAAAGATTCCTTGTCGTCAGTATCTCGCCAGCATTGCCGTAATATTTGCCGTTGTTATACCTTAACCCTTTAGCGACCAATTTGTTTTTCTAGTTTCTACATTTAAGCTCACAAAGACCGTCTGTACACTGATGCAATGAAGCATGCTGAGAGCCAGGCAGCCAAAAGAACGACGCTGTAACATGCCGAAGCGTTCAAACCTAGTAGCAACCTCATATTGGTCACTGTTTAATTATTAGAACAATTCTCCCAAAGACCGTGAAAGGCGACCGAATAGTCCACTTGGTCGCTAAAGGGTTAAGTAAACAACGTTCCCGCCGCGAAAATTAATACAAAAGATTTTTATGCTACTCAAAGCAAAATTAGATTATTCACGTATTGCCCTACTAGTATATAAGTAGTGGATGATTATGCAGAAGCATTACATTATTGAACGTTGACTTCTAAGCAGACTACTTCCTCAATGAAGCGATTACTAAAAAAAGAATGTGGAGGATTACAAAAAACAGGAAAACATGCAAAATAACGAATTTCGCCGTGAGTAGTGAGTGAGAGACATGATGTGCGCTAAATTTTTTCAATTAAAAGAAAGTGAGTGCAAACCTTCTGGACAGAGTGTGATCACACAAATGCGTATTCATCTGATGAGACTAGGTTCGTTGTACTTGTCACGAGATAAAAGTTGTAATTCTTGTTGTGAGGCTGACAACCTGTGAAGCTAAGCGACTGCTGCATCATGGAAACCCTGCTGAAATCAATGAATAAATCTCATCAAGGATTTTTACTGAAGGAAATTACATTTTTAAAAACTGAGGATTTAGTGACTAAAACTGAAGCTTAAAACGGTGCAAATGTATCTATTTTTGGCTAAATTTAATATGTAGACCTACGCTCATGTTTTTCATTTACTGCTCATAGATTGCTGGCTTGAAAACCCCAAAATAAGCAATTTAATATCTTTATATTAGTGACCATGGAGTTGGAGCATATGCTGATATTTTGAGGACCCCCCCCCACCCCCACCTGTTTCCCTTCTTATATGACGAATTCCCTTGATTGCAGCAGGCAATCCGGAGCTGTAAACTCCTGTGAAGCCTGAACATTCTGGTGCCCCTATAATGAAAGAAAATCAATGACGCTTGCCTCTCAGTGCAAGTGATATTTTTACAACGCATGGAGAAAGCCATGCTCATATTAATTACTAGTGTGATAATGAACATTTAATTCCTTTTTATTTATTTAATTGGTTATTAACACAAAGTAACGTGGTACTCCCATGTCCCAGGGTGACTGGTGACTTAAGGGTTTCAGGTGCTGCCATCAATGTTGGGGTGTGGGAACTCCAGGGCAACTGAATATTTGTATAAATAGTATTGTGGTTAATGATACGCTTCATGCCACTCGAGAATAATTTATCACGTTTGTTTCAATTCTGATATGCTCTAAATAGTGTTCCACTTCATTGATAAGGTAATCTTATGCAGAACTGTTGTTTAGGCTAGCCCAGATAATTTTACCAAAAAATGCTTCATTTTCTTCGTTCTTAAGTTTTTAGACTGTTAAGCGATAACTGAAAATGGTTATTGACTGTTGTTACCATGTGTTCTCATTTTCATAATTTGATGGGCAAAATTTGACCACAAAAATGTTAGTATCTGAAAGAATGTACACGTGCTTCCAAATAGAAAAACACGTTGCTAATTACTCCTGCCAGGCAACTGTTGATGGTGTATGACTTACCTAAAATTGAAGGGTGGAAAGCACTAGTGGACTACTTGCATTTTTCCCATGGTAAATATAATATATTTTCCACGGGAAAAAATGCGAGTAGTCCACTCCCGTGCTGTCGCTAACACAGCGCAGACAGAGGCGATTACGATCCAGTAGTTTACTATATGAAGGGTGGACAGCACTAGCGGACAACTTGCATTTTCTCCTGTGGGAAACAATGCAAGTAGTCCACTAGTGCTTTCCACCCTTCAATTGGTAATTAAAGTCTCTAATGTGATCGGATGGACTTTGTGATAATTCAGCAAACGCAGTGCAAAAAATTCTCACTTGGTTATTTAAGTGTTCTGTACTGCTTGAGCGCACGATGTCAGGCTTACGTCCATTTCTTTGTTTACCAGCAATGCTGAAATTTTCGACAGACAAGTGCAACCTCGAAATACCAGAGAATGAAATTGTGCTCCCAGTAACTCAATATGACATGTTTGAGTAGGCATGTGGCAACCCTGGTGCAGGAAGCCTACGTTTCCGAGGGATGTGTAGAAGCTTTTGGTAGTGTGTGAATTGGGTTTGTTTGAGACATTTTGAGTGGTAGAGCTCCAAAAAGTTTGTACTGCTATGAAATTCCATCATGGTTATCGTGTCGGATTACATTCGTAGGATCTGGATCTAAACAGGTTCATTTATTACGAAGGTTAAGGCTTGCCGGGCCGCTCGTTAAAGGTTGTATGTTCGATTTTACGGTTGTTTTGGTTATGAGAAGGTCCGTAAGCGGACATGAGTGCGACAACAAAGCCAGTTTCAGCTCCGATGTCGGGAACCCTGTCAAGCCCCTGCACTGAACAAGGTGAGAACATTTGTTGAGTAAAGTAGTTTAGCGGTGAGTCTATCAAATTGAATTGCGCTCAGCACTGAAAATAATCGACAAGCCCCTACAATAACAAGTCGACACCACAGACAGCGTTCTCCTGGATACGCGCACTTCTCACAGCGCTACCTTTCGCAACGAAAGTACAACCAACTCAAACCCTTCTACTTCCCCCTAGTGATGTCATAATATTCCCATAATTGGTGTAATCAATGTTAAAAACGTGCACTTTTAACTAAAATACCTGATGTAATTAATTGGTTAACAATAATATAATGTTTTAGCATTGAAGTTACAGGTGTCCATTTATATAAGGTGTTGGAATATAACTTACTTTTTTAAAATGAGTTTTTCTTTGGAAAAAGGAAGTTATGTTGCCATACCTTGTAATTGCCAGGCTCACTCAGAGTTGTGGTAGTAAGCCAAGGTAGTGGTAGCACACATTCTGTTATAGAACACTTATTCGTAGTTCAAAAATGATATGTACGTAACTATTAGTTCTTGGGAGGGTGGTTCGCTAAAACTGGTCCTTGTTTCCCAATTAGTATAGGATGATCGATTATTTATGACACATGGAAAAATCATCGTATGTATCAAAAGAGAATCACATTTTAGAATGGCAGAAAGAAAGAAACTTTATTTCCAATCGAATAAAAGGTACAGATACATTGAATTTCCAAATTCTCAATGTTAACATCGGAAGTAGTGATGATGCTTATCGATAAGATCTTCGGAGTACTGCTGATGCTCCGACCAAAATACGACTAAGCTTTACGTATATCATTTATCGTAAGTTTAGTTGATCAAAATTTAAAAACTATCACGTACAAAACTTGAGTATTTATTAGAATTTCTTGAAGCATATGCATTAAAAGGCTATAAGCTTGCTTGATGGCAAACGATGGGTTTTTGCTTTATCGTTTGAACCGGCCATTCCGATGGCGTGTTAAGAATTTTAGTTGATGGTTTATTCGGTTCTTCAGTATTCGCAATTCAAGCTAACACAATTTTTGAGCACTTATTCACAACTGGTAAGACATTTTGCTTCTTTACTGTAATCCACGTAGTGTAAGGTACTATGAAATATACGGCTCCGAGTAACATATTTGCGTAGTGTTTCTCATATCTAAGTGTCACATATACTAGAATTATGGGAATTTCCTATCATAAAAATAATTTTCATATATTGTGAAATAATTTTTCGTGTTTCATCATGTCCGTAATGGTATTATTCTCCAAAGTCGCGGAAGAAAAACAATGCTGGCGTTGGCGGGAGTAGTTGTGATAAAATGCGAGTTGCGTGACGTTTATTGTAAAGTGAATGAATGTGTTTAGATATTAAAAATTTGTGCGTAATTTAGAGCGCACGATGGAGCGCAGAAGAGTAAGTGTATAGCAGGTCTATAAAATGAATATTATTGGTACGCTTTACCTACTCTCGTGCTGATAAGCACTTAGCAGTGTGACCCGGTTGATCATATTAGATAATGATAATATGGGTTTAAAAATTTGTAGGACATGTATATGTTGTATAGTCAAATGTGTTTTTCATATTTGTATCATCAAATTTCCTGTTAACCTAAAATGTTTATCGACAAACTAGAGCTCTTATATCATAGGCTTGGGCAGTCACTGTTACTTATAAACTATAAGGTGTGTACTGCATGTATGAGTTTTCCCAATTCTGAATATGAAGTTTATAAATCTTTTAATGATATAAACCTACAAATACATATAATGAATTTTCATGTTTATAAATTTTATGATTATTGATTAAAAATATGCTAAAAGTGTTCGACCAAAGTGTGTTTAACACTTGAATGGCATCATGTGCTGTATGTATCATAATTCATGTGATGCATGGTTTTTTTCCCCAACTTGCATTGTGTACTACTATTGGTACATTCAAGTAATTATTTCTTGGTTTTAATATTTTTTTGCCAAAACTTATTTATGTATATTTTATGTTTGAATGTAAAGGATGATGATTGTATTACATAATTCATGAATTATATTTAGTTTTCATTATTAAATAATAGATAATCATGCAATTCAGGTGTTAACAAGATACAGACATAGCATAACTATCAAATTGAGAGGTGCAGGTAATATGTATTAGTTAATGTGATTCAGTTCTGTAGTATAAGAGTACGGGTATTTACGTCATCCCTATAACCCTGGAATGACGGATAAAAATAGTAGGTATCAGAGACTATGAGGGCCTATGTAGTCCAGTCACTTTTCAGTTATTTTTCTTTCAAGCTATGTAACAGGAAAGTCATATTTGTTCTATTGATGGTATTATTAAGTGAGGTTCATGAATGCAATGTATGACGGGCTTGTTAATTTTTACACTGGGCCTCTCGGGTTCACTTCGTCATTCCTGGGTTAACATACAAGTGCTCTAGTACCTCAGCAAGTTAGAGTAAATTCTCTGATATAGTAAATCATTACTTCAAAACCTGTACAGTACTCTCAGCTACACTGTATGATGCTTGGCTACATTATCTTGTTTGGATCAGGCAGTACAGAGCTCTTGCTCCATTGTCAGTTTTGTGTTATTGCTGCAGTTGGTTAACTATTGTGATTTGGTAATTCTTGGCTTCCAAATAGTAGGATTGCTGTTTCAATAAATTACACATCTTAACCTATTAATCCCAACTGGCAAGTCAACTTTCCTATGAAAGAGTTATATAATTTCAATATTGTGAAGTTCATTGGTAAAAATGAAATGTAACTGCAATGAATAGAATGAGGCACTAAGAATGAGTCTTTTGGCTCATTCTTGGGTTGGTACCCAAGTCTTATGCTGTAATTCTAGCCAAGCGATGGTCCTTTCACAACTGACCACCGTGGCAGTGGGTCTCGATCCCGGGTCTTCTTACATCGACCAATCTGGTGGTAGTTGACCAAACTGGTGGTTCATATGTGAGATGAGTATTGAATCTCTTTTGGACAAGTTACAGCATCCTACAAATCTTCTGATATTAGATTAAAATTTTGTAACATTTTTGATAGTGCAAGTTGACTTGTTAGTTGTCATTAATGAGTTGAGGCATTTCTTATTAATTATGAAAACCACTGAAACATGAATATATTTTTACTAAAATATATTGGTATAATTAAATGTATTGATGATAATATTGTTTGCACAAATTCACATTGCTGTTTTTTATAAGCATTCTGGATTGGGGAAAAGTTTGCATTAATGTTTTTTTGTTTTATTAAAAAATTTCAGTCATTGAAGGATGTATCATTTTGGATCTGTAAGTTTATCTTAATCAATAAATGATAATGTATAAAAATTAGTTTCATCTTTCAATGAAAAGATAATATTTTCAAACAGGATTGAATTTTAGAGAAAATTCAAGACAACCTTGAACAATTTAAAGAAGCAAGGCTTGTATGTAATGCTTCTATCATATCCTCAAATATTTCTGAATATTTATTCAGATTATTTATCAGATCAGATCAGATTATTTATATGATCAGATTATTTATTTGAATATTTATTCAGATATTTGCAAATCTGTTGAACCTGTTTTTAGTTTAAATCTTTTTTATTCAACTTTTGTTTAACTCCTTGAAGCTGTAAAGATTTCCACATAGAAATATGTTCAAAAACTAGTGACAAACTGAGCTGAGAGAATAAAACAAAATTTTCTGTCATACATAATCTTTTAAGAGTATTAAATGTCCAGGATTTTTTATGTTCATTTATACATGAAACTGATGGGAAATATCCATTGGTATACACTGAAGAACCCCTAGACTTCAGGTGTTGAGTAGGGTTCCTGAGCTTTTATTGAGTCTGAGTCTTTAAAAACCAATACTGTTACATTTCTTATGTACCAACTTCATTGGAAATATACATTTTTGTTTTGTTGTTTGTAGGATGCCAGGTACTCCTTAAGAGTAGCCTGAGCTACCTGCAGCAAATGTAGATGCATTATTTGTTGTGGATATTTCTTTTCCAAATTAAGACATGATTTTTCATTTCCTTGCAGTTGTATTTCATCTTGTGCTTTATCTTTATGTTCTGTATGAGGTGATCTTGATTGGTTAGAAGATAATTTTAGACTAGGTGCATTTTAGTCTCTTTGTATATTGGTTATGTATGAACTCTCTTGGCAACAAATGACAATATTTTCAAATTCTGCTTAGTATTGAAGGTTCAATCTGAAAATCATATTCCTGGTTCTGCTAAAGTATCACATTTACTACAGGTTAGTCACTTTTTTTACTCTCTTACTGGGTTTAGTACAAAGTGTGAAAAAGATTTGTAGCAATGGAATCAAGGCAACCTAATGCCTATTATCAATAATAGGTTAGAAAAAATCATTAAAAATAGGAAAGAAGTACATATGTGTAAAGACTTGCTTCAACAAGTTCTAAAATTCATGTATGTAAAGGCATCTGATTAACAAGTTTGTATATTGTTATTGCTGTGACTATTCTGTATTGGAACTTAGCAGCTCCTGGGCACAGTATGAAAGACATTCTGAGATATTTGATGGGGATTTTTACTCTTAATATGTAAAGTAGCCTAGGACTCCTATTATAGAGTTGCATATATGATAGTTGCTACTTGTGCCTATTTTTTTCTGTTCCCTAATCATTGTTTTTTCTTTCAGCCCGCAGGTTTGAAGCGTCGGAACAATCTTTCAGAAACAGTTAATGGCCACGAACAAACTGGAGTCAAGAGAAGAAGACATAACAATGATGAAGATGATATCCCTAATCACAGTTCTACTAATGGCACCATTTCCTCGGAGCTTTCCTTCTTGTCTTCCCAAAAGCAGCGTGCCGAGTGTGGCATCATTGAGCGGATTTCCCTCAAAAACTTTATGTGCCATGGCAATTTGGAATTTGAGTTGAGCCCTCTTATTAACTTGATTCAAGGGTGTAATGGCAGTGGCAAGAGTGCTGTCTTGACTGCCGTTGTTATAGGCTTGGGAGGTGCAAGCAGAAGTACTAACAGAGCATCTAATCTTAAAGGTTTGTGCTGCTCAAGGGGTTTGCACTCATTGAGTGAATACTGAATAGGTCAGAATAATTTATTGGAATGGAGCCAAGTATAGTGGTAACTCTTGATTCAAACCTAATATATTCTTTTGAGTGATTGAATTAGGAAGCAATTTTTACCATTGAAATTAATGTAAAACAATTAATCCATTCTAGGCTTCTCAATTCATTCCATTTTTAATTTTTTTAAATTATGAGTATATGCTTTGTAAACTTGCCCACAAACTTTTCACAAATACAAACTGCTTTGAATTCATGTTCACCAGTACTAAGACTAGCAGTTGTAGCTTATAAATCACTGTGCAGATGTCTATTCTTTTCACATAATACAGACACATGAACACTGTCTGTATGTCATTGTCCTTCATTTATTCAAACTAAAAGTAATTGTACAACATTCATTAAAAATTTGAAGTGTTTTATTTGACTTACTAAAGACTCCTTTAGTCACATCAGCATCTTTTATTGTCTCTTTGTGCTTTAAAAATGTGCAGATTGTAGACACCGTGAGGCCAGATCTAAAACACAAACTGCTTTCTCATGTTTTTCTGTTATTTCCAAAATCATTTCAATACTATTGCACATCAGCTTCCTTCCAAAACTTGCACTGTCACTTTTCACTTTTTTGGAAGCCATAATGGTGCCTAATTTCAAGAAAATTATGCAAAAAATGATCAAACACAACAAAGAGAGAAGTTTACAGAGAAAAAGTGCAAGCAAGACTGGCAGGTTGGCATCATCGACTGACATTATTTTGTGTCCAGATTAAAGGACAAAATTTGTTGGTCAAATGTTTTTAGATTAGGGGGTGTTTGAGTTAAAGGGTTTATGAATCATAGGGACAACATGTTTTGATTATAATTGTTTATGTTCAAAAATTTGAGAACTTTTACCATCTTTCTGTCAACAGCAGCAACCTATGTTTAATCTTTCCAATTTACTAAAACTGAGAGGCTTAAATTATTGCTTAGCTGTAGGTATTATTATTATTAGTGTGATGGTGTTGAATATTAGTGTGTACTGTACTGAAGTCTGAAGTATTTTCATTTATTTTCATTTATTTTTGTTATTGTGGTGTCACTTTTATTTCAGATTTGGTGCGGTACGGCAAACAGTATGCAACAATCGAGATCGTTCTGGCTAATGAGGGTCCAAGTGCCTATAAATACTCGGAGTATGGCTCCTCCATCAGAATTGAAAGAAGAATATTGAGCACCGGCACCTCACAGTATAAGATAAAAGATTGCCGAGGTGAGGTTTAAGACCAGCAATGCACTGCTCCACAGCTCTTCATGACCTTTTTTCTCCTAACATTCAACTGGGATTAGCCAAATAAAATCGTTCCCCACTAGCTAACCATGAGATACTTAAGTATGTTTCATCAGAAACAGTAGATTTGTTGTACTGGATATTTGTTCATTCTAGTATAGAGTATTTTTGTCACATTAATAATATGTTTATTTGTTTATGATACGTGCGGAAATGCAGGAAACATCTAATATCAATGATATAAATCGATTTTTGTGCACCAGCTCATTCCCTCAGATGGGATAGCTTGCAATTCTTCGTTACTTAGGAGTAAATTTCTGGATAATTGATGCCCTTAGCACTTGATGCTCTACATTTCTCTCCAGATGAGCAAAAGAGGCCCGTACTAAGATTTCTTTGTAACGAAAGTTTCATAAAACATACTCAAAATCACTTTTTTCATGCATGTATCAAATCTTTTTTTGCAGGGAATGTGAAGTCTACTAAACGAGATCATTTACAAAGAATACGTGATGCCTTCAACTTGCAAGTGGAGAACCCCATCACCATTCTCAACCAGGACAAAGCTCGGTCTTTTCTTGCCACGGAGGCAAGTGTTTGTTGCTCTCAGACAACTCTGTGTTAGCTGTAGCTCGGTGACCCTATGGTCGTTGCTCTCAGACAACTCTGTGTTAGCTGTAGCTTGGTGACCCTATGGTCGTCGCTCTCTTACAATTCTGTGTTAGCTGTGGCGAACACAGAGTTATTTTGAAATAGGTATTGAAGTGCAATGCACAAGTATTGGATTGTAGTACAAAATTATTAGCGCAATGCATAGTTATTGAAATGTAATGCGTAGTCATTGGAGTAATGCACAAGTATTGGAGTGAAATGCATAGCAACTGTAATTGTGTTCTACAGGACCCATCTACGCTGTTCAAGTTGTTTATGGAGGCCACGCGGATGCAGAACGTCAAGGATGATTACAATTTACTGGAGCATAACGTTACCTTTTCTAAACAAATACTGGAAGAGAGACGAAAGGTAAGCGTGTGGATATCATTGCTTTAATAACGTATTTCTCTTATGACCTTGGGATAACATTCATTTTGCATTGGTGTAACTGTGAGTATATTATAAGTAATTTTCTACGTGACTGTAAATTAAAAGTAATTTTAATTATGAGAGAATTTTGAGTCCCTTGAATATGTGATCAATGGCTGGGTTAAGAAATGGTAAGTGCTTATCCTCCTTTCCCTATAAATATTCTGGCGAATATGCAGTCAATGTGAAAAATTTAGTTCCAGCATAAATGAGGTGAGTAAATCTCAATGATCTGATTTTACTCTAGGTTCATTTTACTATAAAACTATTCATCAAACTAGCAAAAAGGAATATATTGATATAGTTCTAGGTGTGAAGCAATAAATGGAAGTTAGAACAATCAATTGTCTCTGAAGGTAGGCAGAACACATGAATTTCCCAGCATGTGAGAACACGACATTTTAAATGCCCCAACTCAGACCTAGTTTCTCTTAACTCCAATTATATTTCTGTATCCATTAGGATGTCTGATAAATGACACTAGCACTAGAAAGATGGCTTTGTATTTGTGTTTATACGTTTGATCATGCATATTCATTATAGTTATAGCTCAACGAAAAGTTCTATCCTGAAGTATTTTATATTTTAATATATGAAATGAGGCTAATACTGTTGCAGTTGTTGGAATACCTGCTATGAGAAAACTTTTATAAATGATGCCCATATCATTACAGCATTTACCTCAACTGGAGAAAGAAATGCTGCAGTGGAAGGCTAAGAAGGATTTTCTGGTATCGCTCGAGGAGAAGCGGCAGATGGAGCGACAGTTGCGCAGTGAACTCTGCTGGACTTTGGTCAGTCATTTTTACTCAGTAACGGCTCTAGACAACAGTAACCTGAACTTTGGATGATGATTCAGCACGTCAATGGTTGCGTGTACACTTAGATTTCATTACGATACCCAAAAGAAATAGTAATGGCTATAATGTACATATTCCTACTTTGCGTGTGCGATATGTTTGAAAATTGAATTTCGGACACGAGCACCGATGGTTAAAATCAAACTTGATTTTTTTATTGAATTATTTCAGGACTACTTGATGAGTAAAACATTTACTTTTGGTAATCTCTCTTGTCCGAATAAAAGAACACGATTTCTGAATTTGATGACTTCAGAATTAAATGTTCAAGTTTAAACATGTAAGTTTAAAACCAGATATCGAGCCCTTCAGATCATAAAACAATTGTGACATATGTTTGAATGAAAATTTTAAACTGTTGGTATGCTTATAATGAAGTTTATTAGTTACGTATCCTCACAGCAAAACGAATGCTTAAAAATGTCATTTTTGAAGAGTTTGCCCTGATGTACAGTTCAAGAACTTATCCTTGTATAAAAGCATGAGCACTTGAATAGACTGTAAAACAACTATTGTATCTGTGATTAGGACGTTAGTGTCATATTAATGTTTCAAATGTGGAACCCAACGTCAGTGTGGCCTGTAAGTTTGAAGGGTATGTCTCGTGTCATGTTATTTTTTATATAAAGTAAGCTCCGTTTCTTTTGTCATTGTTTTACGACTGGATATTATTGTATATTTTAATGTTTTCATACCTTGAAGCTCTAACTGTTAGAACAACATAGACATAGGTCGTGGCTGGGTCTACGCTAATAGATGCATAGTTCTACTTTCAATTGTGTTCGTCATGCATTATGGCATTCACCCTCAATTGAACGAATAGTTCAGACGTCGAAGGTTCTGCGACGAGACCTGAATTTCAGGAAATGTTGGCCCAAAGAAACCATGTAACACGCTAAATTGTATTAAATATGTGAAACGAGTTTATTCCCAGCGCAATTACTATTTCATCAATGAAAGGACCCTATCACTGTATGCGCCACTTCATAAGCCACAACTTTGAGGTGGCATGCAACACTGTCCACTGCTGCGAAGTTGCAGTCTATCCAAGTCTTTGAGAGTTCCATGCGTTCTTATGATGCAATAAACATGCATCATGTGTTGATGTCCATCCAGCCAGTGATGCTCAACGTTATGTATCTGTCACAAGTGTTGACATCGTTTGTCCAATCACTGAATTAAAGATGCCCGGGTCTCTTATGTTCATCATAAAAAGGGAACATAATTTTTTAACTGAGCGGAAGATACCTAGACATCGGTTTTCTATCCTGTTGTGTGCTTGCGCCGCGTTTGAGCAGCATGCCCTGTGCTGTATGGCCTATAGCTATTAATTTTCTCTGGGATGTCATTGCTAATCAACAAAGTGGAGTGTGCATTATGCTGAATAAAGCGTGCTTAAATTATCAAAGCCGGAAAATCTACTTTAATTCAGCATAATATAAGTCGGTACAGTACCTGGTCATTGATGTTGCTGTTAAACTAACAGTGGTTGGTGCTCTTAATTCTATGACTGTGAGGCCCAGTATTTACGTAGTGTGTGCTAGATGTATATCTAGCATACTCTGCGTTATACTGTAGCTGATCTATACAGGTTATAAGAGTAAAGTCCGTAATGTATACAGGTTATACAGTCCATGATCTAAAAGAGTTATAGAGTCTTAGATCTATACAGGCTATAGAATCCCAGACGCAGTCTATTATAATTACCAGTGTGTGGGGATGGGGAACCCTGCTAGTGAAGATGAAACTCAGGGCTGGACTGTTGTAGGTGGCAGAAGCAGAACAGGAAGCCAAGACGCAGGAGGGTCGCTACGATAGTTTGAAGGAGGTCAAAGTCAAACTTAAAGAAAAGTTGACTGAATTGACAAAAGAAATCGAGGACGGCAGAAACAGGCACAAGTAAGTAATTTTCAATTTCTTTTTTATCTAAATCTTTGACATAATTGCCTAACGGAACACTGTTTTAAATGCTACATATATTACCACTGATTGACAACTTGAAAAGTTCTGAATATTTTGCTAAGTGTTTACACTTCAGAAGTTAGTTTTTAAAAATTCAAGAGTTACACCGTACATAGTAAATGTGTGTTGGTTTCATTCTTTTGCAGCATTCTGTTGATCTTCCCTTCTTAAACCAAGTTGTCTGCAGATTAACAATTTCCGCACAACAATTCTATGGACAAAAACTTGCTTTATATTTTTTCAGCTATTTATGTTTGTATTGTTTTATCGTTGTATCATTCATCTACATGTTTCTTTACTTTTCAAACCACATCTCTCCTTGTAGCTTCATATAAAAGTTTCGAAAATCGATGCTGCAATACCACTTTTAATCGATGCTACAATATCACACAATACTTTTTTTAAGTTGATTTCTAAGCAATTAGTATGAGATACTTTTCAGTTCATAAGTAATTTGGTAATTTTTGTTTGAGGGAAATGCAAGAGGTTTGTCACTCTGCCACCTAATGATCCTGTCACCTAGTGATCCTGTCCTCGTGTAATCTTGTCACCTAGTGATCCTGTCACCTAGTGATCCTGTCACCTAGTGATCCTGTCACCTAGTGATCTTGTTACCTAGTGATCCTGCAATGTTGAAGCCATGATGCATTTGTAGGAATTCTCTGACAAGTTTTGTCATGGGATCGCTTGAAAAAATCGACATGCTTCAGATCATGCAGTGTCGAGGCATGTACGGATGTCCTAGCTGAATTTCAATGCATTTTCTTTTTCTTTACCTTATTTTTCGTTATGTCCTAATTACATCATGCTAGTTGTACAGATACGAGTGGCTTGTAGTCCCTTATGTCTCCTGCTTGTCTTCTGGATGAATGAGGTCCTCATTTTTAGTTTCATAGTGTGAGAGATAACTTCTTGCCTTGTGCCACTGTTGTGGTAATTTCAGTCTTTCTACAGCCTGCAGTCCACTTTGGCTCTTTCCTAACGATGTGGTAAAGAAGTGACGCCCTTAGTTTTACTTATGCTAATAACAAATCATTGTGACTGCGGAAATGATGGTATTAACAACAAATATTTGGCATGCAGCGATCGCGAGAAGGATGCGGAGAAGTTCAGCAAGCAGATGGAGGAGAACGACAAAGTTCGTCAACAGGAGCAAGACAAATACTTGCAGCAGCGGCGTCACTACAAGGACCTGTACTCCAAGCAGCTGCAGCTCAAGGAGCAGCGTCTCAAACTCAAGGAGGAGGAGAAGCTTCTTCAGAAAGCCCTAAGCAAAGATCACGACGCGTTAGTGTTCCAATAGATCTGTTAATTTAAGACCTAGTAATCGAGTTCATAGGGTTCCGGCAGAAATGAAATCGCGTGAATGCTTCATTGAAATTACATTTCAGTGCACTAATTTAACCACTTTATATATTCAACTATATGGGGCAAATATCAACATTTGTTATGTTCATGGCCAAAAATTAGCGGATCATTTATTGAAGTTTGAATGCATTATTTAAATGTCCAAACAGTAGTCATCCTTCATGACGACCATATCATGTTTCTTTACAGCTTCTATTTTCTGCATTTACATGTGTAAGAGACTCGCTCTCGCCACTGACTAGTAATTTACATACAAACGCACAATTCTTATCATTAATTAAATGATTTCAATGTATATTAAAATTGTGTCTACGAATTATTGATAAATCATGGATTTACTCAGCGTCAACTAGTGCTTGAGATGTTGCAAGTTTTGTCACACCTTGCAGAAGCAAATTTTTCTTCGGAACTTTACATTGGAAAGTGAAATGAAAGTTTTGTCGTTCTAAATCATGATTTGACTATGTTTTTATGTTGCTTGTTCCTCCGTTTCAGTGACCGGCGAGCATGGGAGGAGAAGAATACGGCGCGACTTGCAGAGATGGCAAGTTTAGAGAAGCAGATCAAGGAGATAGAGGAGTCTTATAAGACTGACGAGGCTGACAACAGCAGGCTCAACAAGCTCCTCATGAACGAGAAGGAGCAGCTGCAGGATCTTGTGCTGGAAGAGAAGGCTTACGTCCAGCAAGCAAGTGTGTGGTCTCTCTCAGGCTGAAATGAAGCAGAAAAGACCAGGAGTTTGTAATCTGTGATCGTTTTTGGACAAGTATAGAATAGAATAGAATGAGGCTATAGGAACGAACCTTCGGGCCCATTCTTGGGTCGGATAATTATTCGGTTGTTTACCCAAGTCCCATGCCGTATTTCTGGCCGCGTCAACCATGTCGGCAGCGGGATTCGAACCCGGGTCTTTCCGCTCGCAAGCAGATTCGCTCACCAGTCGACCAAGCTGGTGATGCAAGTACTAGCTTTTGTCATCCTAAATTAAATTACGTTAGCGTGTTCAGTGAAGTTTCTTTCAATTTTTTTTTATAACGCACAACTGCCTAACACAGGGAGAAGTTATAACATGCTTTATACTATTATCGATTAGTGTGAAAATTGTTTAATTTCAATCTCTGATTTTAATAGAAGTAGTGTATTTATTATGTCAGAATCGTTTCATTCGTAGGAAAGTAGGAAGAAAATGTGAAGCTTTTCATGCTAATGGTAACTATTCGTTGTGCATTCATTTTGTTCCCTGGGAATTTACTTGCATATCACTGCTGGTGAAATGAATTTTAATGTATAATTGGGTACCCGAGTTGACAGGAGCTGGGGTACGACAACAACAATAACTTAATGTGTAATAAAACGTTTCTATTGTGTTAATTGTTCTTGCAAACTTATTTTGTCTACTTTAAACTGGCTTGTTTTTGTATTGGTCAGATTTGTTGCGACATTTCTCACAGGTGGAAGACTCGTTTCTACATTGAACAACGCACTCAACTCTTATGAATTATTTACTGGTACGCATGGCATGCGATCTACCTCGTAATATGAACGCTAATCCAGTTTTAAGTCGTTCGCTCCTGCCAACGCCAATATGTCATTTCCTACCCTTTCACGGCCAAATTATTTTGATACTGATCAAAATATTGCGTGCATTACCACTTATCTTTACTAATCTCCATGTTATTTTGCCGTAATTCTGAACGAAACATTTAGAAATGGGACTAAAGGGAATGATTTTAAAGTTTGTTTGGGACATATTAACCCAACGGTAGCGAAAGGGTTAAGAAGTTAACTACCATTATTTAGGTGAAGTTAAAAATGAAGACTTACCCATCCTGTGAACTATTTGCTTACTTTTGTTGTTGAAAAACAAGTTTTACTTGAAAACAAACTTCCAAAGAATTTGAAATCAATTCAAAAGCCGCGCAATTCATTGTGTTGCTTCCAAATTCTGATCTCTACTAAACAAAGGTTGTAATTATATTCAAACTCAATCAACGCTCCTAACATGCAGCCTCATGAACGGTGTTAGCGGAAGGAGGAGAATGTGTACTTGTATTTTTATTTCGAAATATAATTTAGGCAAAACGGCCGTCAATCGTCGATGAAAATATTTTTGTATCTGAATGAAAACTTGATCCTAAGTGATGTAATTTTGTCGGAGGATGCCTGTCTGCTCCTGATTGAGTTGCATAATACTTAAGTACTTTTTATAGCTGTATTTTGAAGATATAAACGTTAGAAAACTACGACTTCCACGGTGTTTAATAGCCGGACATGAATTTCTCTCTTCTCTTCATTGGGAACAATCATTTTTAACCCTGTAGATCTTGTCATTATTGCACTTAGTTCAATATTCCACAATCGCAAACGGCTTGTCGCCAAGTGAAATAATTTCGAAGTGTAGAGCTGGAAGTGAGTACGTGTTCTGAGGTGAAAATTGAACGAGACATTTTGTTCTTGAAGTGTTTTGATACTAGTAACAGTATAATTCATGTTGCAGAGAATTTGAAGGACAACATTCGGGCTTTGAAGAACAAGGAGAGCAACAAATTCTCGGTGTTTGGAGCGTGGCTTCCGGCAGCCCTCAAAGAGATAGACGAGGCTCACGCGAGAGGGAAGTTCCACATGAAACCAATCGGGCCTCTAGGTAAGATCTCTTGCTCGTCAGATACCTTGCATAAGTTATTAAAATTTACTATCGTGTTCCCTTAGAACAACTTTGACTTGTTCTTTTGTGTCATCTCTAGGACTGAAGTTGGCCCGAGATAAAACGAATTATTTTGTAATAAGTATCAGAATATGGGACAGACACAGTGATGGGTTAGGGCTGTAGTAGAAAAACTTAATGTTGATGGATATCAAGCCTGATACCTCTCTTAGTTTACTTTTAGTTAGGTTCAGGCCTTGGAAGCTAGCTAGGTGCGTGGAGCGCTAGGGCTGGTTAAGCCTGCTGTATTGGAGTGTGGAGTGTTGGGACTTGGTTCACGTGGAGTGCTAGGGCTTGGTTCACGTGGAGTGTTGGGACTTGGTTCACATGGAGTACTAGGGCTTGGTTCACATGGAGTACTAGAGCTTGGTTCACGTGGAGTGCTAGGGCTTGGTTCACGTGGAGTGTTGGGACTTGGTTCACATGGAGTACTAGGGCTTGGTTCATGTGGAGTACTAGGGCTTGGTTTACGTGGAGCCCTGGGATTTGGTTCACGTCACGTGCAGTACTAAGGTTTGGGTCACATCCGATTTCATGTTTGCACCGAGCATGCTGCCCGAAAAAAAAACGAAGTATATGACTGTGATAAACCAACGGCTAAAAGACGTGCTACTCTCCCATAGCATAGGAGGATGCTGAGTTACATAAATAATTAATAATAGTACTTGAGGTAGCATGTCTCATATCGCCAATTTGTGAATTCTTAAACTTCACGAAGTAAAAGTGCTCACTGCGAAGTACAAAATATGATTTGAAAAGGTGAAATTGGGTGGGATTATTAGTCTAGACCAGGGGTAGGACACCTTTCTATGAGTAAAGGCCACATTGGCATCGTCTGCTCCCCTAAAAGGCCAGAGACAATAAATATGCAAGTTTCTATATGATAGTTATGCTGCAGCTATTGATTACATAATTACATTTATAATTTACATGAAAATACAACCACATTAAAAGGAAAACAAGGAAATGCATTGTTCACTTACTTTTTTAATCATTTAATGACTTCTCTGTGGTTGCTTCTGTTAAATCAGCATTGAGATATTTGGTTCTAATGTGGCCGTCTTGAGCTTTAGTTGGTTTTCAAGGTGTTCATCTGTTATCTGAGCCTTCAAAGCATTCTTTATTTTTCTCGTGTAGGAGAATATTGATTCACAGAGATATGTTATAGAGAAGCACGATATCAATTTACGCGCATGTTCACGAAGGTGAGAATACTCTGTTGCTCTCTTCCATATTTTTACGGGATCTTTATTATCGAATTGTGCTTTAACAATGTTATCTTCAGATAATTATAAGCTCCATTTGGAACTCTTCTGGTGCTTCAGAAAAGTCAAGTATGTGTGGTTGGAAAGCCAGCTTTAATTTTATTTCATGCTTCTCAAAATCCTTGAATCTACCGTTATATTCCTTGATCAGTGCATCTAAAACTGTCTTGTATCTTACAAAAGATTCACCAGTGACCTCATTCCTTCCATTTATTCCCTTTGTTAACTCAGGAAAATAGTTTCTCGAAAGATTCGACTTTTCAAGTAGTGATCGAAGAGAAGACAACTTCTTCCTAAATCCTTGAATTTTGAATTTTTTGCCACATCTCGTAAATAGAATTATTTTTACCCTGCAGCGATACATTTAGCTCGTTCTGCTTTGTCATGATGTCACACAGAAAGCCAGCATCTTGAAGGAAATTAACACCTGATAATTCACAGTTTTGATTGTTCTCATGATAGAGTTCAATTATTTTCTCACGTAAAGACAAAATTTTCACCAAGACTTGACCTTGTGATAACCAGCGCACTTTTGAATAGTAGGGCAAATCTGCATTGATGATCTCATCATCCAACAGAGCATTTCGCGGAACTGGCAATGTCTCATAGAATTTGTGCGAATATAATTTCCTATACCCACAATTTTCTTCAAAGTGTCATCGAGAAAAACGGATTTAGCACAGAGATTTTGCTGATGTAAAATACAATGAAAGAAAATAAAAGCATTATGATTTACAAGTTATTTTTTGAGATTTGCAACAAATCCTTCATTTTTACCAGCCATAGATGGCGCACCATCTGTGCACACGCTCACTATATTTATAAAATTTAAACTTTTTTCAAGAAATTTTTCTTCGAAATCGTAGAAAACATCAACACCTCGTGTCCTCCCTGTGAGGGTGCCTGAAGCAAATAATTCTTTATAGACATCAAATTTTTCAGTTACTGCACAAACAAAATACAAAACTTGTGCGGAATCTGTTGCATCTGTTGATTCATCCTGTGCTACTAAATAATAGGTTGTGTTTTTTTGTGTTACGTCTTTTATTATAACTGATGTTATATTTTGGGCCAATTCATGCTGGCGATCTGTATTGGTTCTTGACAAAGGTATATTTTTATATTTGTTAATCTTATCTGGATCTAAGCATCGTACAACTTCAATAATACAGTCCTTTATTAGTTCTGCATCACTAAAAGGCTTACCTTGTTTTGCAAGTAAATATGCAACTTTGTAACTGGTCTCAGTTGTAGCTTTATCTTAATGTATCACTTTATGAAAAAATAGTTTTTGTTTTTACCTTTCCTCTTCTAACTTCTTTAATGCAATACTTCTAGACTCACCTTCTAATTAGGCATACTTGTTGTCCTTATAAGTACTATAATGCTGATGCGCATTGTAGATCTTTATTGTTGACATTAATGTTTCACAGAGCAAGCATTGCATTTTACCATTATCTCACGCAACGAAATATTGTAATTCCCATTCATCATTAAGGACTCTATTTTCTTCTTTTAATGTTCTTTCCAATTTGTTTAGACACGACAGGAGGTAGAATGAAACTGATTATTCAATTCAAAATGCACTAATAAATTTTTTTATAACAACTTTTTTCTGAGTTAAAGCGATATGCTAAATATCAATAACTGTTCAATAATACTACATTTAGTATCAATGCACTACGTATCGCCTTCACAACACCTTAATACCGGCAACACTGCGATACTAAACTATACTGTGTAACAGACGGGGACGCTTAGCAGTGGACTTTCACGGCAACCAAACGAGAACGTAACGTGAACGAAACATTGTGAACGGAGCGAGTAGACAAGTTATGCATGTAAGAAATGCTATAAATATTACATTTACTATAGGTTAGTAACGTGAATTCCATGAATGCCAAGTTTCAAGCGATAATAGCTAACAAATATTGTGTCTAATTAGACATAACTGACTGAAAAGAAAAGACTAACGTTTGCAGAATTGCATTGTACTCGTAAGTGCAGATCTTAGGTGCCAGATGCGTGATGCACAGGGACAAATAAAACTGCCTTACAACATGAAAACTTCTTCTCAACAAGCCACGGAAGGCCGCACTTCATGACTCGGAAGGCAGTACGTAGCCTTAAGGCCGCAGGTTCCCCACCTCTGGTCTAGACAATCAAATTTTGTGCCTAGAAAAACTGGATTTTACCTTTACCGTACTCAAAGAACAGACCTGACTTTCAATTACGAGTGCATGCATGGGCAATGCATTACTTGTAGATAATGACTAAAACTGAATAGTGATGTGCTGTTAATGACGACAATTTCGTGCGTTTTGAAATGCCTCTTTTTACATTCAGTCAGCTAAAAAATGTTTCACAATAACGGGCGTGTTGCTTGTGTCGTCCATGCATGAAAAAGCTTCTGTCACATTTTGTTAACCGCTTCATTCAATTCAATTTTGTAATGCTTACATCAGCTGCCTCCGTAACAGTGTTAAGTATTTATTATGCAGATTCAACGTTATGAGGTCATTATGATATGGGTCTCGTAATGATCCCGTGTTGAGTACGAAATTTTTACTTGTCTCCTGATTAAAATGGACTCATTTCATACTAACCACTTTCGCCGGGTAGTAGTCTGACAGAAGAGTCTTGAACCCCTGTTCATCTCAACTGATAAATGCTGTTGTTTAACTGAACGTTACTGACCAGGTTTCACATAACAAAAATAATATAATTTTAAAACAGCAACATCTTTCTTTTCACTGACCTTCTCTCTCTCATCTTCTCCCTCTACGCACTCTATGCCCATCTTGGTGCACAATGGCTACACCGTGCATGAAACTTAAAGCTGCTATCACTATTCTCAATGGCAAATTTCTCCTTGTAAGCCTCTCGAACTATATTTTCTATCTCTCATCATTTTTATGGCTAGTTTATATATGTGAGGTAATATTTTGGGAATAGCGTTTTAATGGTGAGTTGTAATTAACATTCATGCTGATATTATTGGGTAACTCAAGGTACATGTTGTGGTATTTTTTGGGGAGTGGATTGATTAATGTTTGCATTTATATATTAACTGTGTAGTGGAATAACTTCCTTGTGACCTCATTGAAACGTAGGCTAACCATCACGTTTGTGTTGCTCAGGTGCGTACATCGAAGTGACGGACCCTGAGTGGGCACACATCGCTGAGAAGGCCCTTGGCAACTTGTGTAACTCGTTCAGGTGTCATTCGTGGGACGATTGCTCCCTCCTCAAGTCAATCCTCGCCAAACACGTCAACTGGATGCCCAATATCAGCTGCGGCAAATTCAACAATAAGGTTTGTGGTGGTTGATGTCATCGAAATGGCTCAGTTTTCTTCTAGGCGAAGATAATTTAGACAGTTTTGTTTATTGACAAAATTGTATCGTATGTTGTTCTTTTGACTACGGATTTTAAAAGAGCATCAGAGCTGTCTTCTGATAGCTTAATACAGGGTTTCCTCAAAAAAAAATGTGT
The DNA here is from genome assembly GCA_006783055.1 of Trinorchestia longiramus. Classification (NCBI taxonomy): domain Eukaryota; kingdom Metazoa; phylum Arthropoda; class Malacostraca; order Amphipoda; family Talitridae; genus Trinorchestia; species Trinorchestia longiramus. The sequence continues at coordinate 159,263 of VCRD01000057.1, forward strand.
ACATATTTAAACGGCTGTAGTTAAAATACTACTGGTGCTAGGAGGCTGGGACAGGTCTCATTCAAAAAAGCAAGATCTAAAGTTTTATTTTGTATCCAGAATACGTTGTTATCCACCTTATGAATGCCAGTAGTATTCAAACTACAGACATAAAAATGTATAAAAATTTTTGGAACAGCCAATGTTATGAGCCGGCAATCTAACGCTCTTAGTCTTTGTCGTCTTCCTTATCCCTCGTAAACATTTTTAGGAGATTTTATCGCGTGTTTGTACACATACGCATCTATCACAAGTTAATTTGTGAATGTTATTCATACGCGAAGTGGTTAAACCAGGAATATGAACGCATAATAAAATCCGATGTGTGTATATACACACATAATAAAATCCGATGTGTATAACTTTCGTGTCCTACCTCACTGCTCACGAACAGGGAATCGAAAAGTGGGGATGTTTTATTTCGCCATGGCACAGTGTAATTTGTTGAAACTCTCGTTTTATCAGACGAGGTGGCTTTCCATATGAGTGGGGTTTTTTGTCGTCAAAATAGTATATCATATTCACCTTTCAAACAGCCAGCAAGAAATTTTTTCGAAAAAAAACTATGTTTTGAGAAATAATTTCAGTTTGGATTGGGTTCTCTGTGTCTGGCCTCGTTATCGTACCAATTTTCTATGAAGGGAATTTGAATGGCTATAAATACGTAGACATACTCAATGAAGAAATTATTCAACAGCTGCAGGCTAGTTACGGGCGTAGATTCGACAGTGTAGTGGATGCAAGACGGAGCATCATGTCACATAAATATTCGCGTAAAGAGCACTTTTACAGAAGGTTTTGGAGATCGTGTCATTGGAGTTGGACATACGGTAGAATAGCCATCGCGCAGTCCCGATCTGATTGTGCAATTTTTTCTTTGGGGGTCATCTCAGAGATAAAGTTTATAAAATACCTCCCAACAGATCTGGACTATTTACGTGATCGTATCATTCACAATGTCAATGAAATTAGAAACAATCCAGGAATTATTAGGAAATCAATGCGAGAAATGAGAGTCCGATGTCAAAAGTGTCTCGAAGACAACGATGGTCATTGGTCATAATGGAAACATCCTGTATTCATGTTTAAGTAAAAGGTAAATATTTTGCTCTAAAAAGTCTATTACTGTCTTTTTTCTTTTCTTGTATTCACTGTTTTTTATGTAAGTAAAATCACAGATTGCGCTTTTAGAATTACCCTCGCGCAATGGCGTAGAAAATCATCCTCACTTTTCGATTGCTTGTTCGTAAAATGTCTATGAATACAAAATGGTTTTAACTGATGAAAGTACAATAAATGGCAATGAAAATTAGATCACGCTGATGTTTTTACAACCATTAGTTACGCAGTTATAACTATTTGAAAAAAAAACTTGTTATGGCCCACCCTGTATAATACAATGTCTTCATCTCTGTGTGTGTCCGTCCCATATCTTCCAATCAATTACTGAAGAAAAGTTATTGAACTGTAATCAGAATCTAAAGTAAATAACTACTTCAACTTTTGTTCCCGTTATTAAATATGTACATTTAATGAATTTATATGTGAAAGTGAAAAATGTATTTTATTTTATAGATCCTTTATTTTGTCACAATTAAACCGGGAAATTTCCATGGCTATGTTATCGGTGGATAAAATACAGAATGGAAGTTCTATAGATATATATATATTCATGAAAAATATGTGCGTTCAATTTATATAGTTATATGTAGGTTTATTTAATTTACACGGGTGCCATGCAGTAATAATCATAATGATAATAATACGTACGAGCAGGTCTACGACGTGTCAAATAACGAGACTTACAGCGAGGAGTACGGCTACAAGTCCTTATGGTCCATTCTGCGCATCTCAAATGCTGTGGTGGCCAACGCCGTCATCGACGGAGCTAGGGTGGAAAACACGCTGCTCATACCCACTTCGCAGGAGGCCGGTGCGATACTTAAAAACAGACGGACGTGAGTCAAGACTTTTCCCTGCAACTATTTCTCTCTCATTAGTGCTGCTTGGTGTTCTTAGTGTTACCGTATTTATTATTTTTCAAGGCATTAATTCAGATCTCTCAATGAGGGATGTAGAAGGTTCCTATTTTTTCAGATTACCAAGTGAACCGTAGCAGCTTTGATATGAGGCGTATAGTAATATAGTGACATAAGCAACAGTCTGGGCAAAATCGGGATTATTTTACCACTATCTGCGTCTTGATGTCAGCTATCCGGAGAAGTCGTGGAGAATAAAGTCGAGGCGCGCAGTAAGGTCTAAAGTCCGTGTAAACAACATAATACATAACGACATCTTGTCTTACTAACCTTTTAAAGATACCTTGGTGTGTAAGCAAACAAACAATACCTTTGGTTGGTCTCGGACGAAATTTTGCAGGTTCGGAAAATATTTTGCTTTATTTTGTTACTCGTTCACTATCCTCATCATTACCATTGGTCTATTACCGTGCCATCTTGTCTTACTCACCTTTTAAAAATACTTACCTCGGTGTTTAAAGTAACAAACAGTACCTTTGTGGGATCTCTTTATGGGTTTTCGAGGTGTTATTGTTATTTTTATGCAATGTGGTACACCAATTTGTTGTACAGTATGAATTTTAATTGTAGAAAGACGCAGTCATCGTTTCATATTTCAAAATGCATACATAACTTAATTATTTTGACATAGGTAGCATGATTGAAGACATGCTCATGGTCATTTTAAGACCAATCCTAGCCTTCTAACTTAATTCATTCCAGACATCGTATTCTGATAGTCTCAAAACTTTGCGTTTATCTCACGTTTTTTTGTCGCGCTTACGTCACTATGTATTTATACGTCTCATATGGCGTAGGCCCATCCTCATACCTATACTATATAAAAAACACTTCAATTTAGACAGGAAAAGATGGAGAAAAATGTGCACTGACCAACCTACCTCTGATTGACATGTACTTTTTGTGTAAATAAGCTACGGACTTCGTTCTTCAGTGGGTAGGCGTTAATTTTAATTTTTGTCTTCCTTCCTCAATAGGGCACCTAGGAGTTAGTGCACTGCTCCGTGTATAAGCTTCTTCAAAAGAACCAAATTCATATAAAATAAAATCTTGAATATTATTTCCAGATGCTGGTTCAGACATTGCTGGGAGTGACGTGTCTTGCTCTCGGACTTAATAACAATTTTCTCGTGTACTTTTGTACAAACAGTATTTTTTGTGTGCGGTGATCTCAAATAGCTCATGTATCATTCATGTAGAGGTGCTTCACAACCCTTCTATAATATAGGCTAAAATGAAGTACATAAACGTGTTATATATTCTGATGTGCCGTTGGTGAATCTCTTACTAATGATAGTGAAGCTGAACGGTCATGAAATTTCATTTTAACATCGATAATCTTTGTGTTTTGTTAGCTCTCTTACATTGATTACGATGAACGCTACCTCCTTCATTTAAAGACTATTTTACCGATCTTACTGGGTAATTTATAGAAGTTTTTTCACGTTTTTGCATTAGAACATCAATATTCCGCTGTTGCACGTATGTTTCTAAGCACGTTAAGTACACATGTAACTATATTTATTCTATATTCATGTATACAGACATCTCAGAGGCTTATATTCATTCGCGTGCACCTTTTGTGATCTTGGTTGTCAGAGTGCCGAGAAACTGCACCGTAGCATTCACCCTCAATGGAGACAAGTACCTACCTGATCCCAGCTTCAAGGTGTACGGTGGTGAGGGCAAGCGACCTGCACGCTACCTTCACGTCTCCGTGGAAGACCATATCAAGTGAGTCTGTTAGCTTCATTCGGTGAGTTCTGTGGACATTTACAAACTGTGTTCGGTATGAAAATGCTCTTCTTGACCTCAAGATAACCCTGTACCATATGGTAAGAAACAAAGTTGAATTGTTGCTGTAAATTTGTCTTATAAAATTATTTTAAGCTGAAATCGTGATGTTGAATTTTATATAATGAATTAGTTTCGGAAAGTTAATTAAGCTGTTGCAGAATCGCGTTTTGTTACCTGCAGCTGCATATAAATTTTGACGACTGGGGTTCATGCAACAGGGACTTGGAAAATGGACTTCGGTCGTGTCAACAAGAGCTGGAGAAGATGAGGGACGAAATGCGCGGCAAGCAGAGGGAAGTTCGTGAACACGAGTTCCAGCAGCGGAAGAGTCGAGAGAAGGTCAACCAATGCCAAAAGAAGGTACGTGAACCTGTTTTCTAAATGATTTAACTCTACATGGACCACTTGTGTTTCTAGAGTACATTGGAAATCATTCGTTTTAGTCTTACATTCTAAATATTTTGTTCAAAAGTTGAATGAAATTACATAAAAGATGAGTGATAATTTGTTCAATATTTTGTCGAGTTAAAAAACTTAGTCCTTATAGGTTTAATAAACTGAAAACTATTTAGCTGGTAATATTTTCACTTTGTATCAAACAGAACTCCAAGGAAGATATTTCTCCTAAGCTACTAGTAGTTCTAAAGAAAGGAAAGTGTAATTTTCTTTTGTATTGTATGATTATTTCGCTGTATCAAGTGTACCATAGATCCCTGGACGTGATGGTGTTCTTCTAAACTTTAGTGTAGTAAGATGAAATTTTAGTGGATGTTCTATGCACTGGGTTTAAAATAAATATGAGTGAACTGAGGCTCTTGAAAAAACTCGTTTAATTTTCTGTAAAGTTTATTATTTTATCGTTCCTGTTTTCGATGTTCAAAAGAACATCTTGTTACATTCTAACTTCACTATTTTTTGCTGTTTGATTCACTATAATGGTTGTACGTGATGCACTCCTGAAGGTGCTGGCACTGCGCAGCACGCTGACGAAGCTCCAGCACGACAGCACGGAGGCACCTCTGCCCCCCGACACCCAGCACCTACAGGAAGATCTGGATGGCGTACTCGAGAAGCAGAAGCAGCTTGAAGAAGAGTTCAAGGTGTATATACTCGTGTATATTATGGGCACTCCGTGTCACAAGGGCGAAGACGCCACAAGCTAAAGAATCTGTTTTCTGGGGTACCGAATCTGCCAACCGAGCTTGATTTTTTAGTCTTGTCAGCTAATGAGACCGAGAACACGTTGATATATGCATAATTGAGTTACGGGAGTCAACATTTCGCGAATTTGCATGGCGTTTTCTCAAAACTGGTTTTTAGCATCTTCGCCCTTGTGGCACACATCGATTTAATATACTGTGTAACAATCTGAAAAATGATTTTTATTTGTTCGTAGATGTGTCTGGATCTTATGTAAAAAGAGAGCTAGATGTGTTGCCTAAAGCAACGTCTGTTGCGAAATATTTACGGCGGAGGATATTTGTGATGTTGAAGGAATCATGTTGGCACAATTGGCCGCTTTATTCTTACTTTTACCTGGATACATGTTACAGTAACAGAGCTTGGGAAATCAAAACATGTCAATAACCTACCAAAATAAGATTAGCGCCTGAACGCGGTTTTTCTTCAGGACATTCCGTTTTGCTCAACACTCATGCAATATGTGTTTCCTTGTAATTCCGGGACCCTGGAGCTCGCACGAATTAAGAAGCCGTTCTTGAAGCTGATGAGTGCTGAGGCAACATCATTGGAAATCAGTGTCTGTTAATCCGTATAGATATGTTCGAGTGGAGGTCTTCCTACTTCAAGCTGTGACCCAAAACTCTTATCCAAACTCATTCCTTAAAATCCTCTCTAAATCAGCTCATGTTCACTTGTCTGGGAGATTTGATGTGAGTTTCATTTGATAGTTATGTAAACTTCTGATCCCTTTCTCATTTGTTTTTGTTTTTAAATGGTTGACCAGATAGTGAACTAAAGCAACTGTAAAGTATGATGAAACAGCCTGCAGCCGTTGGTTAGTATGTACAACAGGAATGAAAGAATTATTTATTGAACACTTACTACTTTCATGCGGATGGAGGTTGATTTATTTTCTAATTTTATTTTCACCGTTTTCAATCTTAATCTCAACATTCTAATCCATGTCAGTTTATATTCGACGAAGTGTGTTTATTATTGCCCTAGTATGACGATTCTCAATTGACAGAGCTTCATGTTTCATGTAATCAATTAAATTATTTTATATCCGTCATCATTTGTATACGCAGACCGTTGAATCAGAAGCTAAAAAACAGCAAAGTGTGATGGCGACCGCCCAAGCTGCAGTAGAAGACGCACGGAAGAAGGTTAATGCCTCCAGAGAACAGCTCAGCGACCTGAAGGTACTTCAATCCATTGCCGTACTTTAACTTGAAACTTACTGTACTCTCATGCTTATCTATACAGGATATTTCTCTGTGAATTATTCGATACGTTGATATCGAAAAAGAGAGAGGAGGATTTCGGAAGCTTTAAATAGTTATGAGGGGCAAGAAGATTTCACTAGTAAGTGATCAGTTCATTGTTGTCAGATATCAGTTGATTTCTGAAATTTCAGTGTAGGAATCATGCTTGCGTATGTATGTAATATTACTTAATGATCGGCATTTCATCATTCATAGCTATGGAAAAGTTTTAGTGAGAATCTCATTCAGACGAACCTACCATTTCTGTCTCTTGTTAATATTCAGCTAACGTGGTGTGTGAGGTTGATGATGTATATATTCCTTGTTTGTAATTTGAATCCGATTTTGTTTGAAGAATGAACTTCTGATGGGGAGTGAACATATCAACCAACTCCTAAAAAAAGAAGAGGCTTTGAAGCAAAAACTTCAAAAGCAGGAGGACTGCTTAAAGAAGCAGCAAAAGTTAGTAGAGATCGCACTGGGCAAAGTGGAAGAGACCATCCTTGCTGCCGAGAAAATAGACCCTGAGAGAGTGCCTGCTACCAGGTGGGTGATGTTTTTATTTCTTTATTTGAATATTTTGCTTGCTTGTGTTTTTGACACGCGAATCTGTTTCTGGTGTTCAGCCTTGTATTTTGATACAGTATGTTCTCAATTTGTGTTATTTGTCGTTCCGATGTTCAGCATAATTCGCAGTAATATGTTTAACTACCTAGATTCTATTCACCTGACATCAGGGAAGGAGGGCGAAGATGAATTACAACATCAACAAAATCTGTAAAACAGTAGCCCTCAATCGTCGAGGATCAGAAGTTTTTGCATTTGTTGAGAACTCAACATTTCCTGTTGATTTGCCTAGTCAGATCATGATGAGTATTTCTCCCCTCGTATTCATGCCTCTGACGAGTAAACACGAGATTCAAGACATTGCTGTTGTCGAGTCTGCGTCAAAGTCACGGGCCGACACAATTGCTTCACGCAGATATGTTCTCAACCGCTGCTGCGTTAACTCAAAACGATGCTAAAGGATATACGCGCTCATATTTGGCAGTTGTGGTGTCCAAGTTCGTATGAATAGCACCACGAAACTACTCAGAATGTACTCTAGAAACCATGTTTATCACAGCTGTTTCCATATGCTTGTAGTGCTCACATGCTTCTAATTTGTAGCAATTGTATAGTGTTCTCGTATATCCGTTCAGCGAGCCGTTGCTGTACGGTTAAAGTTACCTCTCATTCTAATAGTAGACCATAATGGAGAAAATGAATGTGCGTATGAGTTCTTAAAAGATCCATTTACTTTTAAGCTCATGTTCATAATGAAATTATTTGTAATGTGCCTAATTCATTTTATCAGGTCCAGCAAAGACGTTGACAAGCAGTTAGAGCTGTTGTCTGCGCGACTACGGAAAGAAAACGAGAAAATGGGTTCCGTTGAGCAGGTCACTACAACTTATAAACAAACATACATTCTACATCAAAAAGCCAAAAATGATATAACAAAGTATGGAAATTTCCTCAAGGTAAGATTTCCAGATGATTATTCGATAGAGTACCTATTATGTTTGTTCAAGTATCAGGCTGCAATGACATTTCTATGAGCTGGACAATATAAACATACAACATACAGATGCCGTTGACAGCTGTTGCTCAGTGCTTTTTGCATTGTAGTCTGTAGGGGTTTTTTGGTTACGTAACTTTATTAATTATCTTTTCTATTTTTGTTTAAGTGCTGGCTTCAAGTTATCATATGGTATATCCCCAAATGTTCAACATGTCTTTCTTCGTTATTTCTCGCAAGTTGATATTCATTCCTTTTCGACACAGTAATCACCTGTTAATTTCATTTTGCTCTTGCTTTTATTGACTCAAATCGCTAATTGTGTAATTTATAAGATTTATAGGATTCATCGCTATTGGTGTTATTTCACTCTTACCTCACAGAAACTACAAGAGGGCTATTTGAAACGCATCAAAGGCTTCGACGATATCTGTAAATACCACGCGATTTACCTCAGTTCTCACTTTCAAAAGGCGCTTCGGAACAGAAATATTGAGGCAAGTGCTCCGCTCCGTTGACTGTGATAAATTTATATTGGAACTTATGTGTATCTCCATAGATTGCTAGCGATTTAATATCAAACTCCCATCACAGTATACTGGTAGAAATTGATACTGATGTATGAAATTTGGTATTGGTAGGCTAATTTTTGTTAAGTTAATTCGGGTGAAATAAACTGTCACAAACACTATATAATTTATATGGTCAATATCCCCAGGTGGGTGCACGTGTTCTGTTCAAGCTACTGTACTGTGATGTCTTAAAAGCAAGTCAGTTTCTTAAAAAATTATTGGTTTTGCTTCATTATGTTCATATCTGGAGACCAGAGTTTATAGGAGGCATTGTATTATTACTTTGGCATGGACCCCGAGTACCAGCATCCATATCTGCCATTTTTGTATTATCAGTGTCGGTATAAAATTTGGCTATGAGTCAGATCGTACATTTGTCACTATTTTTGTATTAGAATAAACAAATTCTATTGTATCCAGTGTTTCCTTTTGGTTGAAATGGACCAATTGAATATCCATTGTGTAAGTTGGCAGGAGAAAATGATGAAATAATTCGTTTTGAAATTCTTTTTTGAGCCTTGAACTTCAATAATTGTCTGACAAAAAAAATTGTTGCTGACCCAGATAACATTTTTAGCGACTTGTTGAGAATCTGTAAAATACAGCACTTATTTTGGAAAAGTGAGACATTTTAAAGTGCTGTGTTACATCATTGCCTTAAGCTTTTTGATCTCCCACACGCTGCAAGTCAGTTATAACTTGTTTTTTCGTTCGTGTTCATATTTTGTACCCATGTATTTCGACGAATTTCTTTCTAAATCTCTGTAACCTAACTTCTCATGGTATCGTGGCAGGGTTCTCTGGAAATTGACTTCAACAAGAAAATGCTGATGATCACTACAAGGAAGAGCTCTTCTTCGAAAGTATCTCCTAGGTATGTCATTTATGAAACAGACTTTATTATATTTAGCTCCTTGGTGTGCTCTCTTGTTTGGATAATGAAGTTTTATCCTAATTTTTATTTTTACTAGTATATAGTTGCCTGAAACATTTTTTATCCGCAGGAAGACTGGTTCGAATTAATGAATGTCTTCGGTGACCTTAGTAATTACCTTTGAAACTACTTTTCCTTTAATTTTCTCTGCGCGAAATAACATTAGGTAAAGTTACTTCTTTTGCTGTGAAGTCAATGCCAATGAACATCAAGCTTATCCATCTGACTCCCAAATTTTATGTATTGAGTGAATTCAAGCTATCAAAAAACAATCCTTTGAGCCTAGTAGAATAGTTAGGAGACTGTTTCTAGGTCTGTTTTAGAGTGAGCCTTGGTATGCTTAGCATCTTTTTATTTCGCGCTAATAATAATAATGGAAGTGGTTCAGTGAAACAAATAGTATCTAAATTCAGTGATACTTTTGAATTTTATATTTGAACGATCTGAGTAAAAAAATGATTCTATAAACTACTGAAACATTGATTCCATGTAATCGCTAGTTTCAGTGATTTACTGTAGTGTGGTCAAGATGACGTATGTGACGTGGTTGGAAACGAATTTTTTTGTCAATGCCTATGACTCTGTGGTTTTATTTGCTGGAGTGTAGATCTTTTGATGACTCGCTACTGTCTTAGCTGCTCTCAATAGGGTGCCCTCAATTCGTATTCAATACATTCGTTCAGTATCTGCTCATGACACCAATTTGTGTACGGACTATGACAGAAGTCATTGGATTGTCATCAATCGTCGTCTTGTGAAGCTGGATTCGTAGCTAGATTGACCATCTGTTCTACCTTCAAGTTTCTGATGTGAAGTTCGTAATCTAGCAGGTCTCAAGTATAACCTTTATTTCTTCAATCTAATTCTTAATAACACTTCCGAAGGAAACGGGGCAAAAAGAGCAACCAGCTGTCGATGATGTCCGGTGGGGAGCGGTCGTTCATCACCGTCTCCTTCATGCTGGCTCTGTGGGACACAATCTACAGCCCTGTTCGCATGCTCGATGAATTCGATGTCTTCATGGTGGGTGCCTGTTCTCTCTTGTCATTTATAGACTTGGTGCTGTTACAAGAAGATTTCTAAGTCGTGATAGTAGTACAAGTAACAATAGTTTTATTCAGATTTGAGGTTCATTCAGCGAGGGCTTCAGTGTATTGAAGCTTATGGTCAATTCTTCTCTTTGTTCTACTCTGTAAATAAGATATTTATATTTTATATGCTCTTTTTTTTTAGGCTATGCGATATTAAGTTCATTTTTTGAATACGATAGAATACGAATATTTGCTTTAATTATGTTTGCGTAATTTGTTAACAGCAAACTCTTAAAATATAAATGAAAAAAGTGTGTAGTAAAATGGTTTATCGTACAAAAATTTCTAGCGAGAAATTATTCAATTGGGATAGGGACTAACATGAATAATATTAAAAATTCTTCTTTATAAATAATAAAAATGTAACATTGTTGTCCTGCTTCTTGCTGCTGCAACTGGTCTCGGACTGTAGACGATATTTTAGAATACGTCCACTCTTCCATCTGTGAAATATTTTCTAATGAAAGTAGCTTATATTAATTGTGTCTGAGCTACTCCGTGAGCATGTCCCCAAACCATTCCTTGTTGTATATCCTTATTTATGGCAGTGAAATATATTTCTCAAGTAGCAAAACAAGCGGAGATAATTTCTTCGTTTCTTGTATCATCCCATTATTAATATTTTACCCATTTTCAATCTAGAGATAACGAAGATAATAACCTACTGCTGCTTTAATTCGTCCATAGGACATAGTGTCCCGCAACCAGAGTATGGACATGATGATCCAGGCAGCACAGCCTCTAGTACAATACGTGTACCTGACTCCCCTCAACGTTAATAAGCGTGACAACAAGATCAGCATCTTCAGGTGAGGCTTTCAACTCTTGTCAAGTACTTCAGTTCAGTTTTTACAATCGTTTTGCGTCTGAAACAAGGTACGTGGTCCGACACTTTGCCTGGCGTGAAGAATGAATGAATTGTAGGAAATGAAGCTGCAGTGTGGCGTGGCATGGGGAAAACAAAGGTGGGCTACTGAGCTGGGAAACATAAGGCTAGCTGGATTTCGGATCACTACGGAACGAGGGGACTTGACTGGGGATAGTTTCCGGGCAATCACTGTCTCATCTTCAGCCTCTTTAGAGTTGAGACATATTATTATTTTCGTCGTAAAATTTTACCACAATGTACTCGTATTTATTGATTTACGCTGCCAGTGAGATTCTTTGACCAAAAAATCGAAAACATTTTACAACCTTCCCCTGGTCTAATGTGGCACTGATCTTGACCGCCATCAGAAGGTGACGCTAATGACGTCTGTCCTCTCTAACTTACTTTGAGAACTTTGCAATCCTGATATTCGTGCTTAAGTTACACATAATTTCAGTAATATGTTAATTTAATAGAGCCCTACAATCCGAGTTAGAATCTGTGGAAAAGATCTAAATTTTTGACACGCTCTTGGTGAACCATGAGCTACTACCTGCTCTATTAGATACACTACCGTAATTAAAAGAGGTACTGCTACCATGCGGCAGGGCTTAAACATGTAAAGCGACATAAACACCGTCTGAGGTCAGGGATGGGCAGGAATGGTCAGATCCGTTATTTTGCTTCGGGATGGTAGAAGAGTAGCAAATATATTATGGTGTTAAATTTAGGTAGGTCTTTTTTTTATGGAGAATGTCTTTTCGTACAACTTCCTGCGTTTTTGGAATTTTGCCTTCGTTTCTGAAACTTTTCTTGCGAACTTGTATGAATAGTGCAGATGTGTTTTTTCATTTGCTAACTTTTGAGTTCATTAAAATACCAGTCAAATCAAATTTATAAAGTCACGTCAGCTTAAAGATGATCGTGTTCTCATTCAACGTGAAGTCAAAGCATGGCTACTTTAATTATGTTCATTCATGAGCATTTATCCATGCACTGTTGAGGTTTTCTTCTTCGCTTACGTTTTCATATCATTACTGATTTAAATTAATACCCAGTGCCGTTATAATCTGGTAGATGAAGCTCCGTGACGGTTGCGTTTGGAAAGAATCGAACTGTCAATAGTTTTGTGTTAATAAATTGTGACAAGAGAATTCCATTATGTTCTAATAAAGTGATAGAGCTAGATAATTTCAATTTACGCTTCACGAATGTTAAATATAAAGTTGAAGGCTACTTCTTATTATGTTTGTGGTATTGAAATTAAGATATATGACAATAGTCTGGATCATATTATAACACCTACATTTATAGATTTCACAGATATTTTATCTATATATCACTAATTTTTAAGAAAAACTGTTGTATATGTACGTCTTATTCCTATCACTTTTTTCAGAATGCCGGACCCCGACCGCAACGCAACTCTAGCCGACAACTGAAGTGTTATTTGGTTGGTCCTGTAAAATAGACCTGTTCTTGAGTATTTTCTTTCACGCTACGCTTCCTATTACTAACATTGATGTTGAAAACGCTTGTATCGAGCGATAAATTTCAGCAGCTGAAGGTACAAAAATAGCCTGTCGTTTTGATGTTGTGGTGGATACTTCATATCTTGAAAGGTGTCCTGTATATGAGATCTCTTCGTCGCCCTGTTAATATACGTCATCACTTGAATTTTTGTACATTTCGAAATACCTTTTTTACAACTGTTCTGCTAAAAGACGTTACTCTTACTCAGACTAGTAATAGAGTATTATGGTTTGAATAATATTAACAATGATGAGAAACTGAGACTCTAGCTCAAATTTTCATTCTTCGAGTATTATTTTTTTTTTGCAAGAGCTGAATCAGTGAGATTGTTTAATTTAGGCTTTCTTCTCCTAGGCTCTCTGACACATTCAGTTTGTCAATTCTTCAAACTGGATTTTTACGATCTCTCCTGTTCATTCTGCTTGAGAATCTTTAGCTGAACAGCTTAGCGTTGCCTATAATTCACAAAATTCTTTAGGAATTAAGCTCTGTTGTCCTGTATTATTTTTTATTTTATTTTTTAGTTACTATAAGTTTACACTGAAATTATATCAGATTTCTTATTGCATCAGCGTATTGTTAGTTGAACAGTGCCCGTTTTCAGTCTCGTATGAATATGACCTGTTTGGCAAGACCACCAGCTTGGTCGACTGGTGAGCGAACTCGCTTGCGATGCGAGAAGACCCGGGTTCGAGGTACGCTGCCGCGGTGGTCAGTTTGTGTATGACCATCGCTTGGCTAGAATTACGGCATGGGACTTGGGTACTAACCCAAGAATGGGCCAAAAAGCTCGTTCCTATCGCCTCATTCTAGTCTATTGTATTCTACTAAGAGAGTATTTCTCATGTTCGGCTTTGTGTCTTCTACAAGGTTAGTTATTTTACGAAAAGAACTCTGCTCTTTTTAAGGTTGGTTCAGGCAATGCAGCAAGTACGTAAAATTTTAGTGGAAGTTCGAACGTTTCTTGTCCGAGAAACTACTGATGGGATTAAAGTGGCTTACAATGAACAAAAAGTAGAAAACAAAATTGTTGTACATTTAAAACTGTTAGTTTAAATGTAGTCAGCAGATCATCGTTGAATAAAAACAAATCAAATTTTTCGTTTCTAATTCTATTCAGTTTACAAATTTTGACAATATCAAGAATTATCACAAATACTTGTATTTAACATCTCTAGAGCCACGCCTTAGTGTTGACACAAACGATCTAAAAGAAACTCACTGGAATACTGAGTTGCTAGATTTTACTCTTCATAACAACGAAGAAACACCGAGCCTCAATCCTAAACAATGGCCACCCGTACATTCAACTATGTAGTAGATAAAATGAAGCACCTCCGTTTATTTTCCAAAACTAAATTAATTGTGTGTGGAAATCCAGCCGACTTAATTAAAGCACTTTCATTTCATTTTCTAATTAGAGCTTTCACAATGCATTCCCGTTTTTCCTCTCGTTTTTTTATGATCAATAAAATAATGAGGCTTGTGTCACATGTTGGCAATTGTCTACTGAGAAGTTTCTGCGGGCGTCTATCAAGGATTGAAATCTGAGGAGCTTCTACTGTAAATATAAACTGTCCTTCGAAGCAAATCATGACTGACAAATTATCAGAGGAGAATGACTGAATTTTGTAAATAACATTTTTTGTGAAGGATGGTGTTTTCGCTGTTGGAGTTCTTCGATCATGTACGTATATTGTAAATTTTCTTTCTGGCCTTGTCCGGCACGTTTGATATTTGCCATTCTCTTCCTTTTCTGAACAAAGATATCCAGGGAGCTTCGTTTCATAAGCGAAAATGTACTTGTATTATAATTTCCTTCGATGTCGATCATACTTTTATGCTTTTTGTCCAGTATAATAAGCTTAGTTTTAACGGAGAGATTGAGTATTGTTCAATACTGATTTATGTATTTTAAGGTTTTTTTTTATTTAACAGGATCAGATATTTCAAGTTGTGCGAGATGATTTTTTTTATAACTGTCTACGTTCGCAATCATTTGTTTGGTTTCAAAGGAAGACTTTTAAGTGCGGTTTCCCAAGTTGTAGTTGTCGCACGAAAATGCTGAACATTATTCTTGTGTTGGGAGCAAGTTTTTGTAGATGTTCCATTATTTTAGTTCACGTTATTCATGACTAGGATACAGCGTGTTTATACATTTTATAGTTCGAAATTTGCTAGTTACGTTAGTTTTGACGTGTATTTTTGTTGTAGATAAAGAAATGTAAAGAGACGTGGTACATTAAGAAATTTTTGATTTTCTGTTAACCTTAAAATTAACGGACAACCGATAGGATTTGATGGTAGGGTTCTGGAGTTTCTGCCGTCCTCAGACTAGATTTTAATTTTTAAAAAATGAGCTATGAAGTGGGAGAGTCATTCTTAGAGCTGTGTAGCACTTATATATTTTTCCGATGACATGTGTAAAGGTTTAAAAAATGCAAATACTTGTTGCGATGAAACATTCATTTTCTCACGTCAGCAGTCTGCTACTAACGCTAACTCTGTTGCCTGCAGTGCACTCAAGAATGATTCTTCTTTCAGTGGCATTTCAGTTTATTTTTTTCAGCCTGCCTGAGCATTCAAACGAAAGCAGTACAGAACTGGCTGAGACAGTAATAGAACAAGTTTTGCGCATACGAGTAAGTACTATTTCTTTTTCTCTTGCAGACCGTGGAGTGATAAGCGTGTGTCAGGATTCCCTCTCACGAAGAGTACACTTTTGATCTTGTAGTTTCAGGGAAGCATACAACGGCAAATAGTGGAAAAAATAAAACCACGTCGAAATAGTTTTAGGCCCGACTAGATTACAGAAATATGTTCAAGCCCACAGTACCAGTTTTAGTACTAGGAGTGATTGAATTATTCATCACACGAAGAAACACTTTAGCTGCAGCTTATCTGGTGCTCATTAGTTGATGCTTAAAGAGTTCATCATACCGAGACTGAGGAAGCAATATTTTGCCTCAAGCACAATGTCTGGCTAAACTCGGTCGTATCTAAATACAGGGTGTCTCAAAAAATGTACTCACCCTTTAACCGTTGCTAACATGCTGTCTTCTTTGTGTTGCAGGTGTGAGGTTCGAACCTTTGCGAACATGATTCTTTAATCACATTTAATCATGTTCGCAAAGGTTCGAACCTCACACCTGCAACACAAAGAAGACAGCATGTTAGCAACGGTTAAAGGGTGAGTACATTTTTTTGAGACACCCTGTAGTTGAATGGCTGTTAATGACATGTGCATTTCAAGACTTTTGTCCTGATTTTCGAGGGTACTATCAGTATGAAATTCGCACTCATAAAAAATTAAGTAGTTAAATGATCCCTAAGTTGCGGAACTCTGAACGTAGTTATTGATTTTCATCACGTAATACCTAACTGCGAACGAAGGAATTCCATTACAAATACAATGGTATAAAACGGTTAGGAACAAGCTAATGCAATATGTCAACATTCATTTTACTGTAAAAAACTAACATACAGGAAAGTAACTGCTTGTATTTGCAAAAAAAAATTGATGGCTAAAAATAATTATCTACCAACTAGTTCGACAATGTAATTGTAATTGATGAGGAGATTCAATACATGCCAAAAAATTCTAGTGCAATGAAGAATTGAAAGCTAAAAATATGATTTAAATTTAAAGAAAAAGAACAAATTGAAATAAGTTTTGAGACCCACATCTAACCTCAACATTGCACGCACTCCTAACGCTGAACAAAGTAACTACATATCCATAACTTAGGTGAAAAAGAAGGTAAACGACATAATAGTAGTAGTATGCAAAAATGAATACTGACAGGAATGAATGTATTAAAATTTTTCGAAGCAACTCAAGTCAACGGTCGATCGTACGAAAAAAAAAATTACCCTGGCTTCCCAACTTCGACGAGATGGTTTCGAGGTGGACTTATCCAAGGGTGGCAGTTGGGAACTGATCCAAGTCAAGGGTGGCATCTGGGATCTGATCCAAGCCATGGGTGGCAGTTGGGATCTGATCCAAGCCAAGGGTGGCAGTTGGGAACTGATCCAAGTTAAGG
>VCRD01000057.1:176252-206643 GCA_006783055.1 Trinorchestia longiramus
AACTGATCCAAGTCAAGGGTGGCAGTTGGGAACTGATCCAAGTCAAGGGTGGCAGTTGGGAACTGATCCAAGTCAACAGTGGGAGTTAAGGGAAGATGAAGTCTCACCTCTATGTTTCACGAGTAACTGACCAACAAAAGGAAGCTGAGCACCGCCTCCTGATACAACCTTCTCGGACACCAAGACCAGTCAACGCCTGAGCCTCGGTGAGGTCATTACACTGTACGCCTTGAAATCTCGTCAGCTAATGCTTACTTTAAAAGAATAAACTTCCTGCATAGACTTGAGGATCTGATCTACTAATCTGCTGCAATTTCATTCAAAGTGCTACTGTTCGAATATGAAAGAATAACACGTGTCCACACATAAAAAATAGGCACCTGCTTCAACAAATTATCGGACGAGACGAACATTCTCATAAAAATATCAGCACGCTAATATCGAAATTCTGTGTTTCCACTTAGAGTGCAGATATCAATTATATGCAACAATTTGAATATGCTTGTACTTGAATTTAATACACTGCCAATTATTCGCACATTTTGTCCAAATTCCAACAAATGGATTACTAAAAGCAAAAAAGACAATTAAAAACGCTTATGTTATATAACGCCTTCAATCTGAGGAATTCATATTGGTCTCGTCCTTACTCCCCGATGCTGTTCCATCACCATTCGTAACTTTCTCGGCGGGTACAGAGCGTGAAGCACCAGTTGTAGTCTTGGCCACTGAAGCCTGAGAGCCGCTAGCTACATCAGAAATACTCACTGCTGCTTCATCACTTGTAGACTTTTTCATGATGGTTGCAGTGGCAGGCACGACTATTATTTGTGTGGTGCCTTTACTGAACGATGTGCTCGGAATCACCACTGTTCTGGCTCCCGCTACAGAGGTCAAAGTCTTTACACTGGAAGCACTGCAATCGATTTTCTCGGATGCTGAGGCCGTAACGAACTCAGATGTTGTACCATTTGAAGATTTCTCCTTGGGAGAAGCGTCTTCACTTTTCTTAGAATCTTCATTCAGCAATTTCTTTTGCTCTTTGGATGACAACGAAGTATCGTCTGACAATTCCTGCTTCAATTCTGAAGCGCCTTTCTTACTTGGAGGATTAGATATCGGACTTGCAACAGCATTATCCGATTCTTCATTTTGAACCTCTTCTTCCGTTTCTCCTTCAGGATCATCCTCGTCCTCTTCCTCCTCTTCTTGTTCCACGCCAGTAGCTTCTATAGTGTACATTTCCTCGCTATTCTCGTCCCCAGTTACCTGTGTATAGATAACCTCGGATTGCTCATCATCTGCGGCAATCACCTCGTGAGCTTGGATTGTTGGTAGAGTGTCCAGTACTTGCAACGTAAATCCTTCCGTTTCGGCTTCCTCTACCTCCATTTTTCTCACAAGCTCCCTCAACTTGATGTTAGAGCCAACTGCAAATCTGTTGTACTCGGGGATAGACATAGCGTACACGTACATGATTCTGTCTTTGGTCTGCACTCGTTCACGAGGACATTTGGACTTGAGTTTGTTCTGGAAAGCAGTTCGCGCATGCTCGCTCTTGCGTCGACTAAAGCAGTTAGTGAGATGGTCGATCACAACTAAAGTGTCGCCGTATGGTGCTGCTCTCAGTAGTTCAGTGTGTATTGTCTCGTCACTCTCGTGTATCAAGGTAGAGTAACGGAAACCGAACTTCTCAACAGATCTTGACCAAATCTTTTTTGCCACAAAGCACTCCAAATATTTAGGTTCAATATCTTTGACTCCTTCTTCAGCATCATGATCCAACTCATCACACCACTCTCGAATCTCACACGAGCTTTGATGCTTGTTGAACCATTCGGTCATTTCTGTTGGAGTCATTGAGATAATCCTTTTAGCATTAATTTTGCACACGTGACAGTACATGTTAGCAACATCATAATCCAAAACGAGGCCTGTCTGCAGCTCGATAACTGCACCAGCAACAAGACAAAAATCACTGCCCCACTGATGATAGGTTGTGGTGAAGGAAACTGTTATATCAAGCACTTCATCAAGACCAGCATCGTAAACTCTCCTGACGATGCGAGCGTTAGACTGCAAGTTGTCTTCAGTGTCGTTGACAACATCTTGAATTACTTGACGAGCATAGACAATGAACGTGGCTTCATTGAGGCACCTAGCATTGAAGTACTTGCAGTAATGACGAAGTCCACTGTACCCTAAACCATTATCAAGAAAGGCGGCCACATGCGCGTAGTTTATGTTTTCAGTCTTTTGCAGCACCAGATTCTTGACCTCCCTCTTACGTTTGCGCTCCCGCACAAGGTTGGGCGTGATGGTCACTTTCTTTGACTCGCACACAGTACAGGTGACCACAAATTCCGAGATCATGCCCTTCGTAGTGGGGCGAACTGAGATGGAGACACTCTCACCGCAGTCTTTGCACGCCACCAAGTGAGATAGTGCTTTTACCTGCATGAACACCAATGAAACTTGTAAAAGAAGAGGAATTTTCTAACTAAAACACAGACTAATCTTAAAACACTCAATATTGAAAGCAGAAAACTATGAAGCAATGTAAGCAGGTAAATACATTAGAACATTCAATGTGTTTTTACACAAAGATTGTTTCAAGCAAGATACATTAAATGTTGTTGTAGAATGTTAATACTAGATGAGGAAAAATTCAATAAATAGTAGTAGTAATAAAGTTTGATAGTGCTTCAGTGGTTCAGTCTACAACGCACCGAAGGCCTGGCAATTCAGAGAACAGAGTATCTGTTACATCATCATAACAATAATGTAATATCAGCTTTATCATTATTATTCGATTTTTTAATTCATAAACAGCAACCAAAATAGATTGCTAAATTAGATTGCAATGCTACGCATTGCTAAATAGTAGAAGGTATACATAAATTATTGGACGCATAAATGCATAAAATTGCCGGCTGACCAAGTCCATTTTCAGTTTAGATTTTTGAAAGCAGTCCGCGGTTTCCATAGAACAACTTCAGAGCATCCAGATTAAGAACAGAACGTTCAGTTTCCGTGAGCACCTTGACCAACATTTCATCTTCGTTACAGCCACAAAGGTTTGGAAAACACACATTCCATGCAACAATGTATCTGAGGCACTCGGTTGACCAAAAATTATTCTGAATAAAATTATTGTAATTCATAATGTTACCTGCACCGTTGACATGTGCAGACCACAGGCCTGCTCTTCGTCCAACACAGGGACAGTGACGCTGCTCATGCCCTCACCAGACTCTGCCTCTTCATCATCATCATCATCGTCGTCGTCCGTCAGAGGCACGGGAGCTCGCTTGCGTGGCCGTCCAGGAGTTCTCTTTCCTCCACGTCCTCTCTTCGTGAGCTTCCTACTTGCCTACCAGTTCCATTAATCAAATTAGTACTGAGGATTTAAATTTGAAAATGAGCTTTAAGACAAACAGTGCCAGAGTAAACAAAACAGTCAAGTTCTAAACTAATATTATTTTAACAAATAGTTGAACATAAGTCTAAACTTTAGATATGGGCCCAAATTAATGCCCACATGATTAAAAAGTAGAAATTTTAATTGTCCAATACTTGTTTCTTTAAATTTACACAATTATTCCTCAAAAGAAAGTGCCCAACTACTGAATTTTTCTGATGTATTCTACACTGTAACACAGATGAATGCAGCTTGACTAATACTACCATTATCAAAATATTCATTTTGCTACATAAAAGTACACCTGAAAATACACATGGGAGTGCAGGACTACCGATATTTACAAGGATACTGACCAGAAAAAAATTTATGAAAGCTTTAGCAAGAAAGATTAGAACCTAACCTGGATAACAGTTTCCATCTCTTCTTCTTGAGAGTCATCACTAGCCTCCTCTTCAATCTGAGGCTGTTTTTCTGCTGCTGCATCATCACGAGGTGGCCGCCCCACACGACGTTTTTTGGGCTTGGGTTCATCAGCAGATGGAGACTGAGATGCAGGATACACCACACGAGGACGGCCCCGCTTGCCACCACCTGAAAGATAGCATTCAATTGTAGAATCTCTACTTACATTCCTATAGGGGAAATATGCACACAAAAAATGCAGCGTGAAAACTGGTTGAAAATGCTAAATTCTCAAAGTACAAGTTCTACCTAAAAGGAATACAGGAAGTGTTATTTTTCTTATACTGAATTGCTTTCAATTCTTATTGTATTATAATGAGAGCACTGAATGTAATGTAACATTGTATAAACATTATTCCAGGCACCAATCCAAAAGCTCTGACAAACACTCACAGAATGGCTTTTATTCTTTTTTTTACTATGATTTTCATTCATTGCAAATATAGACCAAAATAGAAATTAATCCCCCAAGAATCTTGCAAATTTAGGAACACTCAGGGAAAACAAAATGGTGTCCTGAAAATGCAAATTGTTCACTCCTCATTACCAATTTTTGTTAATTGAGTGTTAGATGCTCAATTGTCTTTGAAATTGTTCATTATTATGTTCCCAGCACTGACCACACCAGTGATTCAACAGGTACTGTAGTATTATATGGTTGCACTAAATGCAGAGTCAAACAAAACATCATGGAAAGGTAGAAATGCTGCATCACTAAAAACATTTATGAGACATAAGCTTTTGTTCTCACAATATATAAGTAACAAAGCCTTCAATCTCATTTTACTTATCCACAAAACTGAATTAAAAAAATCTAAAATGTATATACATAATGACAGTAGTTTCAAATGAGGTGCATACCAAAGATACTTATTTTATATTGTTTAAAACTATACACACTTTTATATATATGTACTGATATTGCACAGGGTGCAGCAACTGGTCAAGCAGGCCTGCATGCTGACAGTTACCAGACTTCTAACAATGCTCAAGAAACTGCTGAGTTGTACCAGTTTTCC
The DNA here is from genome assembly GCA_006783055.1 of Trinorchestia longiramus. Classification (NCBI taxonomy): domain Eukaryota; kingdom Metazoa; phylum Arthropoda; class Malacostraca; order Amphipoda; family Talitridae; genus Trinorchestia; species Trinorchestia longiramus. The sequence goes on from VCRD01000057.1 coordinate 181,158, forward strand.
ACAAGAAAATGCCCTCACAACTGCTACAAAATGTTAAAAGGTCATCAGATTCATGTAACTCACTGCATGCCTGATAACAAAAGCACATGTAATAGATAAACTAGTATAAATTATGGGCTTTAAAGCATAGTCATCATTATTTTCATCTTAGATACAAGCTCTTATGGTGAATGCTTAAATCTACCCAGTTTGAAATGTGAGTTTGATAGGAGTTAATTGAACTGGAACAGCAAAAATTCAGAGAACCCAGACAACCTCCTCTAAAATAATGATGTGTTGCCCAGACAACCTCTTCTAAAATAATGATGTGTTACCCAGACAACCTCCTCTAAAAGAATGTCACCCAGACAACCTTCTGTAAAACAATGATGTGTGTTACTCAGACAACCTGTAAAACAATGATGTGGGTTTCTCAGACAACCTCCTCTAAAACAGAGATGTGTTACCCAGACAAACTCCTTTAAAACAATGTGTTACTCAGACTTGGACCAAGATACTAGTGGTTAACTGTGTGTTACTTCATTTTGATGTTATACCATTTATGCTGTATTATCACAAAGACAATTTTCAATTAAATACTCTAGTTGCAAGAGAATCAGATTGAAAATTTTCTCAATGATTCAACACAAATGAGATTTAATATTGTTAATTTTTTAATCTAAGAATTTAAATAATCCTAAAAAATAAACTGAAAACACTTTTAAAATCGTATTCATATTCAATTGTTGTCTAAAACTGCTGATACCATATAGAAAAAAAGAAGTAAATTAATTTTTGGGAGAAATTATCAATCATTTCAGCTTTAGCATGTACTGTGATGGTGCAGGTAAATGAGCTAACTTGGATTGTCAGGCCCTTGGTTCCAGAGACATCACAGGTCTTAATTACCTCCTGCTTGTGATGCAAGCAGTTGCTACACCAACAGCCTGGCAGATCATCACAACGTGCCTCTACAAGCCTCAACCTCAGGTCACAAGAATGATGTTAAAACAATAGCTGGAATCATACTTACTAATCCCAAAATGTTGGCATTAAGAATTTGAAGACCAATGTATATTTCATGTATACACATTAGATTGAAGTTTCATTCCTTTTTTGTCTTATCTGAAAATGAGATTAACTTAGCAAATGACTGTAGTGCTAGTTACATGACTTATAATGCAGTTATCAGCACACTTAAGAAACATTCTACAAATTTCAGTAGGGATGTACATTTACATTGTTACTCATTGTAATAAATAAAAGATATAAATACATTGCCACACTCAAGAAATTTTGGTGCTAAAAATTATAGTTAAAAGGAGCTTTTATTCCTTGGTGCATTACAATAATAAACTGTATATTCACTTTCTATAAATACATCAAATAATTTAAAAACAATACATATACAAATCTAAAGGACCAAGTTATTGTACTAGGAGAAATGTGTTAACATAATTGAAGCAAAAAAATGAGTTAACAGAATATGAAGGACATTAGCACATGAATTTACTTACATCAACTTGAAATGACGGTTTATTATTCACAAGAAACCTAGTTGGAAAAACTTCACCGATAATGGAACTCATTTTTTTCTTGAAAGGGACCTAGGAATGCGATCCACCAAAGAAAAAAAAATCATGTGAAAAAAATTTGCCCAGCACTTAAATTTAGGTATAAAGCTAGCGTTCAATAGGGTGATCAGCTCGCTAAAAAAAAGACGTACTTTACTCTGATTTGCACAGCTACAGGATTTATTCTAAATAGTAACCGCTAGAAATTTCACTTGAACTCGAAAAATCGAACGGAGAACTGTTGCAGTGCTGGAGGGACATTAATAAACTCTTCTATAATACTCGAAATAAACGAAATTTCGTAAAGTTTTACACTTAAATACAAAGAAAATATTCATTAACGTAATTTACAGCAATATTTTCTTACCACGTCCTCTTCCACGAGGCATATTTCACTAGTTAATCAGAGCTTATAACAGTTCCACACTGAACACGCAATGGCTGACTGAGCTATCTCTATGCACCCTGAAAATGGCGCGTGTGGTCCAACGCAAAATTTATTCAATATTTTTTTCCAAATTAACAGCAAAAACTGATAATATAACAATTTTCTAAAATTGATCTATCACCGCATTACGATAAAAATGTTTAACATTTCAGTAAACTTTGTAAATTTCTGCAGTTGCCGCTGGAGAAATTATTCTATTTTGAGTACCTAATATTGTTGTGTCCAGGCTTGTGATTGGTTGCTTTTCGCAAGAAGAGTTTTCATAACCAATAGCATTTTCTTTAGAAATTTACAGCAATTCCAAACACTGCTCTTTAACATAGACTTAAATATTTTTTCAAAGCCTCAATAACATATATATTAGGAATATTGGGTTTTTATGTTTGATCGATTCGATTATATGCTTGTATTTACGAAAGTTTCAGAGTTGGCGCAAGCATTTTGAACGTAAGAAACTATGTGTGAACAAATAAAATGCATTTTTAATGCTTGAGCAGTGTATTACAGAAATATAGCATTCGTATGGAGTATACATATCATAAATATATATTTTTCTTATCAATACAATCATTTTTAAATCTTTTATATTTTTTATACATGACACTGAGAACATACCGTTCCTCGACTATCCTTATAAAAAAATCATCATAGATTCAACTCCTCTCGCTTCTATTATTTGTTCTAGTTTGTATATTTCATCAGCAAAAGAGATGTCACACGATGAAAAATTTATATTGAAAGAACACATAAGAGAAACTTTATTCTAGTCAGATATACGTTTTGAATTATTAATGTCACCATATTAAGATTAGGGATCATGCTTCCAGGAAGTTCCTGTCCAACTTGTGACGTGATATGGAGGCCTGTAGGGATGCGTTGCAATGGTCTGGTGGAGTGAAGTCAGTCAGTTAGTCTTCCTGATTCTTGCGTCAGCGAAAATTCGATGGTTACGTGGGATTTGAATTCTTGAAACTAAGGACCTGACATCACAAGCGTAGATCACCAACCATTTGGCTTAATTCGGAGTTGATGCGTCGATTGAATGAATTAGCCAAAGTGCCTTTGACCCTGCCAAGGCATTGAGACGATCAATCATTTTCTTTAATTGTTATCCTTTTACATGAACTTTCATAATATGACAGCTCTAGGAAACTTATTTTGTTCAACAAATAAGTTGTACAGAGTTTCCATTGAGCTGCCACTTTATCCTGTACATAATGATGAAAAATAACAGCATTTTCAGTCTCCCACAGTACTTAATAACAACAGTATTTTATTTGAAATTTGACCAACTCTAATATCTTATAATATCTTTATAATATATCTTTGTTAGAGAGACATAAAATCTCCGTGTTGAAATTTGTAGAAAATTTTACAAGTTTCTCTACGTCATGTTTGCTGAAATTTTCAAGATTTACTGTAATCTGTGAAAAGTCCGCACACATGAAATAAATTGGTCGTGAGTGTTGGTTCCGTCTGGAATGTTGTAAATTTCCTTCTGTGGTGACGTATACCTACTAACAGCACTTCATCTTTTGATGTACTTAATATAATAAGATAAAGCGGTTCTATTCATTGACACTGAATAAAATTGTTTGAGAAATAGTAATAGAATTTTTACGGAATTGCCAAAGAACGTTGGTGTCAGAACGGTACGTTTTCCAGCTTCTTGTGATTATTTTTGTGACAGACCAGATGTAGAACTTATAACTCATATAAAATTGTTGTATTTTTCCAAGTTTCAAATATTTCAGCTTAAGTACTCACTTATAAAGACAACTTTGAGAGGATGTGTCCTGTTAGCGTTGTCAAAACGTCTCCTAAACTTATCACGAACATCTACTGTGCCAGACCACCAAAAACTGCCGTCCGGCATTAGAATGACGCAAGTTGTCGTGCATTTACGTATATGTGAGTTCACTTTCGCAAAAGACCATTTTCCTAATATCATTTTATGAAAGAAATAAAGAATATCATGTCAAAAAATTTATTTGAAAACAGTGAAGTGTGTGGTGTAATATAATTAAAATTAATAAATTGATATAATCATATGTCTGTTCTCCGAGTTTTTCGTTTCTTGACACTAGTCTCTCTGGTACGTTCCTAACGTTTCGTCAGCCTGCCTGAGCATGCATGGTCGTCACACATGGCAGAGGCACTGACGTATGAGTTACACACGCGAATTTTTCCTTGACCTAAATAGAGAGTCGGTGCGTGGCGTTAACTTTCATTCAAGTTGCAGATTGTGTGCGTGAACGTACAACTTTAGAGACATCTGGGGTATGCTCTTGTATTGATGAGCATATACGGTATTTTCTAGGTGGTTATCCTGTGTGAAACGAAACTCCACCAATTTACTATGGATTGTAAGGTAAGTAGTGTTCGTGTAAGTAGAGTATTTTTTATAACACATAGGGTTTAATTTTTAAGATCTTAGGAAATATTTTAATACATGTGATTGTATGTTTACCATAATTTACGCGTATATCCAAATTAAATTGATAATGTTTGGTGTGCCGTAACATAAGTGTGACGTACTTCGTACCTGGTGACCTGTGCCAGTTGACTTACATGTTATTGTTAACTTAGCTCAGTTGCTTAGGCACAGAGAAATTATATTATGACCATATCCCTTTGTAATTTTGCCAAAAATTTGTTTATTGGATAAATTTTATTACTAAATCTAAGTCATAACATCCTCTCACTGGTATTTCATGCAAATAAAATGTTTAGTCAGGGCTTCATTTTCACAAGTTTCGATGTGTGTATGAATAATAATGTTAGAATTAACTGAAAAGTAATCATTGGACTCATGATTATTATCAAAAATTTGAAACTTTTTAACATTGGATGGTCATGAAATGTAGTAAGATTTCTTCATTTAACCCTGGAATGACACAGCGATCCTGAGAGGCCCAGTGTCAAAATTAACAAGCCTGTCTAATATTGTATTCATGAACCTCACTTAATGATATCAATAGAACAAATATAGATGACTTTTCTGTCATGTAGTTTCAAAGAAAAGTAGTTGAAAAGTGACTGTGTCTCATAGGCCCACCTAGTCTCTGATGCTGATTATTTTTATCTGTTGTTCCAGGGTTAAACTAAGCAAGCAGATTATGATATCTAGTTTTCTTGAGTTTTGATGGGTAATTTCTTGATGAGTTTACTGAGCATAGTTTCTGTTATTTCAATATAACTGAGTTACATTTAGTTACCAGGTGAAAGGGATGCAGATCAAATTACCTTCTATTCAGTTCCCAAGTTAAAGTGATGAATTTAGTTAATATTCAGTTACCAAATTCAAATTACACATGAAACTTTAGTGACTATTTAGCTATCAAGTTGAATCCTAATTACTGTGTAAATTAAAATAGTCAGAAACATTGCTTCCTTATTATAGAATGTAGAAATCAATTTAAAAGTACACATACACAGGGTCCTTTGTAGCTTGTTTTTAAAACTCAAAATTGTTGATAGGAATTAAAATCTTTTTTCACTCAGGTGTGTGGCCTCCATGAGATGTTGGATGTACACTTGCACACATTAATATGTGCAATGCATATGCACAAATGAACTTTTTTCTTGAAATAGTGCCTGGAATGGTTAAACAAGCACTATAATGATATTGTATTGAAATAGTTATGTTCAGAAGTTTACCTTGAGTGCTAGACACTGATTGAAGTTAATCCTACTGCTCTGTGGCTCCAACTTTTCATCTGAACAGTGCATCTTAATACCCTGCAGACCAGTAAAATTAGTTAATGACTTGTAGTGCAAGTTATTGTCAGAAAGTGAAGACAATTTAAAGCAAGCTTCAAATTTGTGGATCAGTTGGCCAAGGTATATTTTAAGTGGATTAAATAATCATAATTTAGTTTACTCTTTGATTTTTTGTAAATCGTATTATACTTTTGTGCATGCCATTGTTATCTCTAAGGACTCTTTTACATTATCTGAGTCAAGTTTTTTCTCTATCATATGCATATATATGCTAATAAACCTGCCTACATCACAAATTTGACCAAAGTTTCTGTGTGTGCATAAATTGCTGCATGTGTATATGAAATTACCATTTCTTGTCTTTACTGTAAATAAATAATTGTCTTGTATTATCAACAGGATTTGGCTGTGCTAGATGCTGTGTTAGGCAGCCGAGCATTTATTTGTGGGCCCCAAGCAACTCTTGCTGACACTCTAGTGTATTCTGCTCTACTGGATAAGCTTCCAAACACGCCTCGTAATGTGGTGCGCTGGGCACAGCACATGGCTGCTCTCAGCTCTCACCAACGCCAAGCCTTGCCAGAATTTACTAATGTGCTGTCATGTGGTCAGATGCAGGTAACTAATGCTTTGCAAGCTAGCTTTGCTTGGCTTTTTCTGCTTGCTTGGCTTCTTGTAATTTCACTCCTGTGAAGGTGTCATCCCAATTGTCACGATCCCATACAGTCAACCCTCGATAAGATGGACATCGGATAAGACAGACGTCTTATCCGTCTTCTTAGTAGTTAATATTGTAATTTCTTTTACCCCACAGGCTAAATATTTTAAAGTATACAGCAGTATAGTGCATACAGTATAATGTATTATGTATTTAGGCCTTATTAAGGTGATTATTTGTGCATATATAGGCATATCGGTTATTCCGGACAATTGGCTAATCCGGACCACTCTTCCCCCCTAGTAGCCCGTCTTATCGAGGGTTGACTGTACTATTATTTATGTTTGGTATTCTTTGAATTGAGATTGTATGCTGGATTAAATTTAGTTTTATACATCTACGAATGATGGACGAAAGTGTTCAATGCCACTTCAGGATCTTTTTAATAAAGGAATTTTTTGTACTTCAATAAGCTCTACAGTTAATATTACTTAAATATTTTTTCTATGTCTTCATGAATTGTATTTTAGAGTTAGTAAGGTGCAGGTACTATGTGCACACATGACTTTGTTTAAATTTCTCTTATATATTTGTTTTTCAGATCAAACTATAATATTACATTTGTCTAATAAATGTTTGGTGTTACTGGTGTCTCAATCAAAGCTTCATTCTAATAGTTCATTTGTATGGTTGCAGTGAGGTAGCAGCAGTGATATTGTGTTTCTATCTCTCCCACTCAAACATTGCAAGTCCTGTTCTCTATGGAACATCTAAGGATTGCTGCTGCTAGAATTGCAAGGGTTTCTGCTGCTACTCTTTACTGCAATTCTTCCAAGGTAGCTACCATTGTTTAATGTCTGTATTACTGATCATTTTACCATTGGTGCAACTCTAAGGCCATTTTTGTATCATCTTGGAGGGAATTTTATTTATGGTACAGTTTTATGTTCTAAAATTGGTGGATGAAAATTTAGATTGGCAAATAAATGTTTGATTTAGAATTTTACCATATGCTTGCTTACCTGCTTGATGCATTTTTTAGGTACTGCATTTGCCTGAGATATGTACTGTATTTAACAAACAATATGAACTACTAATAATACCTTCTTTAAGTTTTGGCGATTTACTCGCTCAGCATGCATTTGAAAACAAATATGCTTTGATTTTTTTGCTAATTATTTTCTTTCACAGATTGACTCCCAGTTGAGCGAGTTGCTCACAAGAACTTCTCTCAATGGCCACTCGCCTAATCAGTCCACCAAAAATTTCTCATCAAGACGGTCTCTCTCACCTAAGAAAGCTAGTGTATGTTCTGAGATGTAATATTAGATACTCATATAAGTGTAACATATGATTAAGTTACTAATGCGCTTTGTGTTGCTCACCGTGTTTATAACTGACGATCCATTTGAGCACATGGCATAACTCTTTCGATCTGGCTTTTGCTCTCTATTGGGACATATATGTCCCGACAGGATTGAAAGGGTTAATATTTTGATCTATGTGTTTTTACATTTCAATCTCAATTGGAGTGGACATGATGGAGGATCCAAACCAAAATTATTTGCTCTGTCAAAAAGGTGGTTAGAGTTCCTGTCAGTTCTATTGTCCATCATTTTCTGCTTTAAAAGAAATTTGGAAATACATTGAATTCATTAAGCTTCAATGGCTTGAGCCAAAAATTTATTGCTCCTTAACTTTTAATCAAAAATTTGTTTCTATTAAAAGATGTTTCTAATCCCTAACTTTGATGACATTTTTGTAATCAACCAATTACTGTCTCAAGGATTTGTTGCCTTCATGCCTAGCCCATGGAATGCTGAAAGTGTGTTTAATCGGTCTTTCTCTTGGAACTATTAAAATTTAACTTTTATTTCCAGGTATCAAATGGTCCCTTGAGCCCTGGGAGGCAAGGCAAGAAAAGCATAGGGAGCAATAGTAAAGGAGCAAAACTTATTTTGAAAACACCCAAAGGCACACGTGACTACCACCCCACTGAGATGACAGTCCGGAGGAAGGTCAGTTATAGTTTCTGTTTTTATGAATTTGGATTAAGGTTGTCAGTGTTATTAGGAATAAGTTAATGACTTAACCCTTTCAGTACCAAATTAATTGGGAAGATTTACAGAACTGCCATGCATATATTCTTGGTCTATGGGTTCACAGTTATCAAAAAATTTTTGGTGACCCTCCGACCTTCCCTCTCACCCCTCAAATGGGGTGGGACATATATGTACCGCTGGTACTGAAAGGGTTAAGCAAGCAAACACTAAAAGCAAGCAGGAGACGAGAATTTTTACTGGGACATATATGTACCGCTGGTACTGAAAGGGTTAAGGGGACCGTCTAGCAGAACTTAAAATTTTCGATTTTTTTATTGCTCTATTCGATAGAGAAATGTGTAACTGTCAAGCCTGCAATGCCGTTTGACGGTTACGCGGCAGTTAAAGTGCAGGGAGGGGCGAGTTGCTACGGTAACCTCGAGTGGCAGGACTGTAGCGGAGTCGTCTGGCTGGATGCGGTGATCAACAAGCTGGCTACGCATTTTGGTCAGAATGTTTGTTCGCATGACTCAGAGGGTACGACTGAGTCTTTGCGAAAGTTCATTCTTTCGACTTATTATCATGCGAGCAGCTCTGACGAGAAACCGTACCATTCGTTCCAACCTGCTGGCCTGACTTCGTGGTGCTGGGTGAGGCGCACAGAGGCACAGGGCGTCGCCCCTGAGCCTCACGCTCGGTACCTTACGCACCTGTCCCAGGACCTTCTCAAGCGCATTCTTCAGGTGTATGTGGACCTGACGAGATCGGAGCTTCTATCGCGGTGCTTGAAGAAACTGACTCAGAACCCCAACAAGAGTTTGCATTTGAAGTTATGGCTCCGGTGCTTCAAGGTGAAGAACGCTCACCTGTCATGGGTGACGTTCGCCGCCACGGTCACCGTTCTTGTCCATAACTTTGGTTATGAGGACAGCTCTCTGTTGGTGCGACTGGGTGTGGGTCTTCAGGAACCAAAGAAGAACCTGGACTCGAAGGGCACTCCTACACGACGCACTCCCAAGCGGCGTCGGGTGCAGCCCGTCGAGGACTCCTCAGCGTATGCTCCTGGTGCGTTTTAGATATCCGCGTCCCTGGTACCACTTGTGTACCACAAGTGGTTATGTTGTGCCTTCAAGGAGGCACAAAAAACTCAAAAAAGATGTTCAGTCACCGTCACCGCCCTCTCGCGCCGATTTTTCCAAGTAATATAGCTTGCGAATAAAAAGGCTTAGACATAAAAAGACCTGGTCCTGGGTACTAAAATGCGCCTCCTGTAAAGTGCAGGTGTGACCATATTCAAAATCTATCTCCTCCGAGAGCTTTTATTGTAGCACAATGATTAAGGTATCATTGGATGCGCAAAAAGTTGCTGCATGTACTGACCAGAGCTTGTTTTGAAATTCATAATAATTTCTGAGTTACATTGAAAAATCTTCCGAAAATTTTGACTTTTTTATTTTATTTCACAAAAACTAAACTATTGCGAATTTGAAAACAATCTCTCGTCAGTACATGCAGCAACTCTTTGCGCATCCAATGATACCTAAATCATTGTTCTATGATAAAAACTCATGGAGGAAATAGATTTTGAAAATAACCAACTTTTCCCCTATTTTCCCCTCATTAACTCCGTAATTATGGCGAAAATGAGAAAAAGTGTAAGACACGACCCCTTTTTATTTCCAAAAATAAATACGTGTTTCGAATTTCATAGATCCAGATCCCATAGAAAAAAACGTTGCGGTCATTTCGTTGATTCATGCTGATTTCTGGCTAGACGGTCCCCTTAAGCTGTTGTGTGTTACACAAGCTGCCACGTGTTTCTGATCGCAACACCCCAGGAAAATCGGCTATTAATTGAAAGGGTAGGAGTGCCTTTTATGAAGTAAGTAGGGAATGAAACCTCATGGACATCAATTTATTCTCCTCCTAGACATTTTCTTTAATTTTTAGCCATCCTTTTTAGATGAATAACAGTTTAGGCCCATTGCAGGGTTAGCAATCTTGTGCTTAAGTGTCTATGTAAATGACTCATTTGATGTATTGATCAATGTGGGTAATTGCTTTTTCTTCTTTCGCAGGTTTTTGACAAAATACTGGCAGTTTTTCACATGCATGGCGCAGTTGAAATCGAAACACCGGTTTTTGAACTAAAGGTTTGCTTCCATTATTTTACACTTGATTTTTGTGTTAAACAGTACAATTCTTTTCCAGTATATACGATAGAACATTCATTTAACATGAAATTCTTATTGCGGGCAGGTTTGCAATGTTCACATATATACTGATATTTATCAACATGAATGGTGTCATATTTAATGTCATGCAAGATAATTCTACCAATCCTTACTACATATTGTGTTCCAGGAAGTGTTAACTGGAAAGTATGGTGAAGATTCCAAGCTAATCTACGATTTAGAAGATCAGGGCGGGGAGATCTTGTCCTTGCGCTATGATCTGACAGTCCCATTTGCTCGCTATGTTGCCCAGAATAAAATTGACAACATCAGCCGGTATCACATCGCCAGGGTGTACCGAAGAGACAACCCAGCTATGACCAGAGGTATTGCGGATTTGCGTTGTTTGGAAGTATGTGTAGCAAATCATTACAGAGTTAAAAACAGGACTTACTAAAGTAGTGCAGGTTTTATGTTGAATAGTGGTAAGCGTTTTTTTCTTTTTTAGTACCGTTCATCAACGGATAGAAGTAAGCTAATGTGTTGTTAGCTTCTACGTGACTTCTTTCTAACTCACGTCGATTGTTTGTGTATTCCGCTGTTGAAATATTATTGAAGAAACTATGGGAGTAAAATACTCGTCTATTTTAAAGTGGCCAGAACACGCTGTATACACAAGCATTTAGGCGCAGAATAGTACATCTTCTATTGAGATCTGAAATGGAATCTACGGGATGAGGCTGCATTCTTGAGACTGTTTAGTTTTTAGCAATTTACTCTTTTCCCCAATTAATCTTTCGTTTAGTTTAGTTTAGTGAACAGACCTTCACTAAAGTGTAATTCATAGCCTTATTTGTGCGTATTTTTTTTAAACTTTTACAGGTCGATATCGGGAATTCTACCAGTGTGACTTTGACATCGCTGGCTCATACGACCTCATGCTGCCTGATGCTGAGTGTGTGCAGGTGGTGGAGCAAGTCCTGTCTAGCCTCAACCTCGGCGAGTTCACCATAAAGGTGTGGGATATTTTACGTAGGTGTGTGTGTGTGTGTGTGTGTGCAGCTCTGTTTTGAGCGTCAATATGGTGATTGTTTTGTTACAGTAGGTAGTCCGAAGACATCTTAAACAATTGCAGAAAAATAATACGTGAAGTCATAGTTCCGTGGACGATTGATCTGCTACTGTAGATCAATTTACCCAAAACAATTGTGAATCCATTGAGTTGTTCCTAGTCTCTGTATAGAAGTATTCCATATTTTAGTTCATGAGTACATCTGAGAATTATTGAACAATATTTTTTACTCAATGGTATCAAACATTAAGTCGCTACGCCTGAATTGATTATAATGTTTAAACTTTTTGGTATGCAAATGCAATTATATTCATACTTGGATTGTATATGACCTTAATGATTGAACTTTCTTCCTGTATAAACAGAAGCATGGAACTAACTTTGTATAGACGCGAGCACACGATTACGTTGCGCATGACGCACTAAAGGTTGCGTGTTGGCAGGTGAACCACCGCAAGCTGCTGGACGGCGTGTTCGGTGCGTGCGGTGTACCGTGTGAGAAGTTCCGTCCCATCTGCTCGGCAGTGGACAAGCTGGACAAGAGCCCTTGGAGCGAAGTCAGGAGGGAGATGGTGCTCGAGAAAGGCCTGGATGACGAGGTGGCTGACAGGATAGGAGAGTATGTCAAGCTGAATGGCAAGCAAGATATGCTTGATATTCTCAAGCAGGATGAGCGACTTAAAGATAACGCCGATGCTCAGGTGAGTGTTATCATTTTGTGCGATGAGTGTTTTTATGAATGACATTTTGTTTTCTTCATATAGTGTGTAGCGCTTGGTTTTAATTTTTGTTGTGGGGATAGTTTGGCAAAGTACAGTTTTGTTGGTTTTTGCACATATCTGTCCAGCGAACTTTTTGTAATGGGGTCTGCTAATTTTACTACGACTAATTTCATGGGGTAATTTTTGAAACATGAAACCACTCTTGTAAATAAGTATTAGAAATCAACAGTACGCATTGCCATTTTTGTGTCTGTTTGAGCCACACCCACAAATTCCAGAGTGTCATTCAATCAAGTTTGTATAAAAGCTGCGGAGCATTTTTCTGCAGATTATTTCGTATTGGCTCGCTGCATCGTAAAGGTTTAAGATGAAATTGATCTTATTCAAGTTTAGCGCAATATCCATAACCGAGCGTGTTGTGCAAAATGTTTGGGGATTCTGAAAAATCTTTCATGAATCAAATTCCTAATATTATTCTACCTTGTTTTAGACTTTCGCCATCCCTTATTTATGTGTGAACTTCAACTCTCCAGTTGAGTGAGGAATGCTAACGAGCACTAAAACTTGGTCTATTAGTGCTCACAAACTGCGTGTCTTTCCAATTATTGGGAAGGAGCAGTAAGAGATATTACAACAATGTTATAACTTGAACGAAAATCTTCAAAGATTTACGGCACGTAAATCATGGACACTTTCCCTGCCTTAACAGGACATTTTTTCCATGAGCCTCCAATTAGCAGTGTGGTAACTAAGCAAACTAACGATCAGTTATGGTAGCAAACATTTCAAAACTGATCCTAGCTTAGTATTTTCACGTTACACTTGCCACCGTCCACGCGAGGGTTTCCTCAAAACAACCCTGCATGTCTGTGTAGGCGTGTGCAGCCACGAGATGATACTCACTGTTGGCTTGTGTGCAGACGGCCATTAAGGAACTGGAGCTGCTGCTGCACTACACTGCCCTGCTCGAGTGTGATGCTAACCTTCTCGTGGACATGAGTCTCGCCCGTGGTCTAGACTACTACACAGGTAAGTTCTGTGTCTGAGTTCGTTAGTAGTGCTTGTGCATGTTAGTTGCGTTTTACGCAGAATAGAGACGTATTAGTGAGTCATGAAGAATATTGTGCTTTAGATTGGACAGTAGGAGTGTATTACTAGCACAAGAGGCTTTTCGATTTTATCATTACAAGAAACCACTGGCGCCCATTGGAATGATATCTATCGTATCAATGGAAAATGAAAGTTGAGCACATGATGAACATACTTTTACTTTTTTATCTTAACTCTGGATATTAGGTAGTTTTTGTAGTTGTTGTTTATTCATAGATATTGATGCAATGAAATTTATAATAACTTTTAATCAATATCTTCATATAAGCTATACTCAGACTTGAAAATACCCTCCAAAATATTTTATTTAACAAGCATACGGAGCATTCTCTGTGCAATATTGCGGCCGAAGATTATTTCATGCAATTAATGAAAACCACTAGGATCAAAGACTCCTCTTCTGCGTGTGGTTTAGATGAGTGAGGATGAAGACATTTGCAAACTTCTACTTATAGGGAACCCTAAAGGATATCGTGTATCGTACAGAGCATTGGTGGCCTTTACATAACAAATTAAGAACGCAGGTGCTACAATTGCTACACCCTTTGGTCAAAGTTGCCCAAGTAGTAGTTCATCATACATATTAATATTTGGAAGTAATGTTCAACACTGAATATCTCTTGTAATTGTAGAGGCCTAAGGAACCTTGTGTTGATGTTGTAGTATTTGAATAATTTTGTATATAAATGTTTCTACATACTTTCATTTTTCTGAAGTATGTAGAAGTGTACATTTGATTGTATAGTATCAAAAATTGTTTGTTTTTTACATTTTTCTTCATGACTGATCACTACTTTGATTCGAATATGCAGGCGTGATCTATGAGGCAGTCTTGAAGGAAGGCCAGGAACCGGTAGCTGCAGAACTAGCTGCTCCTGCAAAGAACAAAGGCAAAGGTAAACGTAAAGGCGACGGTGACGAAGAGGAGGAAGAAGAAGGAGAAGGGGGCACAGTTGGCAGCGTGGCTGGAGGTGGACGCTATGATAACCTCGTCGGCATGTTTGATGCCAAGAAGAGGACTGTGCCTTGCGTGGGTGTCAGTTTTGGCATCGAGAGGCTCTTCGCTATCCAGGAGAGGAGGATGAGGCAACAGGGAGGCAAGGTGAGATGCCATCTTTAGCTCATGTGTTGCTGTGCAATTGTGTGGACACTCGGCTTTTGTGTTGTTGTGCAATTGCCTGGGCACTCAGCTCTTGTGTTGTTGTGTAATTGCCTGGGCACTCAGCTCTTGTGTTGCTGTGCAAATGCAAGGACACTCAGCTCTTGTGTTGCTGTGTAATTGCCTGGGCACTCAGCTCTTGTGTTGCTGTGTAATTGCCTGGGCACTCAGCTCTTGTATTGCTGTGCAATTGCAAGGACACTCATCTCATGTGCTGCTGTGTAATTGCCAGCAGACTCAATAATACTATCCAGAAGATATGAGAGTGAGAGGGCCGGGTTACTGGTGGTGTTGTAGAGACAACATGAGGGATAGGCAAAAGTGAGGACGTTACAAGTTACACAGTACGTTTAGATGCAATGGGTGTCATTTTATGTTAAATAATTCAACACAGCTGATAGCTTAGGCACTGCTTCCAAATGTTAGCTCACAGGCACAGCCCACCAGATGTGCGTTTTATCTCAGAACTCAGGTTTCATGTGACATTCTTTTGTGCAAGTTTAGAGATTTTATCGATGTTTTGTTTAGAGATTTTGGAATGCCTGCGCGTTTTTAAACTTGGAGTTATAGGTTGCTAACTCTACCTGCTTGAGTTTTGAATTTGCCTGTGATTTTATGTTTAAGGTCTAGCTTGATGTTGTTGCAAGCGTGTTCAGAAGACTCGGAAACGCCTGTACCTTACAGCATGTTTATCAGTTATCAGTACCACCACCGTATGGCTGCTGACCATACGGTATGCTGATATTTTGTATAATATTCATGCGCTCTTGACGGAGCTGTACTAGAGACCTTTCACTCGGAATGCTGTAAATGTGTAGGCTTGAAATAAAAAAGGGTATTTTGTTTTTCCACAACTAGCTACACCGTAATATCTTTCTGTATCACATCAGTCAAAGTTTACAAGTACTACAAATGATATCATTGGTACGTGTCGCTCTGATACTTGTTTGAAATCATCATAAATATGAGCAGCAACATGTTTATAGTAACGTCCGCAGCCTTTTTGCCTCTACGATACAGTACACTGAAGATTTTGGCCGATAAATTTCATTTGATGAACTTTCAAACTTCAAGCAGAAAGTCTGTTATTCTTGAAGTTCTAACATTTGTGATTCACATGCGTAATATTTCTAAATGTGTACTGTGCACAGCTGCGGTCGAGCTCCACAGACGTGCTGGTGGCGGGCGCGTGTAAGGGAATGCTGGAGGCCCGCCTGTCCCTCTGTGCCCTGCTGCACAAGGCGGGCGTCAGCGCTGAGACCTCACGCAAACTCAACCCAAAGTTCCTCAGCCAACTCCAGGTCTGTTCTATTTACTGAGGCAATTGGGGAAGTTCCTCAGCCAACTCCAGGTCTGTTCTATTTACTGAGGCAATTGGGGAAGTTCCTCAGCCAACTCCAGGTCTGCTCTATTTACTGAGGCAATTGGGGAAGTTCATCAGCCAACTCCAGGTCTGCTCTATTTACTGAGGCAATTGGGGAAGTTCCTCAGCCAACTCCAGGTCTGCTTTATCAATTTGGGAAGATTGTTCTTTGTGCTTGAATATTTCTTGTTGTTAATCTTACTTTCGCTTTATGATGGTTGTAACATATTGAGTAACTGAATGTACAATGGTACTGCAAAGGATATTATCAAATAATTTTGAAGTTTCAGGTACTTCAGGAAATCTTCCAGTGAGCCTCTGGGTGTTTGGAAACGTTAGTTTAAGAACCCATGATTTAAACCGTTGCCCGTAGTAAAGTATGATGATGTGTTTCAGTACGCGGAGGAACACGGCATCCCTGTGGTGGTGGGTGTTGGCGAAAGCGAGGTGCAAGAAGGTGTGGTTAACGTTCGCTGTACGACTACTCGTCAGGAGACCAAAGTTCCGCGGGCAGAACTCGTCAAGCACCTGCAGCAACTTCTCCCAACCATCGACCAATGATACAGCTCCTCAAAGCTGTGTTATCCTTTCTCTGTAAAATGATTCTGACTCCTTGATAATCTGGCACCACTTTTGGTTGTGCGTCCTGAAAACGTAACTCGGTTGCATGTTATTCTCTCCCCGGGGAAAATGACTCGTTAAAAGTAATTTGTTTAAAGTGTATTGATTGGTGTTAGAGAATTGTATTTTTTCATTACTGTATGGAAGTTTATTTTTGTTTTGCGACTGATTTGCCGTCAACGACCCACTGTACACAACGCTTCGATTTATGTCCATAAACTCGCAATATGCTTCTCCTACTCGCAAGCTGTTCATTTTACAAATATGAATTTTGCGCGTGCAAGTAGGGATATTTAATTGAAAGAGTATTTTTGATGTGGGATAAAAGCAGTTATAGTTCCACTGGGATTATTAACTGCAATGTAATTCACAAAACAAACTGCTTTGAACCCTAAATATTGCTTCTTGTGGCTTAGAATTGATAGCTTCATCATGGGAGCATCAGCAACTTCGTGTTATCTATTTTAAACGAAGGGGTATGAGTTAGCACGTTATTTTTCAGTCTAAAATTACTATTTCAGTATTCAAACTGATATTGCTGGATAGTCTGTTGCTCCAGTTTCAAAGCTATCAGATAGGACAGCTTTCTGGTTGCTGTTATAAGCTTCCACTCATGCAAAATATTTAGTTCCAGACAAGAGACCATTCATGATAAGTTCCACATTATGTGATTAGTCGAAGCTGACCCTGACATGCTGTCGCAAATAGTTTCTAAGCAAATATTAATTTTAGTTTTGTGCATCTACAGTTCTCGGAGAGACTTAAACGAAAACCTCGTGAGATTCCTATTTTGCCAAGGTTTAATTATAATTCTCTACATCGTATATGCGTGTGTTATAATATTTTAGTGATTACTCAAATTATTTGTGGTAAATCAAACTTACTTTGCTTTTAGTCGAATTTATTTAGAATGGGCAACTGTTGTTTTCTTCGAAACTTCAGTCTACCTGGATGATGGTTGTGTTTTTGTTTACTGATTGACAATAGTGACTTGTTTAAGGATTGAAGTCTTAAAAAATGTAAAAATTTCCGAACATTTTTTTGATCGTAGCAAAATAATGGGCCATCACATATATGTAAAAAAATTATAATGTCTTCAAGCTTAAAACTTTTGAGCTGATCCTGACGGTGTGTTATATTCTAGCACCTCTAGTTATGCGAGAAGAAATAGACTGCATATAATAGTAGCCACCCATTTATGCTAAGCAATAAATTCTGATAAGAATTTTGTGACGAACGTCAACGTGATGTTTGTGGGTCGTTGTCGAGTTTTAGGCAATCGATTGGTATCCGAGGAAAGTTTCAGTTCGTATTCAAGGTGTGAGTTTAATTGGTATCCAAGGCACGAGGGTTCAGTTGGTATCAAGGTGCATGGATTTAGTGGCTATCCAAAACACGTGGGTTCAGTTGGTATCCAAGGTGCATGGATATAGTTGGTATCCAAAGCATAAGGGTTTAGCATGTGGTCTAGGCGCCAGACATCTTCGTTTAATCATTTATCATGACCATTTTCGTGGATTATAAGTAAACTTCGGTACCGCCTCTACTTAATAGTAGCGTCCGAACATCCTAATGCCAATGTTCAAGGTTCATACCAAAGTGTGTCGTCCGTTTCCTATCATGCTGTGGTTTCTAATCTTTTATTAAAATGATGGTAGCTTGCATATGAAGTTTTTTAGCCCTGTTAATTTACGTAATTCTAGGTGATGTATTTGAGTTTTAGTTGCTTCGTTAGGGTTCATGATGCCTGTTCTTCATAAGCAGCATCTCCATTCTATTTTATATACTTTGTTTTTTGGTGATAGAGAAAGGCACTGGTCTTTTTTTTAACATATCATTTCTGTGATGACGTAACCAATGGTATATGTGAAGTGCAAAGCATTCGGTGCGAAATAGTCCGGACTACAGACGTGGTAGCAAACTTATATGATTACTATCCAACCACGACTACGATGTGGGACTTGAGTAGTAACTCAAGGGTGAACCAAACTGCGCGTTCCTGTTGCCTTATTCTATTCTACTATTACTATTACCACTTAACATCTGAAATTGTAGGCTTTTGATGCGGTACGGTAGGAGACTGATGGTAAGTTCATCGTAATGCAGAAAGATCGAGTAGGGCGTAAACAGTCGCACGTGCTAAATACTGTTATTTTTCATAAAAGTGTAGTATGATTGTGAAATAATGTTTTTATTGTAGGATTAAACCCTGAAACTTTAAGCTAACTGAAGTTTGAGTCAAGTTACGCTAAGTTTCTGATATGAAAGTCCTTGATTTACACAAGCGGTAATTGAAAATCTACACCGTATGCCAGAGTGAATCATTTCCGCTAGTAATGAAAGTTGGTGGGTTAGGGTTTGTAGCACAGATTCTACCAATGGGCTTTAAAAGTGAAGAAAACGGGTCGTACTTATATACAATATTCTAGCCAAATTTTGGGCTCTAACAAATGGAGAGAATAACTAACTTACTTGTTCGCGGTTGTGTGAATCGTTGCTTTTCAGTGATTTAACGCGCTAGCTTTACCTTATTGGGCTTACATGGAAGCCGCTTTGTGCTCAATACGAGTCCACTCTGTATGCATTCAACTTATGGGTTAGTTAAGATATATGACTCCGATGTAGTCCGTGTATGGTAACAATACCTGCAGAGAAAAAGAAACTGTGCCGAGTGTACAGTGCATATACAAAGGTTTTTCAATTCTTGATCCTAACAGTTCAAGACTAATGATGATTCCCTTAATGATCATTCTCGTCTTGTGTTGTGACATGAGGTAGAGGCTCGTAGGGGCACGGTGAGATGATTTGGAAGCTTGAGGTCATTGATTGCCTGTCAGTCTTCATGGGCTCATGCCTTACCAACGTCAGAAATTCTAGTGCTTTATGGAAACTCGAATCAGGTATCTGTGCTGTACAAGGACAGGCCGCTAACCACTTTACTGCTGTAGAAGAGCAGTGTAATCAGCATCATTTTTCGTGTTTTTACAATTTATAGTTTCATAAGTCGATGAAGCTCTAAATTATCGACTCGTAGAGAAGTATGCTGGAGGATATCATTTGGCATGCATTGGAAGTCTTCTCTTCGATGGGATGTATAGAATTGCTGAACTTTTTTTGGGAAAATTTAATAGTATGTCTCTCCTCTTCTCATTAAGCCTTCAGCAATTGGTGCTCTCTCAGTGATAACAAAGGCTACTCTCCGTAGGATTAATCATGCATGCTAGAAAATGTTTTTAATTCTATGCTTCCTATAAACTTTTTTGACTCGTGTAACTTCTGATCATTATTACACAAAGGCGTTTTACAGTTACAATATTTTGAATCGCTTCCGTGCCATTGAGCATACTAAAGTACCTGAGAGTGCCAATTAATCCTTGCTTGCTCTCATGTCACGACTCGAACAAAAAGAATTTAGGAATATTTTGACAGTATAATGGTTTTTCAAAAATTTGTCAGTCTAGTCAGTTGATCAGTTTTCTCCAATCTTGGTACGACACTCAAGTTTGGGAAAACAAACTCTAAAATGTCTTCGTGACAGAGTTGCATTTATTAAAACTTGAGTAACTTCCATGGTACTAATGTTTGAATATATGATATGTCTAGGCCATCAAACATTGAATGCGCTTCTATTGATTTGAATACAGCACAAAATTATGATCATAAAACTAAAAACTAATTGAACGTGACTTTACTCGAAAGAAAATAGTTTCGCGGTTTACTCGGTCAGTTTACTCTGAAATTTTACGTCTTCTTACATTTTCAGCAGAAGATTTGTGTGATTGAAATTTATGTTGAAATTTTAGGCATTGCTTGAGATGCTAATATTTTTATCTAAACACTGAATATTTATATTATTGAGAGTTTCTCATGATTTTTAATGTAATGGGTCAAATTTTTGACATGAAGCAAAACTTTCATCGTAAGATGATTATAAAATCAAGTATGGGACGCGTAAAATTTAAGTTCAAGGCGGTTGTTTTGATTCAGTTACTATATTGTCGCTCCTCAGACGTTGTAAGGGATTGTCTATGTTTTGAAATATTTCAGCAAACATGCGATGCAAACTTATGCTTCTAAATCAATCGTATTCTTGCTTATTAAAAATATAATTTTAGATAAGGAATTAATTGATATGGGCTAAAGTTGCGTACTGGCCTTGAAAGTTATTTTGAAAGTACAGTTTAGTTTGTACTTGTGTTTTCTGAATTCAATGCGGAATGAAATTTCAACCGTATAATTTTAAGAATTTTTGCTATCTATTGCTAGTTACCAATTAATTGTAGTCTTCAATGAGGGAAACAAATTGGCACAATTTATGAAGAAATCATGTCCTTATAATGGAATACCATCTAACTGCTAACAAATGAAATGGTCTGAAATATAAATTAAAATGCTAATTTTATGGGGAAAGATTTTTAATGGCTCCAAGAATTACAGTAACTTATGACTAGTAGGTCTACAGTGTATAGTAGGTGCATCATCTGTGTGGCTGCAGAGTTCAGCCTGCTGTAGTTACCAGTTTTCACCTTAAATATTTAATTCATGAAATTTCCAAGCTCATGTTGAAAAGTGTTACTTTAAAAAGTACAAAGTGAAGTTTCATGTATTATTCAAGATGCTTGTAGATTGTTTTAATAGGTCAAAATTCTTTCTTTATTGTAATAGTCTATAATTGTTTTGGGTTGTATTAATAGTCAAAAATTGATTTTTTAATAGCCTCATAATGTTATAGGGATTAGAATCTTGTAACTGAAGCTTCTGTGAATCAGTAAGGATTTAAGTGTGTTTGCTGATTATATATTATATGCTACTTATTTGTTTCATTGTCTCATAAGTGAGTCAAAACCCTATTAATTAAATATGTATTAAATTTAAGGATTCATGGAATTCAGGAGAATATCACCCACCAATGAGTGTTTTTCAAAGACTAAGAATTTACAAGGTAAAAATTTGAAATGGTACTCAGTCTTCAATATGTCTGTGCTTGCTGGTTTACAGAACACATTGTTTGTTGTCAACATGTTGAGTTTGAGCTGTTTAGTTCATGAAAGTTGTCTGGTCAATCCTAAATTGTACCCAGAGCTAGGACTGAATATATGAAGTTCATGTAGATTCTTTCCATGTTCAACTTGTAGATGCTAGTTGGAGGTTTTTGGAGCCTGACATTGCTTGTTGAAATATGGATGTCTTCTCTTATTGCTGTCAAGATTGTTTCTTTAATTTATTTATGGATGCTGATCAAAAGGGAAAATTTTGACTTAACCTAGAATTAGACATTTTGTTACTCTAAAGTTAGATTCATTATTTGTTGAATTAAAATTATCAACAACCAAAACCTGTCATTTAAAAATAATTTTTTGCAGATTGATAAAACTCAATTATGAAGATATTACTATTAGGTTACTAAATATTGTAAATTTCCTTAGTGTATTCTATTGCTTGTGCCTACCATCATGGGCAGTGGTGGAGAATTTGAGTTCATTATTCCTTTGACATTAGATGCCCTGCAAGAGGCTCCATCTACTCGTCAGTATGCGGTCAGCAATATCTCTTCTGTCAAGGAATTGCCCAAGAAGTTGCAAGGTATGTACAGCACTTGAAAATTTAAAACTAGACATGTCTTAAAATGTTTTGCAGAAATCTCTGCTGCAAAGATGTTCTTCAGATTATACTAAGATCTTGTATATTCTACTCCTATTTACTTAAAGGTAAAATTAACTGATAGTAGTACAATACAAAGTTGAATAAATTACTTATTCAACCAACCTCTATGATTGAAATTAAATAACTAAGCTTACTGACAGAAGCTCCAGAGCACAACACATTTTACTTCTCTGGACAATGACAGCAATCTGCATGCAATAGGTTTTCTAACCCCACCAAATTTTCAAGTCTTCCTTAACAAGTGGAAACCAGCCAAACATACATCACAGTGCAAACTGTAGCAGCTGATTCAAAAGTGCAGAATAACAATTACACCTCATAAGTCTTGTAAGGTACTGTTTTCAAGTTAATCAGCTATGAAAAATTACCATCTTACAATGGTACCCTGCTGAAGTAGACTATTTTTGAATTGCCTGGGGTCTCTGTTTTTAGAGACTATACATTTTTAGGGTAATTTTAAATAAATTTCTTGTGTGCATGTAACCATACAACCCTCATTTCATCATTTTTAAGGCTGTCAATAAATTAAATTTTATATTTGTTTCAGAATGCCAGTCAAGCTTTAATAAACAGGGCTGTTCTTTTGTGCTGGAAGGTCATCTGTTTGATGCACTCTACAGTGTGCTGTGGCACTTCAAATACCTTGATGCCAATGTCAGGGAAACTGCTTTCAACTTCATGGTCAAGGGTAAGGCAATTGTCAGAAACTTTTGTATAGTGTATTTTATGATGCCATATTGAAAGGTATTTTTGCATTGAGAAAAATGGGTTAAAGTTTAAATAGGCTTGTCATTGTTAACTAAAGAATAGAATGCTTGACATTTGTAATGCTTCAATATTTTTCTCCTAAATTTGGTTTCTTTCATCTTGAGAAATCATATTTCAGTGCAGCTTTAGTTGCTCCAGTGTTACAGAATGTAGCCCAGTTCATTTAAAGTTAATTGAAGCTAATGTCAAAAAAATTTGCAACCTTCTGCTATCATTTAAACATTTGCATCCTCTTGCAGTGATGTCCAAATTGACCACCAGCGTGGCATCCGTACTTGATGACATAGCCAGCGTCAGCACAAGTGATCGCAACCAACACCTCACAGTGCTTAAAATGACCACCTTCATTGTTGTTCAGCTTACTGAAGCTTATGAGAACTTCCACAATAAGCCATCACAGGATGCACTGCTTACTACTGGCAAGGTGGGAACTAATTTAATCATCATGAATTGTTACTCTTAACTATTTGATCTGAGTGCTGTTGTACCATTTAAAAAATTCATGCAAGAATTTTACACCTTGAAATTTTTTCTTTATTTTGTTATGCTCCTACATTTTGAGTAGGCATTGAAATTTGAGTTCCTACATATGAATAATTATGTACCTGCACACATACCTTTATTGTGTGAGGAGCAGCTTAGAACAATTCATACCATTTGTGCCAATCACTAAAAGTCTGGTGCTCAGCCACAGATTTTAGCCACTGACTCAAGTTTATTTTAGTGATGTGAATCAAAAGGCTTTTATTTTACCAGGGGTTCTTTGCTGCAATGCACCAACAGCTCATTGCTGCAATGCACCAACAGCTCATTGCTGCATTGCACCAACAGCTCATTGCTGCATTGCACTAACAGCTCATTGCTGCAATGCACTAACACCTCATTGCTGCAATGCACCAACGGTTCATTGCTGCAGTGCACCAACAGTTCATTGCTGCAATGCACCAACAGTTCATTGCTGCAATGCACCAACAGCTCATTGCTGCAGTGCACCAACACCTCATTGCTGCAATGCACCAACACCTCATTGCTGCAATGCACCAACACCTCATTGCTGCAATGCACCAACAGCTCATTGCTGCATTGCACTAGTGATTTCTTGCTGTATTGAACTAACGGTTTATTGCTGCATTGCACCAACGGTTCATTGCTGCATTGCTTCAACAGTGCATTGCTGCATTGCTTCAACGGTTCATTGGTGCATTGCTTCAACGATTCATTGCTGCATTGGACCAACAGTTCATTGCTGCATTGCACCAACACTTCATTGCTGCACTGTACTAGTGATTTCTTGCTGTATTGAACTAACGGTTCATTGCCTTAATGCGCCAGCAGTTTATTGCCGCATTGCACCAACGGTTTATTGCTCTCACAGTTATGCTAAGCACAGGATCATGCTCCTCTGAGACACGCTTATTCTCCATTCATTGTGGTCTTGTGTGCGTTCCTACAGTCAACACAGGTATACTTCTTCTAAACACTAGTTATTTGGGCCAGTTATTTGTTAAAACTTCTGTCGACCTCATATATGCTCTCATATTACTACTGTCTTTATAACTTTTTTTTAACCTGGAGCTGTTAGCTCCTTCCCCTCAAGTGACCACTGCATAATATATATTTAGGCAATCCATTCACTACACCTTGTCTCCTTTACATATCTTTATTTCTCACTTTTTTGGACCCTCAAAATTGGTCCTCTTGTTTTTTTACCCATGTATTTATTTTCATTGATACTACAATTTTACAGCAATCACCTTTGGTGCACATTGTCAGAGAATTTTATTTCATTAGTATTCTAAGGACTAAGTTTTTTGCTATATCGTATGTTTAGTTGCCATAGTAACATACAGAAGCAGGCACTCTAATTGTATCCAGTGCTGATGTTTTTTGTACAATTAATCCCTAAGTAGCCACTCTCAGGAAAATCATGAATACCTGAGAACATCCATCTATATGTGCTATATAATAAAAATCATCTATTTATTCATCAATAAATAAATTTATTTTCTCTCTCAGGATGGGGAAATTAATTTCAAACAAGCCATTCTTAAGGAGCTGAAATAAAGTGCACAATACATGGCAGCTTTTATTATATAGTAAGATGTGTGTGTTTAGTTCCCTGTACAATGGAAAAATTAGAAAAAAATTCTCATTTTTGAAATTAAGTATCCTAAAAATTTAATTAGGTTTTTGCTATTTGCATATTAAAAATGAACTTGTAAAACATTGGATCCTTTAAATTTTTAGTCCATGTATTGTAGCATATTATTGTGGTTATCAAAGATGTTGGATTACTATTAAAAATGTGAATTTTTTATATTAGTCTATCCTAATCCCAAAGATAGAAATTCCTTTTGAAAGACAGCATCAACTGCTAAATAAATAAATGGAATTCATTAAACAACACAT
>VCRD01000057.1:207356-251887 GCA_006783055.1 Trinorchestia longiramus
GCAGGTGTTAGTTCTCACTCCCTTAATGTAATGTAGATGTGCAGGTGTTAGTTCTACACTCCCTCAATGTAATGCAGTTATACAGGTGTTTATACATGTGTATCTGCTGAGAGATGACGCCAATGTTATTACAGTTGTGCGTTGTGTTTGTACACAGTCAAGGAAGCGTGGGGCAGGAGGTGGCAAGGAGGAAAGCTCTGCTGTGTGGGAGGACCAAAGGATGCGTATGCTGTTGCAGCTCTGTTCTGTCCTACACCATCCCCTGCACAGGCTCTGCAATCCTCCTGTTATGGAGGAGGATTATGTCAAGTAATGCTTCAGTTTTACTTTTTCTTTACATAATGAGTTATTTCTTCTCTTTTAGCTATGTTGTGGGATTCTGTCTGGCAGCACATTACTGTGGAGTAAATTTGGTATTGAACTGTTGCAAAATTTGGTGCCACACTTCAGCATTTCAGTAAGTTGAATGAGGAATGCCAATTTTGGCAGGTATCTTATTATAGGATGCTCAGAATTTTTGTAATGTTATAAGCTTCAAGATTGAGAATTCTCTTACGAGTAGTGTTGGATTGTCTATGCTACTACAAAGCATTTGAGCCCTTTTTAATTTATTTAGTGAGGATGTTATTTTTATTTGTCTTTCTTTTTCATAACTTATTTATGCTTTTGTATGGGTTCCTAGATATTTTGCAGTATCTGTGAACGCATCTGAATGTACCATTGGAAGTTGCCACTAAAGGAGGCTCTGAACCACAATGTATCCACATTTAAAATAGGTGTAAAATTTCACTAGCTGTACATCTCCATTCGAGCCCGATGCATGAAACTGAATACCTACTATACATCATCAAAACCACTCGTGATATTATTATGTCGAGCACAAGTCGAAAAATTTGGTATTGATGAAATCTTTGTACGTGCAGTTTGGTGTCGAATTTATGCTACAAGATTCTGGAGACACCATCGATGGGCCACAACCGTTGTAAGGGCATCCGAGACTCTCTGTTCCAAATCATTGGCGTGTTGGTGAACAGGTACAACCATGGCCTGGCCTGCTCCCTCAAGACCATGCAGGTAAATTTACCTCCTTGTCCCCTTACTTTACTTTTCCTTGGCCTACGTCAAGAGTTTGAGTTGTGCTCTAGTTAATTCCTGCGATCCTTGACCACGAATTTGTTTATTTGTTTCATTTATTCCTACCTCGTTTCTTCATTAGTTTTTTTTCTGAGTGCTAAGTGACTCAGTTTTAGTTGAAATGCTGTTAAATAGCCACTTCGTTTTTTTTAGTAAATTTCTACGAGATTCTTAATGATTCAATGAGTTTTCACATTGATCCTCAGCTGGTGCAACATTTCGAGCACCTAGCTAGCGTGTGCGCTAATGGACTGGCTCTGCTCGTGAATCAGTTTGGTTGCATCAATGTCATCGGGGACGTGGTGCGGGAGATCGCCAAAATGGACCTGGGTGAGTTGAGTAAGATTACTACTTATTTTATCTGCTCTGTTAAAATACATCGTAGCAATACAATTTTAATTAGTGATATGCACCTGTGATCATCATGTCATTTGTTGTAATACTTTATTTGCTTTTAATTTTTGTAGGCTCAATACTCGTTTTTGCCTCTCATTTATACCTCCTTATTGGTGCTCCTGCTGCTCAGGTTGTCTGGAGAGCAGCAGTAAGGACAGCGCGGCTGTCCGCAACTACACGCAGTTCCTCATGGAGCTGGCAGAGCTGGTGCCGCAGGCGCTTGTGCCGTCCTTGCCTCTTCTCTTTACCTTCCTTGATAACGACAACTTCTCCTTGCGCAACTGCATGCTTTCCATGATGGGCTCCCTTGTACTCAGGGTGCTCTCATCCGAGAACCTGGATGACAAGAAGCGAGACCTCCGTGACAATTGCCTCGATTCCATCGAGGATCACATCATGGACGTCAATGCCTTCGTCAGGAGCAAGGTGAGGACGGTGTTTAACTGGTGTGAAATTCTTACCAAATGTGTGTATCATTGATTAACATTGCTTTAGTCTGCGTATCATTAAGGATCTATTTTAACAAGAGCAAGCGGTATTTATCTCAAAGTAATTGAGCATGCAATATATATCTTAATGAGTGCTTCGTTGACTTCAGTTCATAATATAAAAATGCTAAGAAACCTTCACTCTGATTATTTTTTTCCTGAAATCAAGGTATTGCATTTAACAAACAGACACGCTACAGTTGAAGGCTCCTCAATTGAAGACTACAAATAAATATAAGATTAGAAGCACAGGATCGATATATCGCTGTTAACCAATATCTTTAATAACTTCCCGATTATTTCTAGTAATTAATAATGAATTGTTAAACCTTACCATTTTAAAAATTTTACCCATTTTTTAGCACTCTGAACATCGCTGGTGCTCCACTTGTTTTTAAAAGGATCTCGCTAAATTAATACTCAAAAGAATTATATTTCTAATTTTTCTCTTCGTTCTGTATGAAAACCAGTATAAACTATTCGTAGTTATAACTGTTTAAAAATAACTGTGCCGGTAACGACACACATGCATACAAATACGACGCTCATTGTTTCAGTTCCTGAAATTGTGGTCTTACGAATGAGATTCGAGTGCTCAGTGATGTATGGTAGATGATTACAAGTGTCGATTCTCTCGCTATATTCGCTCTGGATCGTCAAAGTTTTTCTGTTAAGGTACGAGAATAGTGCATCTATAAGGGCTACAGGTGTATTTTTACTTGTGAAACTGCTGGTTTAAATATTTTTATCACCGTGTTGCTGTTAAATTCTACATTGTGCTGATATATTTATAATGCTGTCTGATGATTTTTCTTTCATGTCACGTAATATGTCATTTTAAACTGTAGCATAAATATAGGTCGTAATTTGTTGAGCTTCTGATCAAATTTTTTCTGTGCACTCATATGTGAAAGCTGTAGCTTAATCGCAACACGAAATCAATTGCTCCAGTGACACTTTCTTGTCGAAATATCAGTGATTTCCATAGATTAGGGTGAATTTAACCAGATTTGTATTAATCCAAACTTAGGCTTAGTTGTATACGCTTGGTGTAGTGGCATTTCTGTGGTGTTTCAGGTGCTGAACATCATCCACGACCTGGTGAAGGGCGGTGGTGTGCCTTTGTCTCGCCAGCAGAGGTTGCTGGAGCTCACTGTCGGGCGACTCATGGACAAAAGTGCGTCTGTGCGCAAGAATGCCATCTCTCTTCTCACTGCATTTCTTAAACAAAACCCATTTGCTTCCAAGGTACGTGCGCACGTTTTCAACATTGTGCACTGAAAACCTGTTTCTTTCTTTGTTGGCTTGGTAGAGGGGAGACGGAGTATCATTTTGGCGTCTCTATTGATAAGATCTGACGTTACCCTCAATGTGAAGTTGAAAATCTGGGAAGAAGTCCAAATTGTAATTTATTTTTTTATTCATCTATCTGCCACTAGTTGTACTAGGTTGCTGGGTTTCATATAGTGTTGTGATGTATAATGAGGATATTACAAATCGGCAGGGTGAATTTTTTTTACTATGTATAGTGCGAGTGTTGGTATCTCATGATACCGATTTCTGCTTGTTAACAAGAGATTGTTTCAAGCTGGTTTTGAATCAACTAATGATGTACTGCCTGGCAGGGTCAATTTAACCCTTTCGATCCTGTTGGGACATATATGTATGTCCTAACAGAGAGCAAAAGCCGTATCGAAAGAGTTAAACAGTATAAAGAAACTTCTTTGTGTGATCTCTACAATATTGACCGAGCTTAATTATTGTTAAATCATAATCTCAATATATAGAACGCTAGAATTTAATTCATTACTTGACAGCGAGTATTGGAAGAAGAAATTCATCTTGCCTTGGATATTGATAACATTTATTTATTAAATTCTTACAAGACTATTATTTAATGATTTTTCACGAGTGTTTGCTACCTTTTGTATGTATTAGGAAGTACTATGCGAGTATAATTATTCGAAGTGAGAATGGAAATAAATGGAGCAATTTTCTTATTTTCTACAGTTCTCCTTTTCGTAATATTTTTATTTAACACAATTAGTGCCGAGCTGATTTTTGGTTAGCATCCTCCCAACGCTAATTATTTTTAAAATTGGGCAATAGGTAGTTAGAAAACAAAAAAGATATGAAAAATTTCTGAACATTTTGACTATTTTAAAAGTTATAAAGTTTGTTTTTTCAGTTTCTCCCTGTAGGTGTTGTCACACTTAACAGACGAGGAAACAATAGCACAAAAGATAGTAAGACGTGGCAGTCAAAATACTGAGTGAAAGGAACGTAGAAGACGATCGTTCATTATCAAGACTCGGAAGGCTGAATTTTGTTAATGGTTAAATTTTGTTAATGGTTGATCATTAATTCAGAAGACTCAATTGGTTTTGGTTGCAGCTTCCGCTAGAGGCCCTGAAGCAGCAGCTGAAAGTGGAGGAAGACAAGCTGGTGGAGCTGTGCCCGCAGCCGGTGGCGGAGCTAGAGGACACTCCCTCCAAGGTCCCCACGGCACACCAGCTGTGGCAGGAGAAGCTGGATGCACTCATCGAAGCAGTCAAAGAAGTTCTTGACGAAGGTGCTTTAGTTTTTAGTTTACCTCTTATTTTATAACGTTGTTGTTGTAAAGAGTCGAGGAGATATTTGATATATGTTTTATTATTCCATGCACTCTGTGCATAGATAAGCTTCATCTTTAATGTTGAGATTAGTCGTTTTTTATTTAGTTCCTTTTTCAAAAATGCTTTTGAAACGTTTTGTAAGTTTTTTGGTGAAGTAATGAAAGTCATGAAATTAGGAAATCCAGAGAAACAGTGCTGGATGTCACATTAGCTCGTGGTGCTATTATGCTTAAACTTTGTGGGGAAGTTTGTATCACTCAAATTTCCATTCAAAAAATATAGAAAACTCAAATATTTAGATTGATTTTAAAAAACTGAAAGTTGCAATGAAAGTATAGTGAAGAGGATTTTTTAACGTTTTTGTGGTCAGGGGTTACCTACAAGCCTGAGAGATGGAATACCTTAATTCTGAGTTGAACATTTTTTCTATTCGTCCAGACCATTTATTTATTTCACGTGGTTTGCTTTGATTAAAGAGGTACTCTTATTTAAGTAGTAATTGGTTTTCATAAATTAAACCGTATTTACATGCTTTATTGTACTATATTACTTTATTCACATGTTTAATTCAAAATTACTTAAATTATCATGAAGAATTTTACTATCTGTTTTATTCATTTTGACTGAGCCTTTGATCGTGTGCCTTGTGCGTGCAGACGAGGATACAGAGGACTATTCAGAGGACCAGCTGTCTGAAGAGTGTTCCCTGAACGACGCTCTGTCGACCATCGCTCAGGCGCTGGACTGCAACAAGTTGAAGAGGGCTGCAGTGCTGCTCTCAGGCGCGCTTGAGGCCTTCCATGGCGCCACGGTGCTTAGGTGATGCCTTAATTCTACTGCCTGCACTGCCCAGAATGACTTCTGATATACCTAAGTAGTCTATATCCCACAGCTTGGGCAGGTTTCAGACATATCAGAGTAGTCTGTTACCTACTTTGGTTGGGAAGACTTTAGACATACCTGAATTTTTTGTTGCTTATTTTGCGTAACGTGATTTCAAACATACCAGAGTTGTCTGTTGCTTACTTGGCTCAGCATAATTCAGACATAATCATTGGCTGGGCTACGACGTTTTAAACCTCAAGCTAAATTGACCTAGTAACTTGTTTATCCTGGAGCGAGGTTTGGCAGGATTGTCTAAAGGGAGACGTTTTTGGTACAATCTAGATAGAGCTAGCTCTTTTTCTGAGTTTTGCGCTTAGATTTTTTGTTTTAGAGATATATTGTCCTTATTGCACATGTCCGTGTCTTTGTGATATTAAGTTTTTAAATTTAAATTAATTTTTTATTAGTTCACTTGTTTTTTGTGAATTTAATTACTAAAATTTTAACGTTAACAATTTCTTATTATTACAGTTACGATCCGAGCACTTCTGTGCCACTGCAGAGCAGTAATGGAGAGGCTGTAGACGAGCTCAGTCCTCTGCAGCAGCAGCACGTCGCCCTCCTGCACAGAATATTTCTCTCCAGCCATGCTATGATTGACAAGGTTGGCTCAGGCTCGGACAAATTTAAGAGTTAGCACTTTGGATGTCTGACTCGTGCACTGACTTCAAATCTTCATGTTTGCCATCGAGGGTCCTGAAATTACACTCAATTGAGTAGTGCCGTCCAAGTTCGTTGCTGGTATGGCCTATGGCTATGGTATCCACTGAATGTCCCCTCACTACAAGAGGGTAAATTATGGGAAAAGCTCGTTCTGAGGCGGTGGTTGCTAATATCTTCGGCTCCTTCTGTATCCCATGCTACGCAGCACCAACTATGTGCGAGATGGAACATTTTTCTACCTTGCCTGTTGCTATTGATGAAGTCAATTTAGGGATCAATAACAAGTAATTCTAAATATGCTAGACAATGAATTTGGAGAAAACTTTCTGACGCTCCAGGAATTAAAGCATCAATATTTATGACGGAATCTAACTATGGTATTTGTCTGAAGAGCTCGAAATGGTTTGTTCAGTACAGGATGTATGATAGTTCCTAAAGGTACGGTTCTGTTGAAGCTACCGTTGGGAACCATTTTTATAGTCAGTTTTATTTATACGTTTATGTGCTAGTTTTAATTATCTCATCCTACATTTTGATTATTAGCGTGTGAACTTAGTAGGTTTTTGGTTTAGGAAGATGATTGTTTTTAGTCAGTAAGCCTTTAACACAGTGGTTCCCAAACTTCTTGTGATCAAGTACCACTTGGAGGTCCCGTACAGTTGCCGCGTACCACCTGGTTCGTCAGCCACAAAATGTTATTTCTTGTCCATAAAATGCAACGAATACTACATTTTAGCTGATAATATGTGGTATTAGTTACATTTTATCTTGCTAAATGCGCTAATATTTAGCGCATTAAGTGTACTGTTTGAATTTAACGGTGGGCCGCTGGGACGAGGTGGGTGGTGTGTGGCAACAGTTGCAAATCGTTGCCAGATTATCCTGTGTTAGGCAGTAAACATTTTTGTGAAGTAAAAAATAACAAAATAAAAATTGTTCATGACCTCGAAAGTGTTCTCGTACCATCTGGAAGGCCCTTGCGTACCACTAGTGGTACGCGTACTACAGTTTGGGTACCACTGCTTTAACATTTCCATGCAAAAGTTTACCCAATGAAGCAAACTACTCAAAGATGCAGAGGTTTGTGTCTGGATTTTATTTAGCGAATATAAAGTATTAAGCGATAAAAAAACTTGTTGCTCGAATGTAGAAAGAAGGATTTCAAGACTGGCAATTTTTTATTTTATGAGTCAGATCCTTTTTGTAATTCATTGGAGTGCCTGAATGACAACCCTGGCTATTCAGGCCAACAGCAAAAAATATAAAGGGGAAAGCAGTGTAAGATTTTCTTGGGTGACTCTGTAGTTCCACTTTGGAGTACAAAATTTGACTTTATTTTAAAATTCATTGTTCTTGGAACCGCAAAAAATGAGTTCATGCTCATCGTAATCTTTGAAGTCAAATTACCAGTTCTGATTCAGTGTTTGTCCATGCAGGAAAATGGGTCACAAGATGAACCAACAGACGAAAAACCCAAGGAGAGCGAAGAAGTGGTCAAACAAAAGACCCTCGTTAACTATCTTAAGGTGAGTGTCTTACATTATTAATATAAGTGATTGAATGGGGTCTCCTATGTATGAACACCTTTCAAGTTGATGATCTTTTAGCTTTGAGGATAACCTAACGGTGTACGTAAGTACCGTAGCTACAGAAAGGAAGTATTTTAATATCTGATTAAAATACTTTCATCTTTGATGAAAATACTTTTATCTGGGGTAAAAATTTTCAGCTAAGGTATGCGTTTCAATGCTCATCAATGTAAAAATTGTTTTATGAACTAAATGTACCTACAAAAGTTAAAGTGGTTGTGTTGCAGGACAGTGTGGAGTTCGCCCGCTTGCTGCAGGCCGGTCTGCCCCTCGTGGTGCAGCTGCTCTCCAGCAAGCTGGTCTCTGATGTTCTGGAGGCCATCAAGTTCTTCATCACAGGTAATGCGCTGGCAAGAGTGTGAGACTTTTATTGTTGCTGAACTCATTGGAATGAAAAAACAAACCTTAAATGTGTTAAAAATATGTATAGTTGACAATATTTTTATTCCTTTGAAATTCTTGATAAAGGAAACCAAATAGTGAAGATCGTAGATGGGTAAATGGTGTTTCGTTGGTATTTAATTTAATTTCTGTATTTTATTGAGAGGCTTGAATTATAAACTTTTGGTACTGTTAGGGTTCTTGTTTTCATCTACAGACCACTAAAAACAGTGAAGAGTAATTCACAAGACAAAAATAAACAGTACACATTGTATTTCTGCTCACACTTGCGTGATGGCACTCATCAAATGTGAGTGGAGATTTGAGAGAATAGACATCCGTGGGTTGAAAATTTGAATGCGTTCGGTGTAACTCGCGATACCGAGAGTATTTCATGCCCTCATTATTTTCTCTCTGAAGGGTTTCAAAGGATTTTTTGAATGAATAGTTATGCGTTGAAAAATAAAAGCTCGAATCTTTAATAGCACTTCATATTTTACTTGTCCATTGATGTCATTCGGAATTGCTAGATAAATTTTATTTTTGTTTTTGAATTCTGTGTTTGTCAAATTTTTACCGGATACCATATTATAGTAGAGGTTTTCAGTTGCGTTTTATTTTTGGTGAATTACCAACGCTTACCATTAGCGCTTCTGGGGCTCAGACTAAAGGACTTCGGCGCGATTTTGTCTGAGCCACTGAAGCGCTAACAAACTTGTATTACTACTTCTCTCAACTGTGACAAAAGAAATTCAAACTAAATTTGATTTGTAAATGTATGTGGCAGCTTTCGAGTTTGGTGTGCTGGACGCGATGACGGGAGTACGGGAGATGCTGGTGCTCGTGTGGTCGCGTGAACAGCAGGTGAGAAGAATTTCTTTTTGTGTCCATTTTTAGGATAAAGCGAGGCGAATGCAGCCAGACAGAATGCTGTGTTATGTCTCATTGGAGTGAGTTAATGAAAATATATACTGAAAAGAGAACGCATAAGCTTACTGGGTTATCAACATTCGGCAAGGTCCGAAAAGTATAAAATAAATTGTCACGGTCTTATACGTGTGCCAAGTGAGGTTTATGAAGTAAACTACTGTTCATAAGGAGATTTTGTATCATCCATTAACAGTGGTTCGAGTTTTTATGGATAAAGAATTCTCAACAGTTTAAGGTCTACTGTGTTAAAAATGGACTTATGTATGAAATCATGCCGAAATAATGCTTGGAAGTAGCCTTTCTTGACACCGGACCTGTAGGCAATGCTTCATCTCATTTTCAGTTTACATCCGTCTGGGGCAAGTACGTTTCTGCTAATGAATGCAAATACAGTAGAAGTCTTTTTAACTGGCACCCATGGGACTTAACAGTTGCCGGTTAATATCACCCAAGTAACTACAAACAATTCATACACGCTAGACCTAAAATGAAAACAATATCAATTGCTTGAAGCAGTTAAAAACAATGAATTAATATATAAAGCTTGACCAGCGAGTGCCGGTTTAAAGGAATTCTACTGTATTCTTTTCGTGTGATCTCTGTTTATGCTGATTGATATCTACATCAACGTGAGCTTGAGTTAATATTGTTCTGTGGCAGGTACAAACGGCGGTGGTGGAGGCGTACAGACACTTGTACATTACTGGCGCAGAAAGTGGCGGCAATGAGCGGACTCACGCTCAGCACATCGTCCGCAATTTGACGGCTTTGACCACGGGTGCTAACCTGGGCGAGCTTGCTTCTTTGGAGGAGATCATTGCGCAGTTCATGAAGTCGGGTGAGTGAAGCATGCGTTGGTGCGCGCATTTGGCAAGTTTCAAGTCGACTTCGGAGTTTTTTCTGGCGGTTTTTGTTGGTGGAGCTCGTTTTCCCAGTCATGGAATGTCAAAAAATCTTAATATATAATCCTATTTCTAGGTATCAGTTTAGTCACACTAATTCTTTGCTATTGCTAACCATGTAAACTTATTCATACTCAGATGATAACGAAGTTATGTTTTATCAGGCGACTTGAGCAAAGCGTGCATCACGCTGTTGTGGGAGCGCTTCACCCTCGCTCTTCCTGACACCACAGCGGAGGAGTCCAGGGCTGCTCTCACACTACTGGCTATGGCGTCTAAGTGAGAAAGACATTATCACTCAGTCTGGTAGACCTTTCGAGTTTAACTTGAAAGGTGTAGTGGTTCCTCCTTGATGAAACTTCTCAGATCCTGTATCTATATCTTTGACTTTGACCGTGTGTAACCTGTAACCTTTATGAGGCGAGTCAAGAATGGTTATGTAGGTCTATCATGGGTGTAGGTCTGCCTTTGCAGTGAGACTAAGTGGCTTTGTTCAGGTGTGCTAGTCATGTTGGTTTGTTCTATCTGGACTGTCTAGTGGAACCGTGTTTTCCTGGTGTCTGAGTGAATCAAGGCGCAATAAAGCTATGCAGGGCTAAACGATTTGTCCTTGAAAGCTGGTTTTATAGTACATGCTTGTAGTTTCCACTTCAGGGTACAAAGACCAATGAAGCTAGGTTGCAGGAAAGCCTTTCCTCTTGTTATTAATGTACTGCTCTCATGAAACAGCCTCTTTTAAGAGGTAGGTATGAATCTAGATATCCTTAAATCTAGCCACAGCTGATTGTTTAAGTATACTTCTGTAGACATTCTTTTCATTCTTCTAATCATGCTGGTGTTACTGAAAGTTAAGTTCACTGATTATTTGAGCTTTTCAATTTTTTTTTTCATATTTCTTTGTCAAATTTATCAGATTTTCAATATAACCACCACCATGTGAAAATCCAGAATTTGCCGATTATTTGAACAATATAATTTTTTTTACAATAAAGAGCGTCTACTAAGTCTAAATTGAGTTCCGGAGCCTTCTCTCGTTTTGTGTTTTTATTCTTTGGTGTCTTAATCATGCGAGAAGAGTCGCTTCGGGAACCTTATTCTGCTCTTGCCCTGCAGTTCGGAGCCGAGCATCGTGAGCAGCAACATTGGGGTGCTGGTAGCGACGGCGTTTGGCCCCCGTGGTGAGCAGGACTTTTCCCTCGTCAAGGAGGCCTTGGTCGCCCTGGCTAAAATTGCCACTAGCAAACCCAAGACCGAGGATGCGTCGCCGCCCTTCAGGTGCGTTGTGGCTGCTGTCCGTGCTGGCATATATACCTGCATTACGGGGGATGTCAGGTGTAAAATTTTTTGCTAATCGTCGTAACAAATATTTGCTTTATTTATTGTTGAATGTCGTGTGCTTGAGCTTGTCTGCGGTCCTCTGCTCACATTTCAGTGGCCATGACCAAGTGAGAGCTAGTCTCCTACTAGTCATGCACGAGACTGTATGGTAACCTTAGGTTGGTGTTTAGCTACTTATTCAGTTCAATTTTATTGAAAGAAGTCTTGTTTGATGTTGGAGCTAATGATACCTTAGTATAAAGTATCGGAGAGCTACAACATTGTCTTTTTTTTCTAGTTGTAGTAATATTCTGAAGTCATTAGTTATTACCTACACGTTAGCATTGAAATGCGATCAGTTGTTTCACATCTGTAACTGGAATTTAATTGTTGGAAAATTGCAGCTTTTATTGTGGGTTTTGAAATTTTTAAAAAATAGCAAATTTTGCGTCGTATTAAATTGTTGATGGTTGCAACTGGTGAAGTATCGTGGCACAAACTTATTTCTCCTGCCTCTTTAAAGTTCTCGCCTTCATTTTGTGAATGTTTATTTAAACATTTTGTAAATGTTAATTTAGACATTTTGTAAATGTTAATTTAAACATTTTGTAAAACGCTGTTAAGTGCGCTGCGTTGATGCTGGATGAGGTATCAACATAGATGGGGCTCTAAACCCTTGGAGTCATACCCCAAGTGTTAAGTGAAATGTGGCTATGAGATATGACAGCATGCTGATAGCTCTGATACTTCCATTTCTTCAAAAACACATGACTCTAAAAATCAGATGACTGCCTTTTAATACCGTGCATCACTACTGAGATCGCTCTAGTCGTGGCTGTGATAGTTAAACCAGGAATATAATAATAATTGATCACTTTCATAAGAAGAATTGATCTACATAAAGAAAGGCAGACAGTCACAAACATTGATTTATCCATAGGACTAATTCTTACTGATACATGAAACAAATGTTACGCGGAAAAGAACGCATGTCCTTGCTTCATGTCTGATTGCATATCAGTCAATGTATCGGCATGTGAATTATTATTTGCTCCTTCAATTCTTACTTTTTATTACACTAGGGGAACAATAGGCCCTGTTACAAGAATAGTAGGAGTTTTAGAGCTTGAAAATCAGAGTGAGAGCATGAATTTATCAACTGTCCAGACTGGAATCAGACCACGAGATGTTCAGTCGACTGAGTGACCTGCTGGTGGATGGCATCACTCGTGACGAGGACAGACAGTATGCTCCCATGGCTGTGCAGGCTGTCACCACCATCTATGCGGTCAGTGGGTGTTAGAGCGAGCAGATGGGCGTTATGCTCTTGTTGGTGAGAGAGCAATCCATTACTCTGTCCATATAGTGAAGTTATTTTTTCTCTAGAGTGATATCGTGTCTATGTTCCACTTTCGGTTGAGATCCCAGGTACGCAGATCATGTCCTATTCACGTCTTCCGTGGTGTCTCATCACTGTCTTGTATAATAGTTTAGTTAGATCGAACAGGCATTTCTTCTTTCCATTTATTATTGATGTTAACTTCTAAATATCTGATTTGATCTCAAGGTTTGTTGCCTTATTTTTGACGTTGGATTTAATTAAAGATTTGTGAACGTCATCATTCTCTGTAGTAGGCCTGCGTAATGGCCGGGCGGGATACATGTATTTGAGGTGCTCTTCGCAGTAACATACATAGCGTTTTAATATCTGCCGCCTGCACCGTTTTTCGTGCCCAGAGGGGCGACCGGCAAGGCAGTTGAGTCAGTCGAGCCCCTGGAATAAATGTGAAGAGATCGCTCAGATGAAACTATTTGGAGATACTTAAATATGAAATTTTATAAAAATTATGTCAATAGTATTTTGAAATCGTGGATCCTATCTGATCTTAAACTGATGTTGAAGATGTCATTAGTTTCTACTAAATAATTTAAACATTCCGTTCTTTTAATATCAGCTCTTGCTGCTAGAATAACAACAAACTTCCTTTCATAATCTCTTGTGCTCAGAACAAAACTTACTCTTTGTCTGTTATGTTGTGCATTCAAAAACTAGAATGAAATTTTAGGTGCTAGTTCGTCCTATTCTTGTCCACATTAAGTTATAGTCATACTCGTGGTCGTCGCTACGATTCTGTCATCATATCTCTATCAGAAACGTACATTTAAAGCCCAAAGTGATATGCCTTTACTCTGGGCTTTAAATGTGTCGATCCCAGTCGCCTTTGTGATTCTCACAAATTCTTTGCAGTTGAGTTGTATTTCCCTTACCTCTTCTGTAAGAAGGATATTGGGAACTACACAGTATTCTATTGTTTTGCTATTTTCTTGCAAACTGTCATCTTTCATTCCGGGGAAACGCAATTTGTTATGCAACTTGGATGTATCATAATCTTGTCACAATAAATCTAATGCGATTTGTTGATAAGCAATAATTGCTAGATAATCAGTGATATTTTTCTAGTTCAATGCGTAACGCGTTTTATCTCAATTATCTATTTCTAAAAAGCAAGCTTATTAATATATTACAGCATGACGTACGAGTTTTAAGTATTAGCACAGCTTATGTAATATCTTGGCTGTTCTGCGGTTTATTTATTTTCTTTGGAGTAACATTGTAATAACCTCATCATTGATCATTCAGTTATCGGAGCACCCTGACCGCATTTGCGGCTCCATTATCGAGCGTCTGCAGGAGAAGATGAAGATGCTCCGGTCTGATGGCGACAGTGCAGATACGTCTGACGAGGTGAACTGTCACTTTCATTTCGGTAGAGGCTCAAGTTATAAATTTAATTCTGTGAAATTAGTGTTCTTACAATTCGTTAGTTATACAATACAATTAGTTAGTGTAGTTTTTGTGTGCTTAAATTTCAAACTTTCTCTACTAGTTAGTTTGTTTCATAGGTCACACTTGTAAGAAAAAACTTTTCGAACACATTTACTCTTTTTCCTAAACATTTGATTGAAGTCTGTCTCTGATAAATTGCAACTCGCATAGAACATGAATAGCGTGTTACCTTCTTAAAGGCAGCGTTTAGAAAGTGGTAGAGGTGTGTTGTTTCACGACAATGTATGTTTACTCAAGAGAAGGCGTAGAAAAAATTTAGGAAGATATTCCAGCTCTTTTTCTGTGTTTTTTATTTTACCAATAGATTCAGAACTTAAAGCGCACAACTTAATTTATTTGATTACAATTGTGTTTTTCTGTGATGTTCAGGAAGTTAGACTGCCTACGTCGGTATTGAAGCGTTTCTTTATACTGGTTGGTCGGACTGCCATCTGCCAGCTAGTGCATCTGGACACTTACGTCTTCTCTGAGCTCAAGAGGAGGAATTTCTTGAAGGAGGAGCACGAGAATGCAAAAAAGGAAAAGAAAAAGTCCAAGAAAAAGAAAGACGACAGGAATAAGCGTAAAAGTGGGTTGACGTCTGCCACGGAGGTTTCTCTGGTACGCAATAACGTGAGTGCTTTTCCCTTTCATTCCACGTGCTGAATTTAGTGAGAAATTTATGGTCCGAAAATTATTCATTGCTAATCAGTGAAAGATTACTTTTATTCACTGAACCGGATTTACCATGTGCCTTTTACATTCCATAGCTGTATTATCGTACGTATTTTGAAAGATGTTTTTGATAAAACGATGTATGACTCTTGCGAAATGCAATGGTTACGGGCTAATTTGGAGGCTAATTTGATGCTAATGTGACTAATATTTTTGTATAAATCTCACAACGTTATATGTTGCTTGAAATGTATACCAACGTTGTCATAGTCTCAGGATGGCGATCTGGAGGAAGAGCTCGGAATGATGGGTGCGATAGCAGACGACATGGAGGCTGAGTACATCCGCAGCGTGTGTGACAAGGAAATTGTCACTGGAGACAACCTCCTCGCTGCCGCCGTGTAAGATATCCAAATATTGTCACTGTAAAATGCAGATTGTGATTTTTATTTCACATGCAAGATTTGCGGTAAATTATGGGTGTATATAGGAACTTGAACCTTTATTTCTGTTTTAATGACTACTAATGCCTTATATTTGGTATTTTTCAAATTTACTCTTGTTAAAGCTTTCAACTGTTCAATTCATGGCTGATTGAGAATTGAAGTCTCTTATTTCACTTCAATAAATCGTGGAAAATTTGTTTATCATCTCGCTGTTTTTAAGTAATTTGATCATATATATAGCGAGAAGTTGAGCTCTGACTTCCCTGTTCAGTCTTATCCAAGTTTAGTTTGCTGTATTCGGTACCGTTTTTAAACAATATATGCAATTTAACACCAGGTAGGATAACATCGAAATTACTTATTTTGGGTAATAGACACTGCAATGTGGCCACCATTTTTATAATAGTGAATTCTACCCACAATTTGTGGACATACCTCGTTAATTGTTGTTCACATTTATCATGTATGGAGCAAAGTGCTTTTCATGACTGTCGCGTGCAGTCCTCTGGTGGTACACGTATGTTCGAACACAAGTCGCTACCCTGACCGCGAGCTGCGCGCTGCTGCAGCCTTGGCGCTGTCCAACTGCATGATGGTCTCCGCCGACTGCTGTGAGGAGAACCTCCAGGTGAGCAGTAGTTCATTGTTTCGAGCTTGCGTTGTATGTTCTTGGATCGTCCAATGATAAAATGTTTGATTGCTTTCAAAGTTAGTCATAATTGCCCTCAGTTGTGGAATGCTCTTTAACTATTGTCTCGTTATTTATATGTTAGCGGAGCTCAGAATTTTTGGATGGAACTTTTTCAGAATCATGATATTATGTTCTACTGAGTCGACTCACCGAAGAGTTATCTCAGTTAGCAATTGTCTGATGCGCTAAGGGAGTTTTTTATTCATAAGGATGCATTATATCTTGAATACTGTTCAATGGTGTTAAGCCTCTTGTAATAATTTAGTAAAAATGCCTGTGGAGAGCTAGGAAGATTGAAATAAGGCCAGTTAATAAGGAACCAAGAGGAATGTCTTCGTTGTATGCGAGAAAGAAATGCAATTTACTCTGGAATGAAATGCAAGCTTCTGGCTGTTTCAGGTGTCCTGGTAAAGAGCTCAAAAGACTGTGCAAAAATGCTGCAGGCTTTTTCATTTTATCTTTTCTTCGTTTAGAAAGCAGTAAACGTATGCCTTATAAACTGCTCTCAAGTAGGATGCCCCACCGTGTTACTAGGACATCTATAGAATTGAATATGGCAACAGGAACGAGCTGTTCTGTCTTTTCTTGGTTTGCTATCCATGTCCCATATGCTAGGAAGCTATCATAACCCAGGTACGCAATCCCTGTTACTATTAGCCTGATCATACGTTAGCGTAGTGGTGTGCTTGTGTACTGCCCAGTCCATTAAATTTAATTGTAATGAGCGGATGTGTAGGATAAACTTGGCTCTTACGGTTGACCTCTGCATGCAAGTAATATGCCCTGTTCGCGAAAGCGCTGCATGCTAACTGCCTGTTGTTGCAGTTGCTGTTCACCATTTTGGAGAAATCAGAGGACTCTGTGATCCAAGGCAACATCATCATTGCGCTTGGTGATCTCTCTTTCCGCTTCCCAAATCTGGTAGAGCCCTGGACGCCGCGCTTGTATGCTAGGTGAGCGTCTGTTCTTTTCCGGTCTGAATATGAAGGCCGTGTAGTGAAGATAATGCCAGTCTTACAGGAATAATTGGAAATACTTATCTAATTTACTTTATCTTCTTAGTGTGAGATAAAAAACAAGTAACTTATACGATGGAAATCATAGGTCCTTCCGCCTAATTATCTTTCATTAATAATTAATATTTGTTTAATTTGAATAGTATGAATATTGTTTTATATTTTTCAATATGTGTAATATATGTTGTATACATGTTTTTGGATAGAAATGTGTCAGTGGAATTTTAATCTTTCTTCTTATCGTTTCATTTTAATGATATGAGAGAGTAGCTAAGCAGGTGAGTGGACTTCATCCCAGTTGTGTAACATGCCTGTGATTTTCCTTAATGTCTAAGGACATTCTGATTCGGCATTTTTTGGATAAGAATATCCTGCAATAGTAATTTTGCTTCTAAACTGTTGAAAGTCTTACTTTTGTATTATTAACAGCAGTTTTTTATGTATTTTTGATTAGTTGATGGTGAACTCAGCAGCATTTTATACCTAAGTCATCAGCTAAGTAGTTTTTTTTTTTTTTTTGGAAGAGTCCGTTACTGATTAGGATGAGGCTTCTCATTTCCATCATTCCCAAGGTCTTGGCATCACATAGAAGCGCGAGATAAATCGTCTGGCCGGCACGAAGGAATTAAACCTAACACTACATTAAGCGGGGCAGTTGCTCAGTCGGTACACTGGTGTCTTTATTCACTCGGTCACTGAAGCAATATCGTTCTTCTTTCGTCGTTTTAGTTTGGTTGGGAAGATTTTTTTAGGTTATCTCGCAATCTAGGACGATTTTTTTTAAAGATATGTTCTGTATTAATAAATATTAGGCGATTATGATCTTTTAAGAAAAATATGGAGGAATAAAATTTCATGTTTGTTAACTTTATATCATTGATGTGTTAAGAGAAAATGGCTGTGAGAAAACGTAAACACGAAAATGAGTTTTATAACAGGTTTTTGCTTTTTATTCTTGTACGAACTCATCATCGCATATACTACGACAGCTTTTCATGTGTTGACTTACTGTTCAATTTACATTAACAAGAATGGAATTGTTTCATTGCTTCTTCATTTTATGAAAAACGTTAGTTTTGTAGGTCCTATTGCGGGTTAAATTCATCTTTGATGCATTGCAGGCTACGTGCTGACTGCTGCTCTGTGCGCCACAATGCGCTGACGGTGCTGACACATCTCATCCTCAACGACATGGTCAAAGTCAAGGGACAAATTGCTGACATAGCGCTCTGCATCACCGACAACGAGCCCAGAATAAGTGGTGAGGGTCGATTTCTAGTGCTTGCTCTAAGAAATTTTAGATAAAATTCGTTTGAGAAGTATAGACAGTTTACTATTATTCTATTACGAATGCAAACTAATGGAGTGCTGGGGAGTTTTATGATTCCTAGCCATTCCATAATATACATTAGACAGTAAAGCTGGTGTGTAGTCTCTATCACCATTATTGACGAGAAAAGCTTTGATTGAAACTGGAAGCTGGCAATTGTGCTCGAGTTCAAATCCGTTTTGTTCGTTGAGAGCCGTTACCACTGTCATGGAGATGCTGCATATTGGAAAGGGCACTTCGCTTATCATTGGTATTAGTTAGGAAATGTAACCGTTATTTGTTTGAAATTGTGCACTTTTTAACTAGTGATGAGGCAATACATGTGAAAATGGTACTTGGGCGTTTTTTGAGTGTGTGAAAGAA
The DNA here is from genome assembly GCA_006783055.1 of Trinorchestia longiramus. NCBI lineage: Eukaryota > Metazoa > Arthropoda > Malacostraca > Amphipoda > Talitridae > Trinorchestia > Trinorchestia longiramus. Next base: position 226,005 of record VCRD01000057.1, read on the forward strand.
ATTTGTACAAATTTTAATGTTAGAATAGAATAGAATCAGCCTATAGGAACGAACCTTCTGGCCCATACTTGGGTCGGATAATTACTTCGATAATTATTCGGTTGTTTACCCAAGTCCCATGCCGTATTTCTAGCCGCGTCAACCATGTCGGCAGCGGGATTCGAACCCGGGTCTTTCCGCTCGCAAGCAGATTCGCTCACCAGTCGACCATGCTGGTGATGCAGTCGACCAAGCTGGTGATACAAGTTGTGAAAATTTGGTTTATCCCACAAGTTTTTGAAATATCTTTTTAAATGTGTACTTATCTGCTTTTCATACTGTTTAGTCATGAGACTGAACAGTATGAGAAGCAGATGAGTACACATTTTAAAAAATTACATCAAAAAATTGCTCTCCCATAGCCAATGAAAAATTGACTATAAGTCGAAAAATCGATAAATACAAAAAACAATTAAAATTTGCATACATTTCTCTAATGTACACATAGATACCAATGTGCTCATAAAGTTTCATCCAAATCGGAGACATCGAAAAAAACAGTGAAAAATCGCACAGAAAGAGTCGAAAAAATCAAAAACTATGGGATAAAAATAAGATTCAATTACATTTGTGGGATGTACACATCAATACCAATGTGCTCACAAAGTTTCATCCAAATCGAAGACCTAAAGTGAAAAAGTGAAAAAAAATCGTAAGGCTACCTTTACTGCCTTCAGCATTGCTTTGAGGTGCACCTTGTTCTCTTTTCTCCCTTACGATTTTTGTCAAAAATCACAAAAATTTTTTTTTCGAGATTCGCTTTCCCCCTGATCCGGTAGGTTGTTCTGAACTAGAAACTGTGATCAGAAATGAACTATTGCAATTTTGGACAAAATTATGAACAAAAAACGATGTGATTTTGGCCAAAATATTACAAACATTTTTTTACAAAATTCATTTCCCACATCTTCAGTTAACTTGTTCTGAATTAGAAAATGTGATCCAAAAACGATTATCATCATTTTGAATGAAAATATCAGTACATAGAAATGATTTTTAGTTCATCAGCAATAAACATATGAGTACATATAAATGATGATTTATAAGTACCACAATAGAACAATTCACACAGAGTAGTTTTTTGTTGCCTATAATCGTTGACTGAATTGTATACCAAATTTCAAGACATTCTGAGACATTGACCGAAAACGTCAACAATATTTCGTGAAGGGACAACCTTTGCATTTTAAACTGAATTTTTTTTTTGTTAAACGAATGTACTTTCATGAATAGTAATTCTTTACTCAATGCGTACTTAGTTCTCCGTTTATAATATTGAAATTTTATTCATTGTCTTATTGTTATTAACATATATTAAACAGCATTCTTTTGTTTTAGCTAGTTCTAGTTCTCTTGGAAAAACCTTACGCAAACGTTCTTTATCTATTATTCTAAATCGCTTTAAATTTGACTTTGCAGCAAGTATCCGTAACTACGGACATATTAGCGTTCAGTAGTTCAGTTAAAGGCTATTTGTGTGTTTTTATTCAACTATCAGCGTGTTTTTTTACCTGTCGTTCACACAAATTTCTTTGCTGTGCAGGCCTGGCCAAACTGTTCTTCACAGAACTTGCTCGTAAGGCCAACGCTCTGTACAACGTCCTGCCTGACATCATCTCAAGGCTCTCTGATCTGCAGGCGGACCTGGAGGAGCTTAAGTACAGGACGGTCATCTCGTGAGTTCCGAGTTCAGTTTTGAAGATTTTTTTATCATAAGAATGAACACCATGAAAATAATAAAATTTTTAGAGTTAGTTCAAATTGAGGTTTAGGTATCAGTGCTTACGTGTTGCCTGAATCAGTCATGTGTATTTTCAGCAATGTTTTGTCTTACGTTCTGTTTTGATCAGACACATGTTTGAATAGCACTTTCTCCTCGTGAGCTATTTGCCTACCACCTGTCACTTTCTCTAATGAAATTAATTTGTGCTTCTTAAATGTGGTGATTCAAATTCCCTCTTCCGTAAGGCACGTGTTTCTAAATAGTATTTGGCCATCCCATATCAGTTGTTGTTTACTATCATGAAGCTTCAAATTTTTTCCCTGCTGTAAATTCAAATTATTTTGCCGAACAATGACGTTCACTCTCATAACCACCAGTTATCAAGTCTAAAAAGTCAGGACTGACGGAATTCAGTCGTTATGGATAAGTATATAAATAATATTAAGCAGTTTGCCATGCAGGTACAATCCAGAGAACCAAACGAGTGTTCGTTCGTTTTCCCTTTCAGGCACATATTCAGTTTGATCCAGAAGGACAAACAAGTGGAGGGCCTGGTAGAAAAGCTGTGCCACCGCCTGCAAGCCAGTACTGCACCACGACAGTGGCGCGATATTGCCTACTGCCTCTCACTCTTGCAGTACAAGTGAGGATCTTGCTCTTATTGATTGAACACATACAGCACGCAGAGCTAAAGGCAGACGGATGATCATAGGTTTTGTTATTCCCAAAAAATTACCAACACCTCTGGTTAATTCTTAAACGTGTCGAATTGGGTGCCTGATTCACTTGAATGATGCTTTAGTTGGAACTCTTCTATCTAAGTATCAAGAATGAAGATTTGGATAGTGTGAGTTTCGTCAAGCGAGTTTTGACTTGTCTCGATGTTTATATTTGTTTCAACTAAATTATTTAATGTTACTAAATAGGATACTAACTATAAAAGTGTAGAGCAGCTGCAATATCTACTACTTCATCTATATTCCAGAATTAAGGTCAAAATTATCTAAGTAGCCAGAAATGTTTCTTGTCTGAAGGAAAATAGTTGATGTATCTCAACTTTAGATTTTTAAGAAATACCACTCTCACAGGCACTTTTATTCTAATGCATTGAAAACGCGACGGATAATTATTTTTGGTGATGATAAAATATGCAGTTTTTGATATGCAGTTAATTTTGAAAAGATAAGCTCAAAAATTCCAGTTGTCGCCATCCGTAAGTGTATTAAATGGTCTTATAGAACTTGTTTTTATATAGTTATTTCGCGAGCCGAAAATTATGAGATAAACTAATCTACTAAAATTATACATAGCCTTCGAGAATTACGTTTTACATAGTAGGTACTACGTGATTATTAATATTACTACAAGTGTTTTTTTCATAATTTTTCTGAGTTTCAACTTATTCAAAATTCAGCAGCATCCATTGTCTTTTCGTTCGTATGTTTATTTTATGTTGATGCGTTCCACAATTCGTGTGCATTTTTTTGCAATTTCATAGTCGAATTTGAGCATTTTATCATTCCGCACAGCGAGCGCTGCGTCAGGAAGCTGGCTGAACTGTTCCCTTGTTACGGTGACAAGCTGCACGAGCCTGACGTACACAAGATGTTCTTGGGGGTGTTGACCAAGGCCCGTAAGCTCGTCAAGCCTGAGACAAAAGCTGTCGTTGAAGAACTGGAGGCCAAGATTGAAGAAAGGTACAGTCTAGTGTTAATCCTAAAGTTTGGCTTTACACTTATATTTGTGATGAACTAAATTTAACTCTGCGTTCTCAAGAAAACTTTTATAATAATGATTCTATTTTCATAGATGAGTACTATTGTATATTATGTCTTTTCAGTCACTCGAAGGGCATGGAAGAGAAAGGCATACTAGACAAAGCATTGATTGCAAAAGGAGGCAAAGGAGCTGCATCTAAGAGGTCCAACGTCAGAGTAGCAAGTGAGTCAGACGAGGAATTCTTTCAAGCTTGTTGCTAATTGGTTTATTGTTCAAGACCGATATAAAAAAATGAAGCGTGAATTTCTATCTCTTTTATTATAATATATGCGTTAAGAGTCTTGATGTTCGAAAAAGATTGATTGTTGAATGAGAATTTCAAAGATTTGCGTTATAGCGTAGTACTTCTGTACTTAAATATTACAGAATACGGCAACGTCAAATACACGTTGTCTACGGTCGTTCAAATTGGCGGTTCAAATAATATACCTAGTGGTACTCATATGTACCAATACGTAGTCAATGCGTTAAAATGTCATGATTTTTTCAGAGCGTAAAAGTCTGAGTTCGAGCAGCAGCGAGAGTGAAGAAGATATGATTTACAGCGATGCTGAAGATGCACCGAAAAAAGATCCTGAGCCTGAAGGTGAGACGCGAGGGTCGCTTCTAATCAATCTGCCGTGAATTGGAATTTATATATTGTTAATATGTTATAGCGTTTACTTGTAAGTAAAGACCTCGACTTTCATGACTGTAGACCTTAAAGCTTACTGATAGTGTTGGTTAACTTTAGCTGTGAGTGATAAACATGTACTGATAACCCGGAGCGTGTTGTTGTCAAGTAGAATCATCAGGTATTTCAAACAAATACACTTGAACGTGAGAAGTCTGTGCAAAAGCTTTGGTAGTGTTGCGTTTACTAGCAAGTTCGTTGATCAAATGCCTTTCTTTAGAGCGGGTGAGTCAGCGCTCGAGCACCCGCCGCAGCGCGGTAGCGGCTCGAGCCTCCGTCGTCGCCAGCGAGAGCTCGGAGGAGTCCGACGATGCAGCATCCATCAAAAGTGAAGTATTGAGCGACCACTCGCGAGAATCATCGCCGGAGCTTCAAAAAACTTCGAAAGCTCGATATGTTCCAAGGGTTGGTCGATCTACCCGCCGCAGGTGAGGAGGTCGACACTCGCGAGTAAAATGTAACGAGTTTTGTACTTGTGCAGTGTATCGTTTATAAGAGTATTTCGAAGGGTGTATAAATAAGCATTGTACAGTCAAATTGTAGTTGTAAGTTTTTCCTTGTTGGAGTACAATTTTCAGATTGTAGGACAGGACTCTTTCTAGTGACAATAGGTAGAAACGCCTTCATGTCGACAAGGGTATTCGCTTGCGTGAGTGTAAAGTTTGAAGCCTCATAAGCCAGTGATCAGCAATTCATGAATAGCGACGCATAATGTATAGTTCGGAGTATCAAAAATTTATGCTTATGAACTATTGGCTCATTAATGTATACGTCCAGAAAAAGGATGCAGATGAAATTTCTTTCTTTTTGATAGTGATAAATTTTCGAAGTGCATATACTTTCTTACGTTAGAGCTTGCTTGTAAACTCTGGCGTAAGAAAGTTTTACACTTTCAATTTATTTCACAAAACTTTTTCTGGATCATTTTTAGGCCTGTGTATTATTACGCTATAGCTTTCCACAGTTGTGCTGAAAATGTCATTTAGAATGCGTTAACGTTTACGGCTATTGGGCTCGCTAGTTCATTTCTCTGCTTCTCAAGCTACCCAGTACTTGTATGCGGACTTACCTACATCTGAGAAAATGTAGTTTATGACCACAATGTTAGCTTAGTTTATTTTTCATTTTCCTCTTTCGAAAAAGTAAAAGTCGCACGCTTATGCACAACTTTTTTCAGCTTTGTCTTGGTGTTTTTCAGTTGCAAGGCTACCTTTACTGCCTTCAGCATTGCTTTGAGGTGCACCTTGTTCTCGCAATATAAATTAATTTTAGCTTTAGCAATGAAGTAAAATTTCAGGTGGGTGTGCAAGTTCATAAACCCTGAAATTGGCAATTTGCTAGACACCTCTTAATGAGTCTGGTGTTCATTGATTCAGGAAAGTTGTTTTTCTGATCAATGAATGACTGAATAAAATAATTTAAAAATTGCGTTTCTTTATACTCGTCCTTGTTTCCCTCGGTGTGGAAAAGCGCACAAGTCACGTTAAATAACGATACGTAGACAGTTCTATCTGTAGTGGCAAACACATTCCCTATTAAATTCAACGATTATAATGCGTGAACAGAAAATAATGAACATTCTTGAAAACAAATTGCGAATGCTTCCCATCTTACGTCAATTGCTTAACATACAGTCGATGTTCGAACACTGCAGAGAACTATTCAAGAATTACATCAAAACAAAACTCAACAATCTCCAAAAGGTCTCTTATTTCGTTCATGATATAGGGAAGCTTTCCCTTGCCTTCTAATATACTATGATACAACGTAATGTGAAATTAACGTAGTTCCTTCACTTCTATTGTAAAAACTATGTTACCTTATGCCCTTTCAGCAAAATATCACAGCTGGGCAACATATCTTGAGTCAATATATTCATTCTGGTGTGTTAAGAATACAGAAATGAGCATGTTGTAGATGACATTTGAGCAATCTGCTGTTACCTTTAGCAAATAAAATTGCAGTGACGTGATGCTTAAGCTTCGAAACTGAAATAAAATGCCAAAATATAAACAAATTTGCCAACGAAGTAGCTTTCTCTATGTAGCAAACTATCAAAAGTTTCATTTACGATATCAGCTCCCAATTCCCAATGCAACTCAAATTGGTAAACGCACGCAACACAAGTTAATATAAAACTTACCTCAAACAAGCAAGTTAGTTGCTGATTAAATCAAAGCGCACATATACCAAAAAATGAATATCTCTCGTACCGGTTGAACGACAACGCCACCCGAAATCTAATCTCCGAAATCAACATAATGGGGAACTAGTTCATTTAAAAAGTGAATTAGACTTGAAAACTAGAAATTCTTAAATAAACATTCGTTAACCAGGAAGACATACGAATGAGCGAAAACTCGTACAATTTACATTAACAAACTTCACCGTCAACTCGGAAGCCAGAACTTCACAAAGTTATTTGCGACGCTTAGATTCTTCACCGCTCAGTTCTCGTGCATCAGGAGCCAGATGGATACGTACTTGCGAACAGGCCATGATCTAGATCTAGGTTTTTGGCCTTAGACTGTATTGAATTATTCAACTTGATATAAAGCGTAGATTTCCAATACAGATGCAACATCTCAAATTTCTACTACAGTTTTTCTGTCTTTAATCTACGTTCTGAGCCTTTTTGAAACGACTATGTTGAAAGATCACATGAAATGCATGAGTACGATCAAGCTGTCCCTCAATAAAAGTTTAGCCACTACGTGAACGTTCTCATACAACAGTCCAAGTTTTTATGAGGCGCTCCGTACCACAAGGGCGAAGACACCACCAGCTAAAAAATCAGTTTTTAAGATACCGAAATCCCACAGCCGAAATTGATTTCAGTAATTAACCTATAAAATGAGACGAAAAACACATTGATATGTAGATAATTAATTATGTCATGGGAATCTCCATTTTGCAAAATCGTATGGAGATTACTCGAAACTTGTTTTTGGCATCTACACCCTTGTGGCACGCAATGCCTCGTATGCGTTCTGCAATTTTGTCTTAAACACATGGGGGTACCTCACGTATGTTGACAACACCACACTGGCAGCATTAACGCTGCTACAGATCTTCCCATATCTGAACACATAAATGTTCCAAAACAATACAAGTAATAGGTTTAGTCTAATCTAGAACAGATGAAGAGATTACGTTGGAAAAAATTGGTGATGAACTTGAAAAGCATACATACCACATCACTTTCAATATAGTTCCAAAATTCATATTCTAACATCATTTATTGAAATGCAAAACGCATCGAGGGTAGTAAATTCTCAGCAGAACTTGTTTTCCCTACACAATGTTGAACCTTGACACCTTTCGAGTAACGCTGAACAAAATCTGTAGTAGTTATACCAAACATATCACCCATAAAACACTACTCTTACCAGCATTCGATCCAGTGCTGACTTAAATTTCAAATTACTCTAGGTCTGAAGTATAGCAAAATGTCCAATATCATGCATTTATACGCACGGAACATCAAATGACTGCATTGTTTAATTCCAGTCATGTGAAAGAAGGATGCGTTACAATGTAAACTATACGCACGATTAAAACATAGCAAAACACAGAAAACAAAGCACCTCAATGAAAAACCCAATAAATAATGAAGGTAAAACACACCATGAAATATCCTCTGTCCCGAGATAACTTTGGCATGCTGAAGTTGAAAGAATAAATAAGGTTAAGTTTATGCGGAAAACTTTGCTATTCCACTTCACTCAGAACGCAACATAAGCTCCTTGAAGTGTTCTCAGTTTCAAGTGGTTAAACAACAGTAAAAATGAACGTCAAAACATTTAAAACAAGTGTTAGAGCAGAATGCCATTAAGCCGCGTGTTGCAGTGGTAGGGCAGACCAGCAAGCTGCCGGAAATGCGTGAATCACCTAGCACATGAATGAATGAAAGCTCTAAAGCTGCGAGCTGTGACGACGTGCTTTTAAATGGTATGTGTGGGTGATCCTACATGTCATTAGTCACGCACAACCATCTACAACACATAGTATGAAACTCAAGTATTACATATAGCAATTTCAAATTTCACCTTAAACAGGAGTCATAAACACGGACCGAAAGTACAATTAATCAATTCTTGTTTCGATTAAATTCCAGCGAAGCGCAGATGAAAGCGCACAACAAACTTTAGTATTTGGGTAGGAGGCAGTTTCTCGTAATCAAAATTGATAGCATGCAGTGACACTCATTGAAGGAGTTGAGTAAACAATCAATACGAACACTTAAATATCGTGAATGTCAATAGAAAATTAAAAACCACGTGACTGGTAATAAGCGTCATAGAGAACACACGTTAATGAACAGGTTCATTCGTGCAGAATTAAACACCAATTTATATATATGGCGATACAATAGAATAACATTTACTTGGCAAACAAGGGAGTGGCTAGAAGTTTCAATCCGAATCGACGACGAAATTTGATCATATCTGCACATACTTTTTATAGTTTAGTCTTCTTTAATATCCCCTACATTGGCAGTGCTACTACCAGAAAAACGAGCTGAAAGATCGAGGATCAAAGTTTATACTTTGTCTTCTAGCTTTTACGAGTATACGAAAATACAAAAATACGCTCACAACTCCACATGAAAGAATTTCAACATTTTATTTTGTGGCACCGACTTCTGCATGTGAGGCCAGCAGTTGGTATTTGGTTAACGCGCCTCTACGTATGCATTGTATCCAAAAGCGGGCATGTTTGAAACATTTAAATTCCACTTAAATGAGTAATTTATGTACGTTAATTTAGAATCCGCTCTTGTAACTGTGTTTATGTCGTCCATATGTTTGAGAACGCTAAAGTTTGCGATGCGTCTCTCTCTCGATTTCGGCTTCATCATAATTTTGGGCCTGATTCAAGGATTTTAAAGAACTGGAGCACAAAAGGTTTCGCTGCTTTTTCACTGCCAAATTAATCTGAAAGTGCCGTGCATCATCAATTCATGTCTAAAGCAAGACAAACATCGTTCGTAGATCAACAATTAGCACAAATGTATACGTACACAATAACAATCAACAAAGAACACGACGAAGGATCTCCTCCACACGACGATAATTGGTTGCAACTAATTCGAGTTATGGCTAGTTATTTCTCTCGAACTTATTTTGAGCTCCTTGCTTTCTGGACTTGTTTTTGTGCTCCATTTTTCTCCTATAATTAATATCCTGAGCCTTGCCATGATTCGTATCTTCCTTCCCTGTAAAGGAAAAACGAAGCAAATTAACAAATAACAGTAGCTTTAAGCCTTACTAGTCTAGGTAAGATTAAAATAAACAGTATTTGACTTAATATTAATTCAATACTTGAAGGAGTTAATCTAAAGTTTAGAGTTTGTGATTCCCACATACACAGCACAGTAAGTACAAGCCAGTGTCACTTCAGCAGGCATGCAACACATTCACACAACCTACACCACACAACGGAAATTATATGCGAGTTGGATAACCTTGTACAGGGTTTGGGTGGTTTGGACACATTGAGAATGAATTAACAGATAAGTTTACAGAGCGAAAGGAAATAGTGCGAGAGCGGACGAAGTTTGCATTCTGGATAGGTTATCAAAGAATTAACAAAAGAGCAATGCCGTAGATTTAGCCTCCTTAAAAAAGGGCGATGTCTTAGTGCATACAGGTTTGGTCATTACTTACACTTGCCACCTCGTGAACCCCTTGCTTCATCATCGGCACCTTGCCTCCACGACTTGCCGGACTTGTTCGTGTAGGTCTTAGGCCTAGCACCGCCTCTCGCCTCACTGCTGCTAGCTGATGGGCCGTTCGTTGCAATGCTCGCACCACTAGCACTTCCAGCAGCACTTGCATCTCCTCCGACACCATAGAAACCATTGACAGGCATCGGTTGTGGCGGAGGCATGTGCCCTTGATGACGTTGGCCACGATTGCTGTTGTGCAAGAAATATGGGTGAAGGTAGCTCTAAATATAACAGAAGCCAATCGTCTCGTACGTAACTTGTGCAAATGAAACTCGCGCTAAACAATTATATTCCAGAGGGAGCAGATGGTCAAATGGTAACTTCACTCAAAAAAAAACAATTCCCAAGTTCTGATCACCCCTACACTACACACAATAGACAAGCGAACATTGCGTATTATCTGACGATAGTTGCATCGACTCAGCCTGAAGTACTGCTTGTCAGCGACAGCTTTTTAAGCTTTATTACATCATTATTATATTCATAATAAGCTTTATTACATCAGAAGATGACATATTATCTAATTTTGGTTCTGTTCGTAGCTTTTCTGATTATTAAAGGGACTTTGGAGTGATAAAATACAGTAGTGATCAAATTATTATGGACTAGATCCACACGTGAAAAATCACGGTTTCTACTAAATTTTTCATTTTAATTTGCCAGTGGACACGGGCTTTGCGAAAGAGTTTCCCCATTGATGGATGTGCCTTTGCTATCCACAATACAATGCTTACAATACATGTATACTCTACGAAATTTCCTCTTATCTAAATCCGTAAGAGCGTCTATTATACAGGGTGGCCCACAAGTAAGGTACCTTTTATAAACTATTTTCAAGAAAATCACAATTCCGAAAACAATAACTCAATTTCCAAAATCTTTGGCTTTATACTAAGTGGTATCTAGGTTACTGGTCAAACTAATTTAAAACATTTCTTCTCGTATTATAAATTAAAAATATCAAAGCATCATAATGAATTTGAACAGAAAAAGGTCCGAAGAAAATTTCTATTAGTAAAAATAAACCGATTGTGTATTATGGATACCATAATGCAAGTGAAAGGGAATTGAATTGCCACAGAAAATAATGCAATAGAATGATTTCTTGTATTTCTTACGCTTTATCCTTGTTACTATCAAAGCTATCGATTAGAAGAGTGTGACACACGGACGGACAGACGGAGGGACGGACGCAGCTCTTATTATAGTATGGATTATTGAAATTTCGTAAGTTTTATGCAAAAAGTTTACATAAGGTTATTATGTTACCTGAGTAATCGATTTATTTTCATACGTATGAGAAAAATATCAATGATTAATACTGACAATTGTTAATATTTTGTTTGACCTTCTTTAGTCGCTTTAAGTGCTTTAACACGCTCTGGCATTCCAGTGAACTTTAACATTTTCCTTTTTCAAGAACAAAATCTTGAAGATTGCAAGCAAACAGTTAGCAGATGTCAAGTCTGGGCTAATACTCATGCTGATTGGATTTTTGAGCAATAGGAACAGGTAAGAGTGGTATATTTACCAGTTATTTTTTTCATTAAGAAGAGAACATACTGCACTTAGTGCAGTATTAGAGCATCCTTTCCTATTGTTCATGGTTTATGAAATAATTTCAAGTCATAATTTGTCCAACTGTTTAACTGCTACCACTATCACATGTCGGTACAGTACTGCTATAGTATTTTATATTGTTGCACGTTGTGTGTGTTCGCTTGCAATTTTCCTACAAGATTTTCTTCTAAAAGAAAGAGTGAAAGAAATGTTAAAGCTCACTGGAATGCCAGAGTATGTTAAAGCACTTAAAGCGGCTAAAGGAGGTTAAACCAAATACTGATCAATGTAAGAAAGCATATTCTTGCCATATGTATGAAAATAAATCGATTACTCATCAATAAAGTAACTAAATATAAAAATTTTATATAAAAATTAGGAAATTTAAAAAATCTACAATAATTTATTCACTACTGTAAGTTGAGACCTATTATAAAAGCGAACGTTCATATACAAAAAACATGGAAAGGAAAATAGAACGTTAACTTTTTAGACTTAGAGGGCCGCAAACGAAATATTCAGCTAGAAGAATGTGATGTTATACTGATTTTACTGCAAAAAAAAAAGATTAACGTTTTTCGTTGTTAGTGTAGTCTCCCGTTCTTGCAGGATTTATTGTCTTTTATACAACAAATATCCATACGTGGAGAAAGAATCAAAGGGCACAACACAACGTACATCTCTGTTATGTTCGAAAAGTTTGCTTGTAAGAGTTCAGCAATGATTGTAAATGTGGATAACAATGATCGTGGTTTCCAAGTAACTATATAGATGAAAGAATCAGCGTATCTAGCTTTCATATACAAATAGAAGTCACTATACGTCAAAGAGAGAGAATCTGCGTCCACAATTCTCACATATCAACTGAAGTAATAAATACGTTAGGGAATAGGAATAGGAGCTACACTACGGCTCACCCTCGTTTGTTACGAGCTGCGTCCTGCGAAGCTTTCCTCTCAGCCTGACGCTGCCTCACCACCGCAGGGTCCTCACAGAAGGGCACGAACCCAGCCCCACCATCACCACCGGCAGGAGCTATCTCCTCCAGTAACTCCTGTGGCATCTGCTCTGCTTCCTCTTGCACTCCCTCAGCTGAAAAAACATTAGTGTCGAGCTATTATGGGGAATTAGACTTGAAACAGCTATGTTTTTCCAATACTTGAATTGCGATTAAAAGATTGCAAATTCCAGAAACTTCAGAAACTTAAAATCTCCATTGCGTCTTTGGTATTTCCCGCATTCCAGTTATGTTCGATTTACAATTCAAATGTCACTGGAATATTATACAGGGTGGCCCAGAAGTTACTGACCCTATTAAAAACGCTATAACTGTAAAACTAAGAACGGTAAAGAAATGAAATTACTTTTATATTGAAGAAGGGATGGTGAAGTTTTTTTTCGGTGTATTTATACTACCAACAGTTAACACTTATTCATGTTAACTAGTTTTTCAGTTATAGCGTTTTTAAAAGGGTCAGTAACTTATGGGCTACCCTGTATTATTAACCTTATCTTTCGAGCCTTGCTCTCTAATGCATGAACGAATGATGATAGCGAAGTCAGGTATTCTGAACCTTGGGCTCATCCGAGTCTTCCTTACCTAATGCACTAGTTTTTTTAGTCAGGGTTGGTAGGACAGAGGAAATGGGAAATACAAGGTGGCCCATAAATTACTGACCCTTTTAAAAACGTTATGACCATAGAACTAGGAACGGTAGAGAGAACAGGTTACTTTTATATTGAAGAGGGGATTGTAAAGTGTTTTTGTGTATCTTATAATTATTTTCCGTTTAAAAATTCAAATAACTCAAAAGCTATATCCAACAGACCACCAAAAGCGGCTAGGTTTTGTGAACAGATTTCTACAGCTTGCAGATAATGAAGACTTTGTAAATAATTTAATCATGACTGATGCTCATTTTCAACTCAATGGTTATGTTAATAAGCAAAACTGTAGATTCTGGGCCTCTGAGAATCCCAGGGAAATTCGTGAATATCCATTTTACTCTGTCAAAGTAACAGTGTGGTGTGGTATCATGTCGTCACGAATAATCCGACCATATTTTTCAATATTTGCCCAGTTCTTTTATTTCAGACAACAAATATTCTTGAATCATCGTTATGTATCGATTTACATTAACAGTTACCGCATTACCATCGATATCTTCAAAAAATACACATTTTCGTATTCCGATTTTGGGAGATTCGTTATTATCCATGCTTAAGGTATTGCATTTTGACCTGCCACTCAAGCCTGACTGCCATGGTTGGACCTGGAGCAGTATAGCCTTGGGCTTCATTGGAACCCACAAGACCTCTCCCCGTGACATGAACAAAATGGCATGAGGGTGCTTGAGTTTCACTCTTCAAACAAAGGTTGCAGAGCAACCCCATGCTTCCTCCAGCTCAATCTTCAACTTAATGTTTCATGACCAACAAATAAGATCATTTCGTAAACAAGAATTTACTCAATTTGCTATAATTTGATCACTGAAATGAAATTTAAATGCTGCCTTCAAAAATATATATTCAACTCTAGACTCCTAACCTATTTTATGCAAGAAGACATTACTGGTACTCTAATTTCAAGACAGAAGACGTATGCATCCAAGACTTGTCCTTATTTTGGATCCAGTGTTTTTTTTACCGTTTTTAATGCATTTTTTTTGCAAACTAAGAACGTAAACCGGATTATAGAGTAAAGGTATTGCTGCTGTGATAAAATTAGGAAGACAATAATAATATAATAATTATACAGTAAAATCCGAAAATGGAATGAAAACCATTATAAAATGAGCGCAAATTTACACTCTTGGGATTACTCAACCATTATAAGTGAGAAGTTTAGGAAATAGTAGAAGCACTTACCAACTGAAACCTACAACCCATTGGAGTACATTCATAAGATTAACACGTTGACTCCGACTGCCTGATTGGTGTAGAACTTCACTTTGTACACATAGTCACTAGAAAGATCTGAAAAAATTACAGAACCTAACCTAAGTGGTACACATACGTACCACTTCGGAGTCAACGTATTAAGTTGGCAAATCGAGAAAAGTAGCATTCTCACCGTCATGTTCCGGCGAATCTTTGTCATTGCAGTCGTTGCGGACAGGCTTGTGGTGATCCCTGTGGAAGTCCCGAGGAAGAAAGCGCCCATGCCGGCGCCTGTTGTTCTGAGACTCGTGGCTTGCAGGTAGGTTGCGATCCCGTGTGATCGGCTTGTTCTTGATCACGCCACTGCAAAGAAAAAACATTCAGTTGCTTGGAACGCATGAAAAGTTCAAGTTTAGCTGTCAGGCAACAATAGGTACATCTGAAAGGGAGTGAACTAGAGTCTCTCGAATTTTGTGCGTGCCGTTGTGTTCGAAAGGAGCACTGAAATATGAATACAGAGCTAGGTAATGAATAAAAAAGGTTCTATGATAATGAGGCTGTGCAGAGAATGAGACGAAGATCCGCAGCAAAACGAAGACAAAAAGTGTTATAGAAACAAGATTTGAATGTCAGTGTCCGTAGAAAAAGATAAACGGATAGATTCGCAAAATCTCTACACATGATATAGGTCAATGTTTTATAGATTTCTATTTATAAATATATTTCGTGTCTGCCCTTCTTGCATTAATTATGTATCCTACCTGAATAGAAACCAAATAAAATGTATCAAACATTTCAATCCATTTTATTACTTTCTCTGTGTTCTCTGACTGTTGAATTAGATAGGGGAAATTAATTAGAAACGAGGTACTACCAAGGAGCTGAAATAAAGTCTTCATCTTAGGCTCAGTATTGACTTCTCAATGGAACGGGTATACATGTATTGTAAGCATTGTATTGTGGATACTAAAAGCATAGGTTTACAATAAAATACGTTTTTTTTGGTTATTAGCCTTCTTCCTTTTTAATGTGAAAACTCCTTCACAAAGCTCGCGTTCACTGGCAATTACGTACCAGAAAAAACCATCAGAAACTTGCAATAAAATATATAAGGACACCCCAGACCCTAAACATTTTTTTACATTTAAATTATCTTAATCTGGAAACCAGCTGCCCAAAAATACTGTCGACGCAGGCACCATGAATGCATTCTGAAATTGTCTTAACCAATACTGACAAGAAATCCCTCAGTAGTTAATGAAATGATCAGTACTCCAGAGAAAGAAAAAAAAGAGGAGTAAAAACAATAAATAACAATAATTAAACAAACAATATTAAAATCTGTGTTTTCCAAATTAACTAGAACTCTAGATGTGCTTCATGCAAAAGCAGCGACAACATAATATAAATGAAAGAAATAAGTAACCATTTTACTGTTACTGGAGATGTGAAAGACTACACTATCATAGGATTTTACACCTGCATAGTGGTCGCTTTCTTAAGTTAAAGCGAACGTATTGGAGCCTGTACGTATACATTGATGACCTGTGAGTTTGACTATAATCTTTCCTTCTTCCTTTCTGACTGCTTGATTGATGTCAGACGGCTTGGAACTTGGGTAGCTCCCAAAGAATGAACCTCTAGACTCGTTTCTATTGCTTTATTCTTACCCAGACTCCCGTAGTTCCGCAATGAACTGTACGCCTCCTAAGCCTTTCCTAAGACCTCTTCTTCTCTCGAACTCCTCCTCATTTTCTTCAGCTGGCAGAGCCTTGCTGGGATCCAGTGCAGCTGTTCCCACACCTCCATTTTCGTCTTCGTCAGAATTGGAGTCACCTTGCAACGGTGCATTCAAGGCACCTCGGCCGAACTGGAAGGGACGACTGCAACAAATAAATAAATTAATTACAGTTTAGCCACTTTGCAACAACTTAAGCCAATTTTTTTAGTGTAAGGGCTAAAAATTACTCTTCATTTGAGAAGACAACGAACAATGACTACATGTAGGTATCACCCCGGTAATGCATAGCGTACATAAAAATGTACACCAACATAATTTTATGTATCTCAAATGTAAAGAAGCTATCAAAATCACTTTTCTGTGAGAGTATACTCTGAAGTATTTTCTGAGTCACTGCAAACATTTCACGGAACAAACAAAAACTCAACACGTATGATCATTGTATAATTGCGCATTGTATTATGGCACCACAAAAAGGGGCAAGTATTTTCAGTTTATTGCAAGTTATAGTGCTTTCACCCATTTTTCGTAATGATACTCAACACTAATATATGTGGTACGCATGTATATCATATAATAGTGACTAATGTACATTTTATCGTCAGAATACACTTGTGTCTTTGTGTACACTTTTAAGCACGCTGTGCACACAAGTGTAAGAATTCCTGTTTAAATTTCAGGTTGAAAATCTGAAATTGTTCAGATCCTAGACGGTACTGATGCTAAGACTCTAAAGATTATTACTTATGTGCCTCATGAATCCGGTCCGGAATGCAGCCTGAGATGCTGATTCCGATGCATCAGATGAGGATCCTGCTAACTTGAACAAACTCGGTCCTAGACTTATGAAAATGAAGTACGATTTTGAAGTACTTCATGTGTCGTCCGATGTCTCAGACGATGATGAAAATGAATCTACACCACAACCACCAGCCTAGAGGTCTAAAAACATCCATTCTCTTACAATTCACCGCCAGATACCGTACCAAGATTCGACATAAAGATCGACTGAGGGACCACTATTTCTCAAGAAGCCTCTCGTTTGCCCGCAGTGAATTAGATTGATTCAAGCCATTTTTTGATATTAAATTTGAAAATAAAACTCGTAGAACAAAGTAGAATGCATGCCTCTTTGCGAGGAAAAACTGTAGAAGTTACCAGCAATGAAATTTGAGGCTTCTTTGTAAGGCTATACTAAGTACCCGACAAGTGACAATTGGTCAAGCGAGGACAGTCCCAAGTTTCTGAGTAATGTAATACGATGCAACAGTTTTGAAGAAATTATTTATAATCTTCATTTTAATGATAATTAATAGAACGATGGTATAAATCGCCTATAGAAATTGTGATCACTTCTGGATCACAAACAAGAAAAACGTTTGCAGCTGAATACCTTTGATGAACATTTGCAATTGACGAGTCGATGATACCTTACTATGGATGGCATTTTACTAAACAACTCATCAGAGGAAAGCCAATACGGTTTGGTTATAGAAAATGGGTTTTATGTTCATCAAGAGGCTACACGTATAGTTTTGACGTCTATGCCGGGAAATCTCAGAATGATGTGCATAAGATTTAATAGCTGGCGGTAATATAGTGATGAAGTTGCTGCGAAAATGTAACGTGACATTAAATGAGGGTTACAAATATTTTTTGACAATTATTTCACATCATTGAAGCTTCTAGAATATTTGTCATCTTTAGGAATTTGCACAACTGTTATCGCTAGAGAAATGGACAATGAATTGTTCATTGTTAAAAAAATACTTCCGAATATTCACAAGTTTTCAACATCTTCAGTACTTACAATGATATATAGAGATAATAATGTTGTGTCGAGTGCTTAAAATTTTGATTCTACAAATGTTAGCACAGCGAAGAGATATTCAGTTCAGAATAAGGCTACGTTTCAATTCCTTACTCACAAATTGTGCAAAATAATAAAATATTGAGGAGATGTGATCATGCTGAACCAACGGGTTGCGTCATATAGAACTCGAACGCACTAGAAAAATGGTGGTTACCCCTACTCATATACTTTTTTGATGTTGCAGTAGTCAAACCATGGATTCTCTGGAAAAAGCAAGAACAAAATAAACTGGCCTCTCCTATTCAATTTAGAAGCAAACTAGCGATAGCAATTTTGAATGAACAAGGAACTCCACCAACACAAGGAAGACATGCTGCTGCACCACTGGGTGCCATCAGTATAACAGAATGGACCACTGGCGGAGGCAGTGTTATTAATTATACGTCTGGAAACTGCTAAATTTTTCTGTGTAAAATGCGATGTTGGCTTCATATCAAATGCTATGAAGAATACCATAAAATATAGCTATGTACATGTGTATGAGCATTTATATAAATTATATTATGTTATATACATAATATAATATTATATTATAGTACATATATTATATACATATTAGATAATGCATTTTAGTGTTTTAATTCATTAAATATTCTGTATTATTGATTTAATAATGATTATGAGTTACTTGACGTTGTATTATACTAAAATAAATGGTATAATTTGTGTTCAATCGTCTTCAGTTAGAAGTTAAAGCGATTACGATGTTACAGTTTGATTATCAAAGTTTTTAGTTAATACGCGCATGGCGTACATTTATACAGGGTGTCCCAGAAGTAACCGACCCTTTTGATTTGTTAATAAACTAATAACGCTAGGATATTGAAACTTGTTTTATTCGAAAGAAAAACCTTTTTATGGTACAATAGGATACTTGGTATCCTATTTACGAACCAGCTTGACATTTGATTTTTGCTTCATTGCAAACCCGTAATTTTCATCGTCTCCATACAGCAAAGAAGAAAGAATAAGAATTTTGCAAATCTACACACGAACAATGTCAACAACAGAAGTGCAACGTGATTACAGAAATTATTTCAGAACAACAACCAGTCCTTCGAAGAACACATTTAAATCTATGTATCGAAAATTTACGGACACTGGAAATGTTAATGATAAACAACGATCTGGAAGATTCGGAATAATTAACAGGACTGTGATAATCTTTAGGCAATAACTGTTGGGTTAATTTAATTTTGTAAGGATATAACGTCAAGTCTTTTTTAAGAATGCGGTGTAATGTCGATCGGGAAATGGATAATTGAGTTGAACGTTTTCTGATGGAGGCTTTAGGATTATCTGTAACACTTGCAGAAACTCGCTCGATTACAGCTTCAGTTCGAGTTGATTTTAATCTTTCAGATCGTTGTTTATCATTAACATTTCCAGTGCCCGTAAATTTTCGATACACCGATTTAATTGCGTTCTTCGAAGGACTGGTTGTTGTTCTGAAATAATTTCTGTAATCACGTTGCACTTCTGTTGTTGACATTGTCCGTGTGTAGATTTGCAAAATTCTTATTCTTTGTTCTTTGCTGTATGGAGACATGATAAAAATTAAGGGTTTGCAATGAAGCAAAAATCAAATGTCAAGCTGGTTTGTAAATAAGATACCAAGTATCCTATTGTACCATAAAAAGGTTTTTCTTTCGAATAAAAGAAGTTTCAATATCCTAGCGTTAATAGTTTCCGGTTTATTAGCAAATCAAAAGGGTCAGTTACTTCTGGGACACCCTGTATGTACCCTGCATAATTCAAGAAGTATGCAAGACAAATAAGAATTAACACCCATACTATTCAATATAAACGCATTAATCCCTGTAAATTTCATGGTAAAATATTCATTGATGAAATTAAGGCATTATTGGCTTACAAGAACTGAAAGATAAGACAATTTGAAAATAGTAATGCTCTATACACGTTGAAACGTGAATCATAGCGAAAACTATCGACGGAAAGGCTTGTGATAAAATACAAATTAACTTTGAATTGAATAAAAAAAGAGAGAACTAAGAAACTGATATGAAGACAAATTAATGTAACCCGTCTCACACATAAAGACAGGATGTAAGAAAAAACAGCACCTGACACTATTGAAATACCCTAGGAAATTGAAATTTGTTCACAAATGTAGTCAATAGAATCTACAGCGTTAACCTGAAGATAATAAAAGACGAAACATCAAGAAGCTACATATAAACGAGGCTCACGACAGTGGCCACTCGAGGAAGGCGTAGTTAGTGAATATGAATGCCCTTAGAGTCTTATACTTGTATATAGACCTAAGGATTCTACGGCGCTGCTTTATGGCCTAATGTCTGGGTTTTGCGTTCTGAAACCTTGATTTTTATAATCCCACGTCTGGGCCTCATGACTTCAAATTTTGACCTATTAGAATTATTCCATCAGAGATCTACAGCTTGATACTGTGCATAGTCTCTAAATATGGCGCTTTAAGTTAACATGAGAGAGGGTACACAAGCTACAATTCAAAAGTAAGGCTTAGAGGTTGCTGCCTCCTTTAATGTTCAAGGTCTTTTCACCCAACGAAAATACGAAACCGACATTAAAGTACATTTGCAAGTCAACTAGTGGTTTAACCAGCGACTGGGCACTAACCAATAAAAATAGTACTCGTGAACCAACTGGTGAATCACAAACCCATCCAACAAATGGGACTATTTGGATTCTGTCAAATATCAAACATCTATAGTTATTAGAAACAAATATAACACGAAAAAAGAACATTCAATCCTTACCTTATGATATCATGAAATACCTACATTAATTTTTGATTAAAGCCAATTGTTAGAACGGAAAGAACTTGAATAATAGTATTATTATAGGTAAATAAGCTAAAATATATGCTGACAAGTGAGCCAAAAGATACATGCAATTCTTTTTTCCGGTAGGCAAATTACAGGAGTTTGTACTATAATAACCACGAACTGCTCGAATATTTATGACACGATTTTGCTGCAACCATAGCATAACATTTCTGAAGTTTCAGCATAAAGAAACAAAAATGAATTATCTTTTACCCAGGTCATTCTGCTGATCATCATACAAGTTGACCTCTATAGCTTCTTCCGTAGTCCAATTTCCTAAAAACCGATCTGACCTCACTCTTTCATTCTGCGACAACATTAATTCACAACACTTGGGGTCAGCTCGCTACCCTAGTTAGGAGTTGTATGCCAGTGAGTATATAGTAAGGGTAGAACTATTCAGAACAATAGCATTGCAAAGTCGGACTTATCAAGCGAGACAGTCGACTGGTGTCAAAACCTAACCTCGTGGCAAAGAAATACTACTCAGTCTTCAAATAGTCTGCACTATACGTAGTGAGACAGGTATCCCACACCAAAATCACAACAGAAAACTTGTAGACTAACTCCATAATCGATGATCATAATTAGAGGCAAATATAGAATGGATAGAAAAGGGATTCAACGTAGTTTTTTAAGAATCCTCTTGCTTCAATGTGCATTATTATTTGGTTTGGGCACCACAAAGAACTATCAAAAATTATGTCTAGCACTTACTTCAATCGTTTCCTGATAGGCATTGCGATTTCGGTGGTGGCATCCATATTGCCGGCTTCATTATCATCGTAGGTGTCATCATACTCGTCATCGTAGTTCGCAGTGGGGTAAATGGCATCCTCCACGTCTTCGTCTTCGTAGATGCTACGCCCCTTCCTCTCGTCGTACATGTGACCCAGATTACGTACTCTTTCTTTAAGAGATTCATCAGCATCCAGTGTGTCTTTCTTCTTCTTACCACGATGCACTTTAGTAGTGTCTACACGCCTTGATCCAAACACATCGAACTCGTCATCGTTGTAAACGTTTGCCCTGTTCAGCACTCCAAGTTTTGCAGCGTCTTCTCCTTGTTCGTACGTAGAGTGGTAGCCGGCAGCAGCACCACTTCCAGCAGCAGTGCTACGAACAGGAGACTTAGAAGCGTCAGGCTGTTGTAAAGGCTCAGGAGCAGTAGCAAAACTCCGGTCCATACTCCTAAGATCAGCAGGCAGGCTGTCCTCCAACAGAGCGTTAATAACAGCTTCTGAAGAATACCTGAAATGCTTCAAACACGCAGCAATGAACCCTGCACCCAAATCAGGCATCAATTCTTGAACGGTAGAAACGAGCTGCGCCAGTTGGACAGCGTCCACTTCTGAGCTGCCTGTAGCAACGTACTGCGACATGCCGCTGGTGTCGTCGGTCTCCTGCTTAGAAATACTGGGTGTGCCATCAGAATGGTTACCATTTGTGAGGGAGCGTTTGTCCGTTTCATCAATAAGGTCCATTTCACTGAGCACGCCCTTCACAGCGTCTTCCAAAAACTGCAAAGCTGTGGGATCGCATTTATGATCCTTAAAAGCGTTAATATCTTTTGAAAAGCCATACATAGACTGGTAATCTGCCATAAAAGTTTTCTCAGCAAGACATGTTGAGACGATATGATGATACTTCTCAAAACAAGCGTTGACGTTCTGACCATTGGTGGTATCCCTAAGAGGCTGTAAACACACCGAGTCCACCACACTTCTGAAGGTCGCCAGCACGGTGGAGCGAAGCTGCTGGAGACGTAGCAAGGAAACATCTGAGCTGTACTCAAGATCTGCAACATCGTCTTCAGAAGGAGACCCAGGGCGACTGTGACTGAAATTGTGACTTAAGCAAGGAACCACTCGCTCGTAGCACAGGCTCATCCTAGTAAGACAAAGAAACATTATATGAAACAAAGTTCAGTAAGGATAATAACACTACTATGTACAAACAAACACACTGTTTGTGATAGAGGAATGTAACAAAACGTCCATATACAGACCTGAATTAATCACCTGTTCGCAGGATGGAACGTATGAAATTTATGGCCGATTCCGTTAATAAAGTGACACGTAAGTTATGACAAGCATAAAAAAATAATAAACTGAAATAAGACTAAGGTTACTAATTCATTTTTTATATAATCACCATTGTATACTGTGGACACAGAGTTTCCTGCTACTTCGCACAAAAACCTATATTTCACTTTTTATTAAATACATTTCAATGTAAGCCATCCACATAAAATTCTTGAAACCATTAATGAACTTGAACACTTTGCTAGCACTCGATCCCATAAACCAAACTTGACATGGAGCTAAATGATTTCTTTTTAACGAAAGCGAGGTGAAATATTCTGCTTCAATGCATATGTAGCTAAAAAACTGATAAACTGATATAAATGCTATAAAAAATAACGTAAATATCTGTACAATTGTTAAAACTTCCTTAACCTTGATCATGTATGTGTATCCATAGTTATGCGCTGAAGCCTGCTTTCATACTTCCCAGACCACACACTTGTGATACACGGCTTCTAAATCATGGTAGATTAGTCAAGTACACAACGCGTACTCCCCAGCACCCCGCACACACCTGACATGCATCTCACAGCTATGGAAGGCCTCAGCAGCAGGAGGGTAGACCGCAAGGAGGTTGTGCAGGGAGTAGAAGGTGTCGAGGAGGTAGAGCAGCACAGCGTGCAGCTCCTGCACACTGTGTGTACTAATTGTGTGCTTCAGGCTCATAGGAGTACTGCCGTCCCGTACCGCCAGCTGCTCCTCCACGTTGTCCAGAGCCTGAGAAAGCAGTTGCAGTCATGATAATTCATCTCTTCAATCACTACATAAACACTGATCTTCAACATAATCTTGATTTGTGAATTTCATGTTCACCAGGCTAAATAAATATTTTTCTGGTCTAAAAAACACCAAATCGCATTGGTTAACGAGATCAGCTTCTATTAGTTTAAATGCAAGTCCATAGTTTCGATACAAATATAGAATGAAACAGTCAATAAATAGACTTGTTTTGAGAGTTGAATAGCGCGGGTAATAGTTCGTGTTGATCGTATCAGTTGTTTAGTCCCAGGATATAAACAGAATGATACCAATTGATATACGACTAATTTGATTAATTGTTTAAATACTATACAAAGAATACAATGGTATAGTATTAAAAACACTTTTGAACAACGTTTCAAATACCATGGCGGCAGCGGGATTCGAACCCAAATGTTCGAATCCATTTAGATTAGAATTAGGCTATAGGAACGAACCTTCGAGCCCATTCTTGGTATGGATAATTACTTCGATAATTATTCTCATACCAAAGTCCCATGCTGTAATTCTAGCCGCGTCAACCAGTTATCCAGTAAAAATACAAGTTATCCAGTAAAAATTATCCAACTAAAGTCTATATGACGCATGCAAATGTAATGTTGCTACCCGCTTCAACTGATTTCTTGAATAAAAATTTAACTTAGAAGTCCCATAGTAACAACGTAGTAAGAAACTTAATTGCATACCTAAACTTGCACGTAAGATACCTGTCATGGGCCGACAGCACCTTCTTTATACTGGCTAGAGCTAGGCAAATGCAAACGTTAGACACGTATGAAATAAGTACACGAGTCTTCTTCTAATAAAATAGCTATAGAAACATGAACTTTGAGTCTCATTATAATTATACTTTCATAAGTTGTCAGATTTCATTTTTCTAGGTTAGCAAACGGCTACACCATAAGTGTAATTTCTGCACAAATAACCAAGGCACATTAAAACATCAAAGAAAATTGGATGCATATGTAGGCGACGAAAAGGTTCAAAGAGACTCGAGACCACAACTGGACAAGAACTCCATCAAATGACGAGTACTGTATTGGTATACAATGAACAAACAAAATTTTAACAATTTGGTAGGTATGAAATCGATGAGCCACTTTGCAGACCAATGTCCATTGACCAAAAAACTCTGGTTTTATTGATTGCTTTCAATGTAATGAAGACTACAATGAACAATTAACTTCATATACTATATAACAGGTAATTTGACAACTACTAACCAATGATTAAAGTTATCACTCCACACGTTTTAAACCATGAACACTATATAATAAAACGCCAGGTGTCTCCCTAAATAAATAAATTTATGTATTTTTGTGCATAATTTAACCTATGTTATTACAATGGCAATGTCCTTTAAATGTTGGTAGTTAAATCCGTAGACTTTCGTGTACAGTAGAAGTCTTTTTTTTTTTAACCGGCACCCATGAGACTTTGCAGTTGCCGGTTAGTATCACCCAAATAAGCACAAATAATTCATAGACACGCTAGACATACAAGGAAAACAATATCAATTACTTAAAGCAGTTCAAGAAGAAAAAACAATGAATAAATATACAGTATAAATCTTTTTAACCAGTACCAACACTCTGCAGTTGCCGGTTAATAACACCCAAGTAACCACAAACAATTCATAGACACGCTACACATAAAAAGAAAACAGTATCAATTACTTAGAGCAGTTAATGAAGAAAAAACAATGAATAAATATATAAAGCTTGGCCACCAGGTGCCGGTTTAAAAGAATTCTACTGTACGTAGATCGTTAACCGCTGGAGTTAAATCCGTACTTTTTTATAAGGATTGAGAATCTGTTTCTTTCAGTTCTTCCTTCAAATACATGATATTAAAATCCGTTATTTTTAATGGGCATACACACTAGTATGATAATAAGCTAAGCATTTTGATTCCTTATTCTCTTTATCAGAAAACTGGGAAAATTTGCGCATATCCGTCATAGGTAACGAACGAACGAACATGTCAGTATTATTTTCTCTCGGAACATATGAGAGGAATTTGTTCGCAATCGTATTACTGTTAGACCACCATATCCCAAGAAAGCGAATCAGGCCAACTAATAACCCTCCTTGGTTCTCACAAGAGATTAAACGCCTCATCACTGCAAGACAACATTCGTACAGAAGACTCAAACGATACCAAACAGAACCCCATCGTCA
The DNA here is from genome assembly GCA_006783055.1 of Trinorchestia longiramus. Classification (NCBI taxonomy): domain Eukaryota; kingdom Metazoa; phylum Arthropoda; class Malacostraca; order Amphipoda; family Talitridae; genus Trinorchestia; species Trinorchestia longiramus. Next base: position 251,858 of record VCRD01000057.1, read on the forward strand.
AGAACATATCCACGCCTGCAGGGCTGTTAA
>VCRD01000057.1:253414-321087 GCA_006783055.1 Trinorchestia longiramus
CGAATATGCTTGCGGGCGGGAAGACCCGGGTTCGAATCCCGCTGCCGACATGGTTGACGCAGCTGGAAATACGGCACGGGACTTTGGTAAAACAACCGAATAATTATCGAAGTAATTATCCGACTCAAGAATGGGCCAGAAGGTTCGTTCCTATAGCCTCATTCTATTCTATTCTATTCTAGAAGTGGATGACAAAATGACGAGGTGAAAACAAAAATCCTGAAATTCTTACTTCTAGAAATACCTGTGACAACTACAGCCAGATAACACGACTCTTGCAATAAGAATTGCCCATCCGACCAAAAGTAGTTTAACATAATTCTGGTAAACAACATCAGCAAACTCTGATGAAGATACACAGTATCAGGATGCGTTCTCGAGTATTAAACGGGAATGTTTCCTGTGCCTAACGAGAGCAAAATCCAAGATATGCAGAAGCTTCTTCAGTTTAGTCCTCTGGAGGAGGATTCCACATCCGGTTAAATGCTTTTCCTTTGTAGGTATTCACTTTTCAGTAGTCCCTAAATGTAATCCACATTTGTTCACCGTCATAAACTCACCAAGGTGACGGACTGGAGCAGCTGAAGCAAGTCATGGTTGTACTTGGGCTGGTGGGAGAAGACGTTGGAGATTGCCTTGGACAGGAGGCCGGAGTCCGAAGGGTGGTAGAGGCAACAAAGATCTAGTATTTGGCACATGTCGATCACGTAGTTGTCGTACAGCAGATCCCCAAAGGCGCTCGGAGAAATGTGGCACGTCTGCAACACCACAAATGTTAAACGGCACTGAAGTGATACAGAGGTTTCCAAAACTCCTTGTATTCATAACTATGAACGAGACCTTGAACACTAATGAAGCGAAATTTAAACTTCATAATACTAATACACATTTTACACAAAAAGTCTTCACACTTCTATGGCCTGTACTTCTTTACAATTAAACCTCATACCAAAGTAAACAACGGTCCATCAGGATGCAAGCCACTAAATTGCCGAAGGGCGTATATAATTACGTGAAGCCTACTGAAGATTCTCTGATAGTTTTAATCACTAATTATAACAAATTTTCCAGTTCAGTGGCATTTATAACACACATGATTTTATATAACTTATTTTTCAATTCAATTAAAACTTAACAATGTACACCTATAAATTGATTGACCATCAATAACGACCTGGCATGGTGTGGGTTGTATTCACTACCAACGCCAGGCGAGGTATGCACATGGGGGTTAGTAGCAAAAGAATCCCTTCAGCGACTACCGGCCACCCTTTAAACCTGTAAGTTGATCGTCACGTTCTACTTCTTAGTAGGCAATTACTAGTAACCCAGTGGTTCTATTGATTTAACTTCGTAAATGAAATTTTTCGATCATACCACGGTGAGTATATGAGAGATCTTCACCCATCACCTTAGTCTCTTTGAAGGTGGCCATCCTGAGGTGGGCAAGGAAGACGAGCTTGTGTATGGAGAGCAGGACGGGCCCGATCATGTCCCTGTGCTGAGGGTCGCTCATGATCCTGAGGTAGCTCTCATCATACCACCGGGGCGCCTGGCTCAGGTACGACACCAGACAGTTGTGCACTTTACGTGCGTATATCAGCTCAGACCAAAACCTGCAATGTATCACCAAGCAACGTAAAACTGAATGTTCACAATGTCTTGGAGAACAGGGTTACGAATTCATTGAAGTCCCAACACTAAAAAATAAATGCAAACAGTTTGCTTTAGACAATAACTAAAACTTGTACAAGGTGCTCATATTGCGGCACCCCACCAACTATGCAGATAGAAAGCAACACCTTATGCACAGAGAATGTACTATTAATACGTCAACTTTGATAGCAAACTAGTTACACTTAACATGGAAATGAATATTTATGGCACTGAAGAAAGGTGTGATAACACTTGTCTCATCGACAGCAATACCAGCCCCGCATGATAGTACTTTTACTACAAGATACCAGTTTGTGTTTGTTCAAGTGCTAAAAACTAAGAATATGGTCAGAGTAGGGTAATAGTCTCTAGTGGTAAGTTTCAAGATTTTTTCACAAATGGGGTAAACAAAAATCTATGGAGACGCTTCTCGAGTGAAGTATTGCTATAAAGTTTCTTCAAAAGTGGTGTAAATAAAGGAGGTTGGGCTCGACAAACCTATGAACTGGATGAAACCCTATCCCGATACTCTGACCAGGTGAAGGAATACCTCAAAGAATCAAACAATTCTGAAATCTGAAATACCTTCATTTAGTGCACAATGTAACAGAAGTAGTATCTCCATACTAATGATTTTAATAGCTGCGACATTGCATGGCACATAAAGAGAATTTCTATGAAGAAGACACAATTAAGTAACAAGTGTTGTACTTGTTATGAAACCCAGAAATGAGCCGTGGAAGAGCAGAAATGGAGATGCAGTAGTGGGCAAACCATGACATTAACATTTAAATCGCATGAAAGACTTAATTCCGTATTGGAAATTGGGAAATCAATTGTTTTACTTCAATAATATTAATAGCTTATAATTGAAATGTTAAGTGAAGAAAAGTCGACTCGCCACAAAACCAAGTTTCGAGAAAATCGTGTTCAAAGGTTGGAACTTTCATTAAGTAATTACACAAGCACTAATTTAGCTAGAATGAGGCTGTTTGTTTTGATTTTAAGATGCATAATAAATTAGCCTGTTAAATTTCTAAGATGAAATTCCTTCAAACTGTTTACGTAATGAATCTCGTATTAACGTCTATTTCAGTGCTCTTCAAAGTGTGGGTCGCTCAACCATTCATAGGAGGTCGCAAAATGTAGGATCATACTTTTCTAATTTATGTAATGTTATTTCAGGATAAAATGTATAATATTTACGATAAATAATTAACAGAAGGCCCGTTTTCTTTATAAACATTAAAATTTTCTGCTATATTTATATTTTATTCTTTATTTTGCTAAAGTGAAGGGGGTCGTACAAAAATAAAATCTTTTAAGAATCACGTTTTGAAAGGCAAAAAAGGAAGTCACGTTGCCGCACCCTGTATTAATACCTGCTAACGGTCGCCTCAAAGTGACGTGCCCTACAGTATCACTGCAGGTCTTTCCGTACGGTCACTAGGCACTCGCTACTCGAGATAGAATGTGCACGCTGGCAAGACCTATTTTTTCCATGCATGAACCTCATTGCAAATATATTTTCTATGTATAATATGCAAACATAAATTAATGTGCTACCTATATAGAAAGGTGGAAGTATTTAATGACAAAAATTGTTATTAATTAATGATTACATACCTTAGTTAAATGTGGAAATATTTTAAACAGTGAAAATTTAATGATTACTTTCCGATTACATACTTAGAAACTTATGTAGATTATTGTTCTGTATACCAGAAAAAAACATAGTGCAACGCACAATCTAACAGCATAAGCCGGGCACCAGTAAGCAATTGTTTTTCATATCTTATCCTTTTGGCATTGAGAGCAGCAGCATAATGCATGAGCCCTTTTTTCTGTGCCAGGGCAATATCACGATAGTCTCATTGGCTGTCTCATTCTTTCCTTACCATTTCGATACCCCAATCGTGGAGGAGAGGAAATTCCTCCATGAAAAATGTTCGGAGTTCTCACTACATCAAACAAGGTATGCTTTGAATGACCATTTCGAGCAAGCAGGGCATAAGGCAAATTTCTGTAAAATGAAAATAAACTTAACAGGACGTATCCTTCTGGACTACAAATCAATGCCCCATATAAAAGTCTATATATTATTGAACCTTTTGGTGAGCATAACTCTATTTTGCCCACTTATTTTTATCCACGTAACGCCTCATGACTTTCTATAATTTACACTACGCAAAATCAATGACTTGATTAATTAATAATTATTTCAACGAAGTCTCTTACACTAGGGCTGTACAAATATCCTGCTGTTGGCTCACTTATTTTCGAAACTATCAGACTATGTCAAAATACTGAACTTCAAAGTTCAAGTAATGTGTTATCACTAAATACTTGTATACATAATAATACGCCCATATGACAGGCATTTTTTTTGTTAGAGTAGCTCCACAATAATTTAGCAGATAACACATAATTACTTAAAACTGAAGTAACTTTATCTAAATTGGCTTTCTAGAGCAGAAATTTTCTCAATAGATAACTATAGGTGTTTCACGAAAATGAGTAACAAAGATCGCAACCTACAATGACTAAATGTCTAACCCACAGTCTCAGTATTATTTGAGCTTTTACAGTAATGCAAACACACAGATATGGCAACCATAAAGATACGGCAAACACATCTCTGGTCTGATCTAGAGAGTGACTGTTAGCCAATACTGCACAGTGCATTCTTTTCGTCGTACAGGGCGCAGACAAACTCTGTAACACATCAGTTCATACCTCATATATGTACATATCAAGGACTACTATAAACAGAACGTGCACCGCCATATAGCTGACTACGCTAGCGGAGGCCATTGCATTCTTAGTAACACAACATTTTCTATCGGACAAATTGAGCAAAAATTACTTCTTTCAAGCAATAGCAGCGATAATAAGGTTTTACAGTGAATTTTCAATGGTTTAAAGCACTGTAATGCTTTGAAATAGGAATTTTAACCGGACTTACAATGTATTATTATATGAGCTTAGTAGCCACTTTATAGAAAGCCGAGTTGCTGCAGTTTTAGACTTTACAAAATGATTATAGTTAAACCTTTTCCAATGCAAACAACCAAACATACAAACATTCACACATATAAACAAACCGACATAGAAGCAAAAACCTACCAAACTGCAGCGATTAGTCAGCCAACCGGGCCTTCTTGACAGAGGTCTGAAGAAGGACTACATTCTTTTGCTAGTCTTTCTCTGAGGGGTTGACAGCAAATTGAGTGAGTGTAGTAGTCGTAAGAATACTGCCTTTCTTTGACTCGTACAGTTCCTTGACGTCTGCAAATGATGCCGTGTTTCATTGTCAAGACTCATCTTCTGGCCCTTCTCACTGATCCAGTTGTTGCGGATGCAGTTGCTTAGCTCCAGTTGTTTAGCAGATTGTACTGTGTCAAAAAAGAAAAACCAGACACGCTCGTTGTCAAGAGGATGCTTGGCTGTGGCACTGCAATTACCTAGTGATTAGAATAGAAGTGGCCTTGCAGTCTTGGTTGTTCTCAGCCATGTCACTCAGCAACCAACCAGAAAATTAAACAGTTGGACGAATCTGAGCTTCATCTACCAAGAGAAACACATTCTTCAGTTGCAGTGTCTGGACTTTGCCAAATGTTTCCCTCAGCACCTGGTCCTTGTCAATAAATGAAGTGATGTACTGCAGCTTGCGTTTGCATGGCAGCACCAAGAAGCCTCTGAGCTGTTCATAATTAACTTTGGGCATGATTGAAGAGCAAAACAATAATCATTTATGGACAACTGCTTCTGTAATAAAAGTTCCAACTGATGTGTCAAAAATACCAACTTTTTCTCCTTCTCGGTGTGGACACAGGCTAATGTGTGAGCTTGAAGAAGAGTGACAACATTTTGGATCGTTTTGTCAAAAGGAATGTCATAGTGCATTGCCAAGCACACAGTTTCGTCGAACTGAGTATACAATCTCAAACCATTGTTGGGATGAAGTGTCTTAAACAGTGGTACACTAATGCCGTTCTTGAACGCACTGAGCGTTAGTGGGGAACACAAAGTGGGCTTGTTTTCAAAAATCACAGACAGGCTGCACTCACTGAAGTTGTCGGTCATGAACAAACACATAAGCCTTTCTTTCAATCTTGAAATAATCAAGTTCTTATACTGCTTCTGCAGGTTACGTTCAGGTTTGAAAGCATCAAATGAAGTTATCTTATCCTTCTGAAGAAAATACCTCAGTTGTTGGTCTTCAACTTTTGCCGGGCGAGGTGCAGGTTTTGGAGGTGGCAGACATGAAGCAGGCACATTGAAGATACTGGGAGGGATTTCATTTGTTCACACAACCCCACACTTGTTCGGCATTTTTAATACATATAATTAGCAACAAACTTTGTAAACAAACAGTATCCACTTAGAAATGCAGCAATGTGCCTCGAAATAAACAACAATGTCAGATTCAAACCGAGCGACAGACGACAATGTTCGCACTGTGACAGATGGTGGCAAACTGAGCTTAGTGAACTGGCCTCCGCTACCGTAGTCAGCTACATGGCGGTGCACGTCCTGTTTATAGTAGTTCTTGGTACATATATATAAGCCTTGAAATTCTAATACAAAAGTTACTAATAAACTTGAGGTCTCAAAGATAAATACTATTGCATGTTTTAGTTACTATCTATTATCAAGTGGATGAGTAAACAACCAAATCTTACTTGTGATGAGGCAGCGCAAGCATCCACTGTAGATCTTGCCTAAGAAATTCCATTTGCTCGAGCCAAGCATCCACTGCACCAGGCACCTCCAGGCCATCTTGTGGAGGAGTGCTGTAGTGCATCAGCTCTCTTTCCTCACACCACGATTTGCTCTGAGGAAATCAAAAGTATATAAATATCTTTTGAAAGGTTACAAAACAAGTCAGGAAATACTAAATAGTGTCAGACAAGATACATAACCCTTTACTACACAATGTGTCATGCACGAGTTTCCTAGCATGATAACGCCCTTATGTCATGATTACCTAAAATAATTGTTCATTTAGCATTCAAAATCAGTTTTGTAGTTGTCTTGAACTATTCTTGATCTTGATAAAAGAGGAAAAGCTAATTCCCATGTTGAATATCAATCTGAAAAGTAAGTAGAGAAACAAGTATAAAGATAACTGAGGATTAATTAGAATATCTAACAGCAAATACAATCTCAAAGAAAAAAATAATGAATTTATTGGACATATAGCTGTCATCATATCCCTTATACTTTTATTTAATAAAATAAAATGCATGACACCCTCCATTTAAAAGGCATTCAACATAAGACAAATGCTATGAATTTTGTAGCACAATAAGAAAAAAGGTACCTAACAAATAAATTTTCCAATACCTTGTCAGTTGCTATGTGCCTTATCAAAAGCACCAAAATGGTTACCAGAGTATCAATGCAAAAGGATAACAATCCCAATTAAGAAGGAAATACAGGTAGATGCCAAAATTCAGACTTGAACCACAAAATTAGTTCTTTCAGCACTCAGCACAGCTATTACAGATTTTGTATTAAGAAGGAAAAACATTTACAAAAGAGAGCCCCAAAATGAGGAAACAGCAGTACCATCACTTACACATTCCTCTTTAGAGGGACATAACAATATACAAAAAACTAAGAAGAACCCTATTTAACTAAAAAGAACATAACATGAAAATGAGCAACAGTCCAACTGTTACCCACCAGAGCTGGAACTTTGGTCTGAACTCCATTGGAGCTGATGGTCAGAAGCTTGACATCCAGAGGCTCAGAGGCATCTTGTCCAACCTGTCAAGTCAAACACATGAGTCATACATTTCTCCACTGACAACAAAAACCAATGATTTTGTATAGTATGCAACAGCAACCACTTAGGAAACTGAACATGAATATGCATCATTAAATTTCTGAAATCCTAACTTGTAGAGTTAGAGTTTTATTTATATCCCACCATATGGACTTTTAATTCAGTTAATTAATTCCAGTTGATAGTACATCTTATGTATAATTTTAGATTAGAAGAAAATGTGAGTTTTCATGAGAAATACATGTTCAAATAAGAAACCAAATCAGGACTACAATATTTTCAATATTAAAAGCAGCCATACAGATTGCCAAAAAAAATGTTAAAATCTCTACCCTACAATTGCGTAGTAAAATAATGAACTGGTAACAGTGAAATTAAAAAGGGAAAAGACTGCAGCAAAGTATTTCATAGCAATTGATTTTGAGGATACTTCTCAGCCACATGAATCAGAGAATACTTCAAACTTCATAACACTGCACTATTCATGCAAAACTTTTCAGAAGCTCTACAAAATGATATCCTAAAAATAGCATAGCTCTCAGGTTAAAAAATTAAGTCCAAATTAACAGTACATAATTTAGTTGTGTAGACATGATGCAGCAAGTCTAAAATGCTGGATAGACATGCAGTCCTCATGGGCTGAACACACTCTCAGTGTTCTACCAGTAGTTGTTAACATTCCTAAATATGAAATGCATGTCAGACTCACATTCCACAGGTGGTGTTCATCTTAGTTGCTGACTTAAAATTAACTAGCACTCAGTTAAAAAAAATTCAAACTCTGTGTCACAAAAACTTGAAATGAAATTTTTAGTCTTGGAATTTCTCTGGTGCATAAATTTTTTCAAATACATTTCAAGCATTTTGTAAAAATGTCATTGCTGGTTTTTGCTGATTTATTCACAGGCTGAATATTAGCACCAGCAGCTCAGTGCAGGCAGGAATAAATTTACAACAAAGCAGTCCATTGACTTTCCCATCTGCAATTACAATTTTTGTCCTAAGTACCATCTATTTATTCTTTTACAAATAAATTAGTTTGGATTGTTTTGGATTTCACAAATATTAGAAAAAATTCACTTACCAAAATCTGGACATCATGAGGAAGTCTGGGAGGACTAGACTTTACAGGAGGTACTGCGAGTACCTTCCTTGTGCGTGGAATAGCACCTGTGCTGGCCATAGATAGGGTAGATCTGGTATCAAAGTCTCTTTGGGATTTCTGAATTAATGGAACTTTCTGAAAACAACTAAAATTACATTAATACAAAATTGAATCACAATCATGACAATTTAATTCAAAATTGTGACAAATAAACAATCCTGGAACCTCAACTAAGCTCTAAATTACAAAACTTCATAAAAAATGAAAGGTGGCAAGGGCGTGATAGACAAACTTGGCTCTCAAGTCAATGAGATAATTCTATCTCCTACTGGCAATAAAATAAATAATGCAACTGGTTGATGCTGAAACAGAACATTTTGTTAAAATTTGTGATGGACAAGAAATGTTGGAAAAACTAAACTGTAGAAGTCTGTCAATATTGTATTGACATAGTCTAAGAAACATACAGTAGTCTCTCACTATGTTGCGGTTCACTTTTCATGGATACAGTGCATTGTGGGTCTTTACAGCAAGCATACGTATATAATGAGCAGATTGGCTGATGGGTGGGAGACTATGTAATCACAATATTGGGTTCTGATGTGCTTCAGTGAGTGCCTCCATCTGCTCTTATATGTTATTCTTATAAAGTTACTGTATTATCATTATTATTATTTAAATTATGTGTTATTATTACATGTAGCATATATCCAGCCCATGGATTAAGGCCTACATATGAATGTGTTGTTAGACCTGATACAGTCAAAGACAGAGAACAGGAAATGAGATACCCCATGAATAAATTTCTTTCTTTTGTCTTACATGTACAGTAAATTAATAATATAAGTATGGTGCTGCTACTTCATGGATTTTTACCTATCATGGATGGTCCTGGAATGTAACACCTGCAAAAAACAAAAGATTACTATATTTATAATAAAATAATTTTGTATTTTTTGCTACCAGACTACACCCCAGCAAGAGACATGTAATGAACAGAATTCCTATGATTCCAGACATTATTGCAGGTTCACTATAATTATCCAACTATCATCTTGTAAGTCTGTAAAGTGACTGAACATACACAACACATGGAGGATGAAGACCTTCTCTTCAAGAAGCAAAAATGTGAGAGGACAATTAACACATTTCTTGCTCTGCGCCCTGCTAGTGGGACCATCATGATTTATTTGCTGTGATGACTCACTGATGTGTCTCATAAGAAGCAATATATATTATGTTTACAAGAGAAATAAAAGTTTATACTTTGCAAGTATTATTTTTAGTGATGAGGTATTGCTACTAAGAGTATGAAACACATACAGAAATTGAAAACATCATCACAGGAAATATGTTATGAGCATCTTAAGCTAGTATCTGAGCTCTATATGAGTCACTACAAATCCCATTGAAAATGTGCATTGTGATAAATATTTAATGTAATCAAATGGATACATTCAAATACAATTAAATTAATGGAAAAATAAATAATTAATGGATAAATAGCAAATGAAGCTTTTATAACAAAATGCACTGAGAAAATAAAATTCTTGGCTATTTATCAAGTGTATAAAAGTGCAAGAGCAAGGAAGTAGATGTCACAATTTTTTGAAAGATCAAATAAAATAAATACAGTCTGAGTACATGGAGAGCTATAAGTGCTGAAGGTTAATGAGGAAAGCAGGAATATAAAAATGTTAAGGATTAGGGAGAGGTATACGTAGAGAAAAAGAACTGCAAATGGTTAATTGAGAAAGTACAAGAACAGGTACACAAAAATTAGATAGTTGAATTTAAAGTGTGGCTGCAAATAATTAACAATAAGGCACCTACTATATATTGCACATACATAGATTGTTATTAGTAAAGTATGAAGACTCATCATAGAAAAATAAATATTTCTGATCAAAGAATGGTAGTAGATAGAGTATAAATGTTAGAAAGTGAAGAATGAATGTTAGTATTTGAAGTAAAGTGATGATAAGTAAAACAAATACTAATAAATGATTCATAAATGCTATCAACTAAAGTTAAAATTCTAGTAAGATATTAATTCCTGTACAACACTTATAAGTATTTCTCAGTTAAATATTGCTCAATGGATGCAAGAACCAATAAATGGAACCATAGTGTGAATTCTTTTTGATGAAGTATTCAGAGGACTTGCAGATTGCTTCATTTATTGAAGTAATCAAGCTTGAAAGCATGTACCTGCATGCTAGAAAAGTACTACCACAGCTCATACAGTGCAGGCATTGTTTACTGCTTGCTTTACATGCACTGAAAATTAAGCCTGCTTACATTTCTTGTGAACAAGTTTCAAGGACTGCATAAATTTAAAAACCCTAGATTGCTAAAGACCAAGCAGAAATTTTTATCAACCACTCAAGCAATGGATATAATTGTCACTTTTCTAAAATATTAAAGAACATGCAAATGCTCTTGCTCCTTGGTGCAAACTTGGTGCAAACTATAGCCTCATTCTATTCTATTCTATTCTTAACTTTCAAACTAAAGCTGCTTCAATGCAATGCACAAATGTGGCCAGAAAATTAACAGAAACTTTCAAATAATGTTGTAATTCTTTTGAAAATTAAAGAAAATTTCTGAGAAGTTAACAGATCACCATAAAAAACAAAATTTTCAGTTTCCTCATACTTTTACTGTATTATACAAACAACAAGTAATGGATGGTAAATGGGAAGCAACATCTTGCACTCTACAAACATATAAGAGATGGTAGGTGGACATCAGTCCTAGGATCAGTGTCCAGAAAAACCATTTTTTTCTGAATTCTCTTTCCAATTGATCCCAATTTATGTGGCATCATTGATAAGAAATAGTGATAATTTTTACACCATTAGCATCTATACAGTACATAATAGAAACACTTTCTCACTGTTTCATCATGCACTGTTCTACATCAGAGCATCAGTATTATTAGCATTTCAGAGCATTTCTTAAGGACTTTTCCGTAAATATTTTACATAGGTATCTTATCAAAACTGTTAATATATATAATACCAATAGTTATCTTTCCAAGTCATCATGCTCAAAAACCTATTTATATCAATTCAAACAGGCAATAAACATACTCAGCAAATATGCTATTATAATATAGACTAAGGTTTCAAATGCTGCAACACATTTTAACACTTTTCAAATGTGAAATAAGAAAACTGTTTAATAACTAGAACTAAAAGTAGACTTTGTTCCTCACTGTTCAGCTCACATACTTCTTACACCATCATTCACTGGTTCACTACCCTCAGGCCTCAATGGTTGGTAAAACTGGAGCCCTGCAAAAAGGCTCTAAATAGGCTTCTGGCAAGTATAGTGACACTCAGCCCACCAGCCTGGACTCCAGCAACTGCACTGCAGCTTATGTTCTTGTCAAAATTTCAATTTCTCCGTAAAAGGTTCTTAGCTTCTTGTCACAATTTTCAGTCTCTCTGTAGAAATTCACAAAACTCACATCAGTAGTAGTTCAGGAGAGTGAGGGACTCCGTACAATTCCCTTTTTCTTTTTTAGAGATCCTCCATCCTTCCCACAGTAGACTGTCAGGTCTCAATGATCTATGCTATATATTGCCGATTTCGGCAACACGTGAAGGAGGATTAACATCTTGTATCAGCAGTAACGACATGAGGTGGTTAACTGGTATTCACGACTTCACGTAAATTAATACCATACAAACAACTAGCCGGAACGCAATACTAGACATTCTACAGATCGTGGAAAAAACGTGTTTCAATCCATCGCCACATGAATATATATTTTTTAATTTAGTACTAGTGTATACAATTATTATTCCTCTGAGATTGTTCCCGTCATTTAAATGGGTAATGAAATAATTTGACAACTATGGGTCAAACTAGTGACTTATAGTTGTTCTACTCGTGTGAAGTTTATTTAAGCTTTTCATACAAGTTAACTGATTAGTTTTAAATTTTCAATTATAAATATCAGGCATATTTTATGTTTTCAAATTTTACGCCGTCCAACATTTTTTAATTGATTGTGAATATATGGTAGGTCCTCAGAATATAAACAACTCTATCAAAATCGGAGCTTAAGCTTCTATGGATTCATGAATGCAATAAAAAATAGATGAAATAAAATACTATCATTCTAAAACAATAATATAAAACATATATGTAATTATCAACTAATTACTATTCGAAATAATGTCACTAAGTGAAAATTCTACTTCAAGTTATTCGAACAGTAGTTACCAGCTATCAGATAAAATTTGATCCTGTATTCAAAATCAATTATAAATTAGAACGTCCCGTGCTTGTGTCAAGCCCGCACCAAGTAAAATAGTACCTGGCATTCCTGCTGCAGCGGATCAGCTGAGCCAGAAGGGCAGATATGTAAACGAGTCTGGAAATATAGTAAAATGTTAGAAATCATCGAAATTACTATGCTTTCCTGCAGCTCCTTATGATAATAATTATATTTATTCATACAGAAAAAGAATAGTTTTTATCATGTAGTAGCACCATCTTGGATATAACACCTATCTTTTTATTTGGATATACATTGGTTGGTTGCAGCCACCGTAGTCGAGTGGTATGCGGCCCGTGTTCTGTATCGGGTCTCTGCTTGTGCAGAAAGACTGCGTGCGGGTTCGAAACCCGGCAATGAATACGAGTTGTTTCTCGTTTCACGCCGTGAGCTCGCACTTATCGGTAAGCCCTCAACTCATCGCCCATGGACACATCCCAGGATCGTCGCATGGAGCTCACCATCATCCTTACTCTAAGAATGTTTACCTTAAGAATTTAAAACCAATGTACGAAATGTCTATGTACTGTGTACTTGATTGGAAATAAAGATTGTTTTTTTTTGTGTATATTGGTTGATACCTGCTGAACAAGACACATTGGTTAAAATGTCACAAATTGACCATTGCGGTGTAACTTAAGTTAAATGCACAATCCTATAACTTCCTATTAAGCCTTAATGGTGTTTAAAAACAACTTTAAATATTCTTAATGAGTCATAAAGGTGTTTAAAATGTGGATGCTTGCCTAAATACCTGATAAAGTCAAAATTCGTAGCAACAGATTTTAGTGATACAAATTTTATGTGAGATCACTTAACAATGCTGTGCTAAAACCAGGAATACAATAATAATAATTACCTTCCTAAGCAGTTTTTATGTTCAAAATATTATTGATATCTAAATTTCATATTATGGTAGAATAGAAACTCAATGCTTAGACCATCAACATACATCCATTTTTTGTATTTAGGCAACATAATATTTTATATTGGCTTGTTCTTGAAGATGCACTTCATACGGCAGTGATATAACTTGAATTCACCATATATTTAGTATTCTGCAATGTCAATTTACTGTGTTTTTAAACAACTATGAGACTCAGTGTACCCAAAAAATTATGTATTCCCTGAAGGACAACTAGACATTTCTTAACTTAAGGCTTGTGAACTTTCTACTGCTTATTTATTCCTTTTTCATATACTTATTGCTGCTAATAAGCCATTTAAACCTATAAACAAGTACATACATCCTTTTGATGGGAAATAAACTATAAATGAATACAAATTGTATACATGTTATTCTTCACCTATTATTTTTTCTTACTAAATGCTCTCCATAGCCTATATTCTGTAGAGTGCATATATATATATATATATATATATATATAAATAAATTTAAAATATAGAAAATCCTAAACAGTAGTAATAACTATTGGAGGAAACTTTTGGCTCAAAAGTTGACTACTGCTAATTACTCACATTTGCAGTGAAAGATTTTTGTGAGGCTGTACTGCTATAGGAAAGTGTAAACTCTACTGAATAGAATAGAATAGATGTGATAATAAATTATTTCAATGCCTACAACAGGATAATTATCACTTAGCTTCTTAAAAATTTAGTTTGCATTTCAGTCAGGAGAAAGTTCAATTTGTATATGTATAAATTCTTGTAATGGTGCTGTTATTCTGGAGTTATAGTAATGGCAACTGTATGTATCTTAAATTAAGAAACAGTGGTATGCATTATAACTATAATTCCATTATATTTGTATACACTTTTTCAGACTGTTATGAATAGTGAGAGGCCTCTTTGTTGAGGCAGTTATCTGTAGTGGTGAGCTATGCCTTCCCCTGTCAGACCTGCTGGTCTGGACTTGGGATTTAGTGGCTATGGGAACAATGACATCTGGACAGATGGATTGCCAACTTGTCCTCTTTCTGGTATGTTTTGCATAAAATTAGTGACATAAACTTTGTTCATTCATTTGATTTGTATATTGTGAGAGGGCAGAAGAAACCCATTGTTTGTCAACTATTTGTGTCTATTTATATATGATTCCTGCAGCCTTCTTTTTATCTTGGATTGAAAATATAAAGTTTTAGATGAGAATAAATGATTTTATACATCTACTTATTTTTTGTATTTACAAAATAAATCAAAGATATTCTTTTCATGTGTTTTCAATAAGAGTCATGTAGTTTTTCTAGAGTAAATATTGAGGAACTCTGTCTCACTTTTACAGGAGTGGGGATGTCAGCAAATCAAGTATACCGTGAAGATGGCACTCCCTGCTCTGCCCATGAGTATGAAGATCGCAGTATTCACTTCTGCTTAGACAGAGAGAACCAGACCTACCTCTATGCTGTCTTTGATGGTCATGATGGAGCAAAGGCTGCCTACTTTGCATCACAGGTGAGTCTTGGATCCAGTGTTTATTTTTATAGTTTTCAATGGAAAGTTAATTTGTGTTTACCCTAGAAATTGTTCATGAAGCACTTAATGGTGATTTTTAATGATTTATGCTTTATTCACGCATAATGGTCTATTACTTAAAGTTGTCAATGCTCTATCCTTGCATTTACTTCTAATTCAGAAAAGACTGGTATGTACTTTTCAAAACTTTTATGGTGCCAATGTTGCTGACTTTCAGTATACAAGTAATCTGACCAACATTGCATGTATTTATAACAGTTAAAGAGTAGAAAAACTGCCATATTTTACAAAGAATCACATTTTCAGTATTCAAATATATGTAGATTCAAATAAATACCAAATATATGATTGCTAACATTTTACTCCTGTTGCAACATGTAACTTGTAACTTGTTGCCATAGAAAAAATGTAACAACTATTTTCAAATATGAATAATCAGATTTCATTCTCAGCATTTCTGTAAGCCATTTGAGTTATTTTTGTTACTGATCAGTTTTTTATATACATTGCTTGATATAATATGTGATTCCTATACAGATATTCAGTATTTTTCTGCAAGGTATGTTGTGAAATGATAAAAAATTCATTTGTTCACACATTGAAGCACCAGTTAGAGTTTTCAACATTGTTGTGTTCAAAATCATTTAATGTCTATATTGTTCTATCACAAACTGAGTCATAGTAACTGCCACGTTACTATATGAGCATCCACTCTTTTGTTTATTAATTTGCAGTTCATCTTCATGGTCCTGATAATTACATTAATTCTAGAACTGCCTTATTTACTGTGTTTCTAGTCTATTAATTGGTTTATTTCAGCGCTTGCCAGCTGAACTGAGTTTTGAACAAATCACTCCCAAGAGTAGCAAAGAAAAAGTCAGGGAGGTATTTGCCACAGCTTTCCATGCTGTGGAGGAAGCCTTCCTTGAGTCCATTGATCACTGCATTGCTGAGCGCACTCAGCTGCTCGACAAGATCCCTGAGGACATGCCACAAGTTGAAGCTGCCAGGAAGTTTCCTGAAACACTGGAAAGACTTCAGGTACCTTGTGCTTTCAGTCAAGTTTGATGCATGACTCAAGAATAACAAAAATAGGAATAATTTTAATTTCATGAAAACTATATTTCAGCTCTGTCAATACAGGAGCTGTCAATTATAAAATTTAAGCCAAAACTAATGTCTACTTTTGGTATCACCAATGTGTGTGTGTGTGTTGGTGATATTTATGAGGCCTGTTTTTTTTCACCCTCCGATGGATTTTGAAAAAACTGCAAGTGTATATAGCATAATATTTTTATTAACAAAAGCACTGCAAGGTCTTACTTATTTCTCTACATAATTGTCAAAACGGATACAGCTTGATTGTCCGAAGTACGGGCAATTGAACATACTTGCTACGACCGATGCTTCTGCCAAATGTTACAAGGTGTATTCTATTTTTTGTAATCAGAAAGACGTAATGCTCTTGAAATGCTCGCAGAATGAGTAAAGTGGATGCTGAAAATTTTATGAGTGAGGGTAGTGTATGGGAATGGTGTAGAAATTGACATGTTTGAACTGACATGCATGAAGAAGGTGGACAAGGGCTCGAGTCTGTCCTTACTGTAGGCCTCGTTCAGCGTGTAGCTCAAGTAGTCAACAGTAAACAAAGGTGTACAATCAGAGAACTTTCTTAAGAATTTCCAGACATTTCAAGGTCTGCTTTGTAGACAATCGTACGAGACCTCGGATACCAGAAGCTGTGTGGCTGTTATTAAGTATTTATGGGTTTTAGATATATTATTAACCGTTTTATACTATTGTTTATATATAGTCAAATTTTCGTAATTGAACGTGGTCTATAAAAGTGCAATCTGACGATTTAATCAACGTGTTGTATTATTTTGCCCCCTACTGTATGTCTACACATATACTTCACGTGTAACACTGTTTTTAGAATTGCCAGTACATTCTTAATTAATAGGTATCCAATAACTTTGTTAAATAATGTAGTATTTTTATTTTAGCCTTTTTTGATGGTCTAAGGGTCAAGCGACTGGATATGTTGACAGTAGCTGAGCTTCTGCAGGTTATACCTTGTTAGGGCGTACAAAAGTTCCTCCTCAAAAATGCTAACAATGAATTTCGACAACTGCAGTGTAATTAGCAGTTAAAATTTGTAAAGAAATGGATTAAGTAGCCTCTTCTTCTGCTATTAGTGATTTACTCCTTTCATCTAAAAACTACTCTTCTAATATTTTAAGGAAATATTTTATATTAATATTATGAAAGTCAATATAACTATGATTCATATGACGTGCTTCCAAAGGGATATTTCCTTATGATCAACCAGTTGGTGAGATCAATACACCTGCCTGTGATGACATTTTACTCACAAGCTACGCACTGCATCACAATTTAGTTTCTATGCAAGCATCAAGTTCCTGAGAGAGCAAAATGTTGTTTCACACCTAACATAATTTATTTTTAATATCAGTCCATTTAAATCATAGAGCGTTAATTGAAAACATGTATAGATGAAAAGATTTAATTGGTGGAAGCATTAGTTGCAAACATTTGTTCATGATATGATTTAAATCTTGAAAGCATTAGTTGCAAACTTGGGTCAATGGAACGCCTGTTATTCAGGAGCTGGAGAAGCAGATCAGGTGTGGCACGACTGCAGTTGTGGCTCTCATCCACGGAGGTGTGCTGTACGTGGGCAATCTGGGGGACTCACGAGCGCTGCTCTGTAAGAAAGACAAGTGAGTGTGGACAGCACAACGCTGGTGTTGCTGCTCTTGTGTTCTGTGTTGTGTGAGAGAAGGTGCTTCTGTGTAGGTGCTGCTGCTCTTGTGTTCTGTGTTGTGTGAGAGAAGGTGCTTCTGTGTAAGTGCTGCTGCTCTTGTGTTCTGTGTTGTGTGAGAGAAGGTGCTTCTGTGTAGGTATTGTTGCTCTTGTGTTCTGTGTTGTGTAAGAGTTGGCACTCATATGTAGGTATTGTTGCTCTTGTGTTCTGTGTTGTGTGTGAGTTAGCACTCATGTGTAGGTGCTGATGGTCTTATGTTCTGTGTTGTGTGAGTGAAAGTGCTCATGTGTAGGTGCTGCTGCTTTAATCTGTATTCAGTCAGGCTTGCCCATCACTTGAAGACCAATTTTCTTGTTTGATTTTTACTTTGTACTTTAAATTTGTACTTTATTTACTATTTACTATATTTACTATCACTATACATTACTAAGTTCATAAGTATAATTATATTCTTAACTTAATGGTTTTTGAGTTATGTGTTGAAGTTCTATGTGATTGATGTTAACTATTATTGTTATTGGGATCGGAAAAACTTTTATCATTTTCTTTTTGTCTTTTGAGTTCTATGAATATGGCTTTCTTTTGTTTAGTTAACTGCTTATTCTTTCTCATGTGTTTGGTTACAATGCTTATAGTCTAGTACAGTGGAAGCTCGAGATACGAACAGCTCTATATACGAGATATCCAAGGTGCGAGGAAAGTAAGAGCAAAAAATTTCGCTTTAAATACGATCATTGGTTCGCGTAACGAGCCACCAGCCAGGCTGTGGGTATACGTGACGCGCGTTTCCCGATCCGCCTCGACCCGGATTCACTCGTGAATCAATGTCCCTTGTTCTGTCGTAGCGTGAGAATCTACGCGTTTATGTGCTTGTGTTTTTGTGCTTCAATTGGGGAAGTTTGTTCTAGATACGAGAAATTCGCTATATGAGCTCAGTGTTGGAAGAAATTGAACTCGTATCTTGAGGTTCCACTGTATTAGCTACTTGGAACTTAAATTAGTGAATTTCTTCTACAATGGGGAAAATATTTAATTTGCCTCATTTCTTTGCTGGGCAATTCTAGTGAGTTCATTCGTTAGGTGAATAGAATCGTTTTAACCCATCACGTGAGAAGTAAAATTTAGTATGAAGAAATTACTTGATATTTCAGGATATACTGTAGATATAAGAAATTTAAGGGAACTTACATTCACTTTCATCAGACCTAATTAGATATGACCATAATCGCAAGCATGACAATGAAATAGATTCTTTTTCCAGCACCAATTTTTCTCTATGTTCTTATTTTTTTACCCTCGTATAATGAAGGCTGTATGCCTCTATTTACACTGAATACAATAAAAGCTGTATGCCTCTATTTACACTGAATATAATGAAGGCTGTATGCCCTGTTTACACTGAATACAATAAAGGCTGTATGCCCCTATTTACACTGAATATAATGAAGGCTGTATGCCCCTATTTACGCTAAATACAATGAAGGCTGTATGCCCCTATTTACACTCAATATAATGAAGGCTGTATGCTCCTATTTAATTTACAGTGCATGAATTGAAGGCTGTATGCCCCTATTTACACTGCATAAATTGAAGGCTGTATGTCACATGACTGTGGTGGTCAGGTGTGGGGTACTGAAGGTGAAGCAGCTGAGCAGGGACCACACTACCAGCAGCCATGAGGAACTCCAGCGTCTCGCCGCCCTCGGGCTCCACAGACACAAAATTGAAGGTATTTTGTGAATGCATTCTGCTTCCAGCATCAAATTTTGTATTGCTTTTCAGTTACACGTCCTCTTGCAAACAAAATTAATGGTAGTCACCAGCATATTTTGTGTACACGTTCTGCTCCTATTATAAACTTTTTAAATTATTCCTTTTTGCCCTTTTTCTTGTGTGGGTTTAGTTGCAGCCAATCATTGCTACAAGACAATAAACGAATGGTGATGACGTCGCTGCGTGTTGGTAACTTTACCTACGAATTAGGTTGTCAGTCGGAATTTGAATTAATGTTTTCATTGGTTGTTAAATAAAAAATGTATTATTTTCTGAAGACCTACCAAAAGTTCCATCAGTACACAATACTTAACAATAAACTCAATACAAAGAAAACAATAGCGTTACCTCGACAAATATGTGTTAAGTGACACCTATCTATCACTGCGAACTGATTAAGTTTTCAATTTCGAGCATATAATCTCAGAACTGACAAACCTTTCTTCAATATTCATTACTTGCTGAGAGAAGTAGATATACTTTACCTTTGCTTAATGCGTCTCTTCGGCAGCATGTCTCGCACACTTGCCGTATCTTGAGCACTTTCATCTAATGTTATTGTTCTAATTTCATCTATTTCTGAAAAATATTGGAGGTAGGTTCAATGTACTTCATAGCGACCTAGTGCTATTGACATAATTGTTCACTTTAGTTTTTAGAATACGATTAGAAAAAATGAAATTATGAATGCACTCGTGTTTCCAGGTCATGTACAAATAAACCTGGGAACAAAGGTTGATATTAAGATATTAAATTCACAAGCTTTGTTTCCAAAAGTGCGATTGTCAATCATGAAACGGCATTTTTCTTTGTTTTCTGGAGTGAGATTGTGAATCTAAAAACTTTATTTCTTATCAGGAGTGAGATGTTCAATCCAGAAACTGTTTCTCCCAGTTTCTAGGAGCAAGATTGTAAATCCGTAACCTGTTTCTGTTTCTAGGAGTGAGATTAGGCAACCATGAAGTCACACGCTGCATTGGCAACTACTTCCTCAAAGGAGGCTACAAAGAATTTGATATTCTGAGTCCGGCCTCTACGGAGCCTGTGATCTCCACCCCTCACATCGATGTTGTACCCATTGATGATTCATGCAGGTATGATGGCTTTTACTGTCTTATAATTAAACGCAAGTGTTGCCTTCTTGGTGTGAGCTCAGAGGACACAGCACTCTTGTACGTTTGGGAAGACACGAGAAACAAAACATATCTTCTTAAATGGAAGTCAAATCCAAAATTTTTTAGAGCTTCGACTGTCACGCTGTCAAAAACGTACGTCTTGACTCAAAGTTTTCATTTTATTCTTTTTCTTTGATGTTGAATTTAAGGCATTTATAATATATGTGTAATTTGGGGGAACTATTCAAGCGACTGGTCATATAAATACATCGAAACCATATTAAGTTGCAATTTCAAACTCAAATAGGAAATGTTGACGTCATTTCTTGACGTCAACATTGATTTGAAAACGCGGACTCGTAAAATTTTTTAACCTGCACGTTACTTTGCTGTTGTTCATCATAAATGTATGTATTTTTTGTGCATCATTTGCTGTAGGCTTGACTTTAGGAAAAAATGTAAAATAACACTATGTATAATGGAGAGCTAAAAAATCTTGAGCAATATATATTTTACCTAGCAATGGTAAAAGCAGTGTTGGACAATATATTAAAATGAATTTCGATTCGTAGATAGTGTGATGGAGGTGACATATACTTACCATATTTTCTGACCTCAAGCTGACTTGCTCTACGACTGAGCGTTGGTGTCAGGTGTTGTGGATAAAATATTTTGACTGGCGATTTGGACAAATCAAGTTAAGTTCTAAACGAGACCTAGAATACCATCCAACGTTGTGGGGGTACTGGCTTCAAATGTTGTGATTGTAATATCCGTTAATTACATGTCTTGTGATAGTAATTACTGTCAATACCATGCGTTGTCATTGAAATTGCGCGGTCGATTTGTCGGTATTGCTTATTTATACATTAGTCAAGTGTTTTGTTTCTCTGTGAAAGAATAGCAACAGCGGGCAGTGTGTTGCCAACGTGCCCCCAATATTTCTCGTCAAGAAATGACGGCCAGCAGGCGAGGAACAGATAAGTGACATGGTAGTGGTGTAGTAGCATAACTCGAGTAGAGGAGAGATTCTCATCCGCGTGATTTGAACGCGTATTTTTCATTTCTCAGTTTGAATTTTGTTTCATGGGATTTTTGTATTCGGAAACGGTTTATGTTCTCTTTTACAGTTATTCAAATTGCGCGGGAGACAAATCAATATGCACTCGTATATCGCTTGTTGCATTTACGGTATTATTTCTCTTTTAATGCTGAATAGATCGTAATTTTTCAGTTTCCTGTTGCTGATGAGCGATGGACTCTTCAAGAGTTACCAGGAAGCTACTGGCTCTGATCAAGTCAACAAGGAGATCGCCCAGATGGTCGTAGAGCAGGTCAGTTTTGTGTCAGATGATCGTGGAGCAGGTCAGTTTTGCGTCAGATGGTCGTAGAGCAGGTCAGTTTTGTGTCAGATGATCGTGGAGCAGGTCAGTTTTGTGTCAGATGATCGTAAAGCAGGTCAGTTTTGTGTTAGATGATCGTAGAGCAGGTCAGTTTTGTGTCAGATGATCGTGGAGCAGGTCAGTTTTGTGTCAGATGATCGTGGAGCAGGTCAGTTTTGTGTCAAATGGTCGTAGAGCACGTCAGTTTGAGGTCAGAAAATATTGTAAGTATGTGTCATTTTCTCCATGACTTTATCTGCGAATCGAAATTCATTCTAATATATTGTCCAACACTGTTTTTACCATTCGTAGGTAAGATATAAATTATTCAATATTTTTTAGCTTCCATTATGGATCGTGTTTTTTACCTCCCCTAATGAATCGTGTTTTTTACCTCCCCTAATGAATCGTGTTTTTCATCTCCCCTTATGAATCGTGTTTTTCACCTCCCCTTATGAATCGTGTTTTTCACCTCCCCTTATGAATCGTGTTTTTTACCTCCATCACACGGGACGTCATTTAGTCCCATAAGTTTCTCTAGAAAGCGTGGTAATCTAATGCGTGCACTGAACCTGCACCTCTGCAGAACTCCACGCGACGCTTCACGTAGCCCCTGGAAATATGAGATTAACACAGAGACAATGGAAAATTACCTGCGTATGTTTCAATTTTGTTCACAAAATGATGGGGGAAAAATCAAGTAACGTAATTGATCCAGGAGACAAGCTTATTTACTAAGAGACAAGCTCATTGACCAGTAGACAAGCTTATTAACTAGGAGACAAGCTCATTGAAATGAACGTGAAATTCAGCGCTTTTGACGAGTATTTTTGATGTACTTAACTAAGTTCCTGTTTGGTGTTGATGTGAGGTGCATTGTGATGCCTAGTTTGTGGATCAAGCGACGTTGACGAGCGTGGCTCAGACAGTGGTGGACAAAGTGGTGCGACTGCACCACGACCTCTTCCTCACGCGCCAGAACAACCTCTCTGGCAGGGATGACATCACGCTCGTCATTAGGAACTTTTCCTTCAGGTATCCTCGACTTTTTCTTAAGGTATCCTCGACCTTTTCCTTTAAGTATTCCCAATCTTTAGCTTTCTCTTGTTTTGAGTACTAAAGATCGTTCTTAGTACTTGTCTCAGTACTAGTCATCGCTGTCAGTACTCGTCTCAGCTTTTCAAGTTTTTGTGAGGGTTTTCCATTTCCTTGATTACTGGTTTCTGGTATGGATATCTTATCTTGTGCCTAAGAAATCTGCTTCTCATAATTATCAACTATAAATGAGAAATTATTTTGACTTTTAGCAAGCCATACTTTTCCTTTCCAATTTCGTAGAGATGACTGACCGCCTCATTTAGGTAAACTTTCCTTTTCTCTCCTGTTATAATTTTATCCTGTATGCCGGTAACTACCTTTAATTGTTAAACTTTCCTGTCAATAGAGACGTGAAAATCACTCGATAAATAAACACAGTCATAAGGATAAGAATAACATTCATAATAATAACAATAATAAAGATTTTAAGAATCTTTATATTATTAATGATAATAGTGATAAGAAGAAGGAATGATAGTAACAATCTAAACACAATGGAAGAGAGGCTGTAGCCATTGTTTATTACTGTAGTTTGTATGATGTTCCCACATGACTAAAAAATGAGGCTCGCCTGAGAGCTCCACTCACGTCCACCTCTTCACTGTCCTGGTTGCGCGGTGGTAGTGGCGCCAGGAGCCCTGCAGCTGCAGCAGCTCTCCCTGCAAGCCCCTCCTCGGCTCCTCAGGCGCCCGTCGCAGACAATCTGGAGACCGCATCGTCTGATGAAGTACGTCCTGTCATGTTATTTGTAGTGCAGCAGGCAGGTCACACACCCTGCACTGGCCTCTGATGAAGTACGTCCTGTCATGTTATTTGTAGTGCAGCAGGCAGGTCACACACCCTGCACTGGCCTCTGATGAAGTACGTCCTGTCATGTTATTTGTAGTGCAGCAGGCAGGTCACACACCCTGCACTGCTCTCTGATAAGTAGGCTCTGTTAAGTTTCTCTCATAGCGGAGTCTGCAAGTTGAATTTATGGTGCAGCAAAATGAGATTTGATTATTTTCAGTTGCGTATCGCTGTTAATTGTTAATGCATATATGTTTTTTAACAAGTTCTGTTTTTTTATTAAACTGTGAGATTCCTCTGATATTATGTGTATGATTCAGACGAATCAGAAAAGCTCCTTAGCTTACTTTGGTGATGTTATTTCTTTGTGTTCGAGACAGCAGAAGTTAGTTTAGCATAAATCTTATATTATGTATATTACAACGAGGTTCCTTTATTGAACCGTGGATGTGTTGAGATTGTGTGTGCGCCTTAGTGAACTCGATGCAAGTAGCTTTATGAATCTTATGCCTTATGAAGTTGATCCAGTATGAAGTTCAATCAAATAGAAATGGAACTTCATATAAAAGAAAGAAAAAATCTCTTGTGTGAGGGTATTTTAATACGTATAATTGCATGCGGTGCTACTGGTTTCAGCGGACAAGCGGTATGAGGGTGCAGTTATGAGATAAAGCAATGTCTTGGTCATTTAGTGAATAATTATTTCTTGACACACTGTAATTCCGCTCCAGCTACACATCATGCAGTTCTATGCGCTTGTTTCCAATTTTCAAATCGAATATATCACAATGGGCCCATCTGTGTGCATGTTATAATTTTGTGACTCAGGAGGGCACGACGGAAGCAGCCAGTGCCAGCGACGCAGGTGTGTCCGACCAAACGTCCCTGCAGTCCTCCTCGAACGCCTCCATCTTCCACACGTCGTCGACTGAGAGCTCAGACTTACACAGGCCGAGCCTCAACCCTCTGCAACTGGACGAGGACGGTCGCATCGACAGCTACGTCAGCTTTACGCCCTACTACCAGGCTCTCAAAGAGGCGCGCCAGAACGACGTCATTACAGAGAGTCAGATGCAGTTTTATTTATAGCCTCATCTTGCGCTCACACATTTAAGAAATTAGAAATCACAATTAATGTTCCATAACTTTCGAGTATTTATAGCCTCATGTTACGCTCAGATATTTAAGGAATTATTAATTGCTCTTAATATTTCATAATTATGGAATATTTATAGCCTTATTTTTCGCTTAGGTATTTAAGGAATTAGAAATTGCTCTTAATAAGTTATAACTATCGAGGATTTTTTACCAGCATCATTTACTCCATACTGAGAGGCTAATTTCTTTTTGCTGATGCTGGATTGAATTGTGCAAGTATGTTCCATGAAGCCTTATGCTCTCTCGCTGTGACGGGGAAAGAACATGGAGTATTAAGACTTTGTTTTTTATTTTAGTTCCTTAAGTTAAATTTGGTCTACCTTTTGATGCTAGGTTTTCTGATTATTATGACTCCGGCTAAACTGTTCAGAAATTTGTTACAAAGCCATTTAGGAAATTGTTATACTTGTGTACTTCGAAAGAACTGAGGTACAGATACAAACGAGTATGGAGAAGCTACTGCTATTTTTTTCAGAAGTTATGCCCAGTTTAAAAAGCTTGTACATATCTTGCATTGCAACGAATGGCAGGAAGAGGTGAGGTCGTCTCTAACTTAGTTTGTTGTTCTAATTGTATATAATTTAGCAAATTTACTATTTTGCCAGAGGCTAAATCGTGGTTTATCTTAATGAAATGAGTGTGGTACTAATGTTTAGGGCTTACGGCTTCTTTAACTTTTTTTATGACTGAGGGTCTAAAGATACCAGTGTACTGCCAGCACTAGATTTCCAAGAGTGTCGGCTGAACAAATGGTCTGTGAGCGTTGTGTTGTATTCTGCAGGTGTGCTTGTCTACTTCTAGTGTACTACAGCTTGGCCTCGGCAGGAAGCGAGCTATTAGGTTGTTACAAAAATAATGGCCGCTCGAAAGTGTGGAAGGCTTCTGAAATCGGCCATTATTTTTGTAACAACCTAATACAAAGCTTGTGTAGAGAATGGGTATTTGTGAGCGCCAAGTACACGTAATAGATTATGTACCGGAGTTTCTGATTTAGCATGAGAAGAGTTCATATATTGACTGAATTTCTGATCTTATTCTATGTAGTGTTTTCTTTAATTTGAAACTAGCTTCATACCAGAGTTTCTTCGTTCTTTGCCCAGGAGCGCTCCAGTGGCATATGACAACGCTTGTTATGTGTATTTAATTCTATGTGTAGGACCTAAATTTTCAAAGATGAGGTTGGTGATGTAAAGTGCTATTTTGTAAACTGCATCTGTGTATTTTATTGTGCATTGTTGATTGTGTCTTTTAATTCATGAAGTCGGTTGCTAAACATAATTTTACTGATTTTACTAAATAACAGATTTTACTAAATTACTAATTTTGCTCAATTACTTATTTTACTAAATTACTTATTTTACTAGATTATTAATTTTACTAAATGTTAATTTTGCTAAATATTAATTTTACTAAATACTAATTTTACTAAATTACAAATTTTACTAAACAAGCGACTACAGTTAGGAAATCCTACGTAAGTGGTTTAAATGCTCAGTGTCAGGTGATATTCTTTGGAGCTTTGTATTAAGGCTGTGAAGAGGTTGCCACTCTGAAAATGCCTTCGGTGTTAGGTAGTTTGAAGATTTTCCGATTTATGAACCCAACTCAGTTGTTAATACCCAATATCCTTGACACTAACATCTTGGACACCTCAAACTGCTACATTTTTGTACGTCTAATGATGTCTTGTCAGATGTCTGGTCTACCGCTCTGCAATTAACTGTAAAATACTATGATATAGCTTGGCACCTTCCTCTTGTGAGAGAGAGAGAGAGAGAGAGAGAGAGGGAGGAGGTCCAAAACACGAATTTAACTCACTTATTGTCTCACGAGTCCCAGCTGTTCATCTTGACTATTTTGGGAGAGAGACTCCGAAGCTGGGCCATACATTCACTTCTGAAGCTGGACCATACATTAACTTCTGAAGCTGGGCCATACATTAACTTCTGAAGCTGGGCAACATTCACTTCTGAAGCTAGGCCATACATTCACTTCTGAAGCTGGGCCATACATTCACTTCTGAAGCTGGGCCATACATTCACTTCTGAAGCTGGGCCATACATTCACTTCTGTGGCTGGGCCATACATTAACTTCTGAAGCTGGACCATACATTAACTTCTGAAACAGGATCCCACACAAATTTAAATGAAGGTCCTCACAGCTGCCGCAGACTGAAGCCAGAAGGTGAGACGAGGCTCTGCAGGGTCAGAAAGTTACTGGCTTACAAGCATTCTCCACTCCTGAGAATACTTGAGAGCCTAGCTCCATTCCCCCTCTCACCTGCATTGTTTCCAGACTCCGTCACTATTGTGTTCTCTCGATCTAATATAAGTAGATTTGTTCGGTAGACAAGAAACCCGCGCGGTCAAGTTTTGTTTGTGCTGCTCTAAGTGGTGGTGGTGTTGGGTGTGTCACATCTAGCGGCCTATTTTTCGAATGAAACCTAATTTTGATGCATTATTTCAGTTATTCTTAACTAAATTTACCCATCAGCTACGAAGTGGCAATTGTTATTTGGTAGTTGCTTTCGTATTTAGAAGTTTTTATCGAAATAACTATCGATTATTTGCGGAAAATTTGCTTTTACATTACTACTTTGTATTCCCTGCAGGCGTCGCAGAGGTTATAGAACGCGTAAAAATATGCATTATTACTTCTTTTCTATTCAGTGTTACCTTCCTTGTTTTCCTATAGCATCTGCTCTCCAAATCTCATTAAAAAAGAGAATAATTTATTTAAATTCTATTGTGTGTCAGTTTAAAATTGTTGTTTAGTGTATTCTTGTGTATTTTAAAGACTTGTAACAATGTTCATTCAAATCTATGTTTCAGACGATTTTTCGAAAGCTTTTATTCACGGAAGTAGGTTACAGTAGAAGAACGAAGAAATAAAATTTAAGCCGTTTCTTTCCAGGTTAGGCGTCACTGTCTCCTAGAAATTTTTGTAAATGTAAAAAATTTACCATAATTTTTCTGCTCTGTTATTGTTTCGTTTTATTTTAATGTTTTGATTGTTTTATACAGTATTCTCTATGTATTTGCCCTGATTTTAACTAGTTTTGTAGTTGTGTAACAGATTTATTAAAATGACATTTTTGTATAATAACATTCATTTATCCTTGTCTTTGAGCTCGTGTGTTCTATGTAGATAAAGTGCATAATATCTCGTGAGTCTAAACGACCCACGAATTTCCAGGAGCTAATAAAAAATAATTGAAAATCAACTTTATCCCGATCCATCACACAGTACACTATAATTCCACGGTACATAAGATAGGTTTACAAATTTTAACACAAACATCTGAAGATTAGTGGTGCTGCTCTCAGTGACTGTTCCCGTCCTCTGTGGCGCGACTTGAGGTGGAGCAAAGGATGTTCCTAGGTCTAAGCGGGGAAGAACAAAGAACAGTCTCTTAGATTAGGTGAACTGAGAATATCCCTGCGTTCAGTCAAGCGCAGGATGTTCATGAGATCCTCAACTCGAGTACGATGCAAGCCAAAAGAGGTGCTGTCAACATCCGTCCTGAACGCCCCGCTGTGTTGCCAGGAGAGGTGCTGCCAACATCCGTCCTGAACGCCCCGCTGTGTAGCCAAAAGAGGTGCTGTCAACGTCTGTTTTAAACGCCCTCCTGTGTTGCCAGAAGAGGTGCTGTCAACATCCGTCTTGAACGCCCCGCTGTGTAGCCAAAAGAGGTGCTGTCAACATCCGTCCTGAACGCCCCGCTGTGTTGCCAGAAGAGGTGCTGCCAACATCCGTCCTGAACGCCCCGCTGTGTTGCCAGAAGAGGTGCTGCCAACATCCGTCCTGAACGCCCCGCTGTGTAGCCAAAAGAGGTGTTGTCAACGTCTGTTTTAAACGTCCTCCTATGTTGCCAGAAGAGGTGCTGTCAACGTCCGTTCTGACCGCCCTGTTGCGTTGCCGGAAGAGGTGCTGTCAATGTCCGTTTCGAACGTCCTCCTATGTAGCCAGAAGAGGTGCCGTCGAAGTCCATCTTGACGGCCTTGCTGTGTTGCCAGTAGGGCGTTCGGTGTACGTGCGTTGCTTGTTGCTGTTCACAGGAAAGAAAACATTCCTTGAAATAGTCTGAAATTTATTTCGTCCCGTGTGAGAGAACACAGTAGCCACTCTGCGAATAGTTCCTACTTGAAAAAATTGGCATTTTGTCAAAAATTTTTTCCTTTGGTAACTTAGAAACATGCATTGAATGGTTTTATGTATACGGTTGGCGTTTTGAAATGAATGACGAGCAAATATAACTATTTCTCAAAGATCATTTACAGTCAACTGGATCTGAAGTCATGCAGTCCTGAAATTAACGAACGTTGATTCCTGCTGCAACTAGTGCTGTTTTAATGCAGACAGTCTCGCGGTCGAAGTTTAAAATATTATTGGGAAATAATAGGAATGGGTTGAAAATGGAAGTTGCCCATGATAGTTCCCGATTCTCAAAAGAACGGTAATTTATAACTGAGTAAAGGCTAATTTCATAACTACTTTAAGTATCGTAACTTTTTCTTCACTAAATAATTTTGTAGTACTCATGAAGTGTGAGAAAATGAAAACTTTGCGGTTGGCGTATTTCAGGAACAGAAGTAAAAAATTTCATTCGTTTTTGTTGCCATGACAACGGCAGTGGCATAAGTAAACGTTTCCATGACAACCGCGCTAATGTGACCGTGGTTCACGCTGACTGGTGGTCAACATTCCTGGTAATGACTTCGATGAGTTAATTTTGTATTTCAAATGCGAGCGATTAGCTCAAAGTACGTACATTATTCAGTGAACATATTCAATTTGTTGGGTTTATCGCTTTGGGAGAGGAAGAACGAAGAGCTTGAGCACCCTCAGGGATCCAGTGCTGCTCCACACATTGTGATGCTGTCAAATATATTGTAGGGTTTGTGGCTCAGGTTATTATATTCGAGAACAAATAGATGAAATTAGGCCACTGCGTATTGTGGTTTAGATTTGAAACTTCAATACTTGAGTCTTGCTTTGTAGCTAAGGAGACAGCAGTTTCAACTTTTTATAGTGTTTTTTAAATATATTTACGTTTAAATTAAAAAAATACTTACGGGGAAGAAGAGTGACAGTGGAACTGTTTGTTAAAAATAAATGAAATGAGAGATCAAGTCGTGCGAATAAATATTTTTATTGAATAAGCTTTTTTACAATCAGCTATTTCGGTGCTTCACTCAAAAAACCTTCGCAGAAATTTCTCTGAACTTATTCATTGGCTCAGTGAAAACGAAGGCAATAATTAAACGGGTAAAATGTTAAACGATTAATCAATTTCATCTAGTTTCGATGAAACAAAAATTATCTTTATTTTGCTCATTGTTTTGAGGTTTTCCTTTGGTTTAGTTGGATCATTTAGAACACTAGGGATATCTCTTTTTTGTGAACCATTGGAAAACCGAGGAGCAAGAGGCTTGCCTCCTATGTGGTTATAAATATTTTTTCATGTAAAAGAACATTCTTTATTTGATGCAACTAAGTTAATAAGATTCAAACATTCAAGCACAAGATATATAAAAACCTTAGCATAAATCAATATTAATTGCTCATTAATACAATTGAATGCATGTTTGATCAATAAATACTAAGTGAACTTGATTACTTCTGTGTCTAGCTGAACTTACTTCTGCTTATTCAGACTAACAACGAACCATAAAAATATGTTCTAATCCCACACATTGCATGTTTAGTGGCCCACCGAGACTGCGAAAAGTCATTTGTATAACCTGTTGTACAGCCTACTATATCTTATTTATATAAAACCCAATTGATATGTCCTGCATAAGATCATATCTTAGAGTGTGAGAGGTTTCTACAAAGAACAATTTCTCCACGAAAATCCGTATTCGTAACATGAGCCCCAATTCAAGGTGGTCGGTTTCAGTAGTGAATGTGAGTCACATAGAAGCCATTTTTATGTCAGCTGCTCACACTTTTTAAATGACGACAAAATCAAGCTGTATTCGATGCCGTAGTTGACAATGTTATCTTTGAAAGCGATACAAAAGAATCAAGGCGAATTGAGAGCATTCGCAATACAGCCACCACTGAGATTCGTTTCGCAGCTTCTTTTGTGAGGAAGTGCGCCCATTGGTCAGTTTGCAGAAGCAATCATTTATTTGAAAGTTGAATTTTTAGGGTAAATGCCGTAGTGCAATCCATACTGTGGCTTCCTTTTCGAGCTTTTGCATCTCTAAACAAGACCCATAATTTGCATTCATACAGGAGCTTTTGCTTCATCTAACTTACTGACGTCTCAAGGTGATCGTTTACTTTCTTTCGACCCGTTTTTGAAACTGCAGTGTTCGTTAAAATAAAAATAAAAATAAAATGTCAGGGACTTGCTGACACCCCTCATTTGTGGAAATCAATTTTCAAATACACCGTAGACCCTCGTCAATAATTCTACTATATATATAGTGCACATGCATTCAAAGCTCAAATATGACTCGAAATCTGACGTGACAGTTTCTACAAATCTCCGAAATGATTAATTATTCCGGCGAACTCCACAGGGTGGAAAATAAAGTCTTGGTTGCGGACCTGCTTTAACTTTAGCTTCAGAGAGACAGTGGGCGCGGTCCACAACGTGCTGTGTAATTCACCGCTGTCCTTGTAGATCAGCAACTGCAGGTGGATTTCAACATCAGGTATAACTTTGTTCACGCCCAAAGAACATCGTAGCACTAGCTAGACGTTGCTTTTCTTTCTTTTTGATATGCTTTGCAAGAAAGCCGATTTGATTACGTACACCAAATGCACGTTATGACTTTTCATCAAGGCCATAGATTTACGAGTAATTAATAAAGATAATGGTTTGTGATAAGTGTCCTAATGTTATAAATCGTTACGTCAGTTTCTCGTGATGATTTATTATTTTCTGTCGCTTCTTTCATAAAATAATTTGGTATGCTCTAATTTTTCATTTTCAACTTAGTCTTCAAATCAAAACTAGTGATCCTGGCTGTGAGATATTTTTCTTCCATTTCACCAAGATCTTAAAAAAATGAAGTATTTCAGGGCGAAAGATGAAGTTGACTACATTACTACACTGCAATTTGTGAGAGTTATGGAAGGCAAAACTCGGCTTTGTTCTGAGGAACATGTGTTTATTATATTTCACACATGTCATGCACTTAGTGCACGTGACTAACTGTGCATAATCATTCAGAAGGCAGTGCATAAATGCTTCTTACATTGTGTTCAAAATTTTTATGAAAAATAAAAACCTTTAATAACTTAGAAAGAGTTCGATAGGCTGTAAAGTTTTCGAGCTAGTTTTTAGTGTTTTCATATAATATTTTCATTGAAAATGAATCAATAAGTCAGTCTAATTTCAATTGTGTTAATGATTTCGTTATCTGTTGGAGAACATTGATGAAAATCATTGCGGAGAGACTAATTATGGTCAGATATTTAAACGTTATCCAGAGGTGCGGTCTCATAGCCCTAAGACGAAAATTCCTACCGGTGAGTTTATACAAAAATTTCAATTAATTGCCATCGCTTATAAATAGTGTTCTACATGTTTTTCAGGAAATAACTATAGAAATTCTCCATGTTATCCTAACTACAGAGGAGTTCTTAGTTAGTAAAATAGGATACAGAGAACCAGGTATCATTTTCCCACACATTGTATGTAGAGAACACAATGAACACAAAAAGAGTGAGGCAGCTAGGACGTTTGGCTCAAGAAACACGCTAAGTCGTGGTGTTGAACTCCCACCATATCATAACCAACAGAACCTGTTAACTCCACTGTGCTGGGACGGTTGCGGTTGGAATGTGAGGTGCCGGCCGGGCTGTAAGGTGCCTACCAAGCTGCAAGGAGCGGATCTGAGTGCAAGGTACCAGCCTGGGTGCAAGGTGTCGGTTGAGGGATAAGGGGTCAGCCGAGAGGCAAGGGGCAAGGTGTCAACTGAGGTGCCTAATTAGCTGAAGATGGGGTCGTGGAAGCCGCAGTCCAGGTACCCCGACATCGGACCCTCACACGTGCTGCAGTTGCTGCTGTCTGCTGCGCGTCTGCACGTCGCAGCACGGCATGCGTCAAGGCAGGTCAGTGCACGTACATGTCTGCGGTTTTAGCTTGAGCAGGTCAGTGCACGTGGACGTTTAGAACAGAATAGAATAAGACAAAAGAAACGAGCCGTTTGGCCTATTCTTGGGTTGGTACCCAAGTCCCATGCCGTCTAAGGTAAGGACATCAATCATGCACGTACATCTAAATCCTGTGAGTCAATTCAATCACGTGCACGCACTTCACTTACGCACAGGCATTTCAGTTACGTGCATTAATCTCAACTATGTACTGGCCCTGAGAGTTAGGGGCATAGAATCAGTACGTTAAAAGACTGGTGGTTCGTAATCCTATATTTGTCGAGACGACTCTTGAATGTATTAACAGTATCAGTAGAAAAAATGTTTTCAGACAGCTGGTTCCAAGTTACGGCAATTTTAACGGAAAAGAAATTCATAGATTGGGATGTCTTGAAGTTTCTCCGTATTAGTTTTTGGCCGTTATTTCTGGTTCGCATGTTACCGTCCCTTTCGAAAAGCCCTTCCAGTAACATCGTTAATGCCGTTGAGATACTTATAGGTCTCAATAATGCGTCCTCGCACTCTTCTTTGTTCTAGGAAGATGAGTTCAAGGTGTTGAAGACGTCTTTCGTAGCTGAAATTCCGGAGTTCTGGAATCATTTTTGTTGCTTTACGTTGAATTTTTTCAATTTTATTAAAACCTCTTCTTAGGGTAGGAGACCAGAGTTGCACTGCATATTCCAAATGTGGCCGGACTAGAGCTTTATAGAGGAGTAATATTGTGTTCTTCGACTTGCATTTTAAGTTTTGTGCGATGAAACCAAGAATCCTGCTAGCATTTCTGACGCTTTTTTCAACTTGTTTGTCATGTTTGAGGTTTTCAGTGACAATGAAACCCAGATCTTTGTTGCTGGACCTCTTCAATGGGTATATCATTCATCGTGTGTTGGAAATGCCGGTTATTTGCACCAGCGTGCATTACTGAACATTTATCAATGTTGAAGCGCATTTGCCAGGTTTCGGTCCATTGTAGAAGACGGTTGAGGTTGGATTGAATAACTAGTTATTCTGTCCCTTTTAGTGAATGCTTTATGATAGTTTCGAGTCATCGGCGAATTTGTTGATTTTTACTGATGATTCCGATATCAAGATCGTTGATGTAGATAATGAAGAGAAGCGGGCCTAGAATACCCCCTTAAGGGATTCCGGATGTTACATGCGTTTAATCACTTGCTTGATCGCGAATCATCACTCGTTGAGTGCGACCAGTGAGCCAGTGTCGTATCCATCTGGAGTAGTTGCCCTGTATTCCATGCGCTTCCACTTTGGCCATGAGTATTTCGTGGAGAACCTTGTCGAAGGCTTTTCATAAAAACAGAGGAAGAACTAATGCATTTAAATTACGATTCCTGTGTCTTCGAATTCTATTTTCCTCACTTTTGAACTGCATTTGTAATTCAGATCATGCAAACAAAGGGCAGGTATATCTTGTAACAACCACGCATTTGGAGAAGATGTACTTGCGACCTTCAAATTCTAATAATTTCTGCACATTGTTAATACTTTGAATAGAATATCAGTACAAATTATATACGTCAATACAATTTCTGATGTGGACACCGAGGTATGGAGGCGAAAACTATTTCCCCCTCACGCCCTCGCCATGGGACTTGGGTTGCAACGGCATGGGACTTGGGTAGCAGTCCAAGAATGGACCCATATTCCTGTTCCTGTTCCCATATTCCATTCTATTCTACTGTGCCCATGCTTTATAATGCATCCTCGCTAAATCAAACTTCTACGTTGCTAAACTTGAGTCTTCTTGATTGTCATCAGCTGGGCCCCAGTGCTCAGCACAAGGCCCCTCTTGGCCTACCGGGTCCTAAAGGGGCCCCAGTCCCATCCTCCCAGGACACAGCAGACACCTGGACGCGGATGTTGGAGAACCCTGCTGTGAGGAACCCAAACGTGGCTCTGGGACAACTGCAGTGGATCTTGGAAGTGCGTGTTGTGGGTTACAAAGTTGCTATTATTTAATTAATTTCATGATTTATTTTCAAGTAACAGTGATTTTTTTTTGATGGACGAATGATTAATTTTTGAAGCAGAAATAATTTATTTTTGAAGCATAAATGATAAATTTTCAGAGAAGAAATAATTAATATTTGAAACACAAATGATTAATTTTTGAAGCAGAAGTAAATAATTTTTGAAAGAAAAATACCTTTACTTCCTTTATAATGAGAAAACTGGCGATGATTCACTTGTATGGAGCAGTGATGCTTCCAAACAGGTTATAAGTGCGAGATCGTAAAATGTATCTGGATATCAATTTGGGTCACTGATAATTTCTTGAGTAAATACAAGAATACATTTGTCAAACGACAAGCCTCAAAATATTGTTCTAGAAACAGTAGTGCATTTTACATCCACTGATGTCCTACCTGATTTATACTTGCTCTCCAGAGGGATGCCCTACCTCTTGAACTCTCAGGTGAAATAATCACTGATCCACACCACCATATATATCTACCATACCATATCTGGTAGAACAGTCTTCAAGGTGACGGTAAATTTTGAAAATATGACATCACTATGAAGCTGTGGTATCACTGATACCATCACATCTGATGCTACAGTCTTCAGAGGGATACTAAAGGGTGAAGGTGTGGTATCACTGATACCTCGGCTTCATGTATAGAGGAAATTGGCAATTAGAGGAACTCTGATATAGTACCCAGGAAATCTGCTCAAATTCTTCATGTGACAATCTTACTTCAGAAGGTCTTTTTTCAGTGACGAATTGTGTCCAATAATTAACTCTCAGCAAACTTTGTTTCTTTCTGGGGCTTTGGAATTTTTTGTGACTTTGAAATTAATTTCTTCCTTTATCAAAATATATTACTCATTCCTTCATTTATGATCTAAATTTCTTTTTTGTGACTATGGAATGAATTCTATTTTTTCGTAGAGTACGACTAAATTTCTTAATTTTATCACTTTGAAATGAATTTTTTGTTTTTTGTTCGCTTGATAGAATCTAATACTAAGAATGACCGTCGTGTGTTTATATATTTATTTATTTGTATATTTATGTATTTATTTATATCTTTCGTGTCACTTTCAAAAAATTAGAGAGATCCAGAGCCTTATATCCGTATACCGAGTTCGTATACGGTATTGCCCTATGATTCGGGTACATTGTACCCGAATCACCAGCTTGGTCGACTGGTGAGCGAATCTGCTTGCGAGCGGGAAGACCCGGGTTCGAATCCCGCTGCCGACATGGTTGACGCGGCTAGAAATACGGCATGGGACTTGGGTAAACAACCGAATAATTTTAGAAGTAATTATCCGACCCAAGAATGGGCCAGAAGGTTCGTTCCTATAGCCCTATTCTATTCTATTCTATTCTATTCTATATGACACGAATTGCAGAGCCAATTGCAGCGGTAGAACAATAAGTGTCTTAGTTTTCACTAAGAATGTTGTCATTAAAGAAATACTCAATTAAAACGTTTGTCCTTTGTAAAATATATATAAAACTAAATATATTGCATTGCTTTCTTAATTGTAATTTTATTTAATATCTTTCCAACAGTATTTGCCATCATTTTTGATGGCACGGGTATTATCACAAAATCTCTGCCGTCATTTTTGACGGCTGGGTACACTAGTGTAACTATAAAATCTGAGCATTTCACTCGTGCAATAGTTTTCAAGGAGCTCAGTGTTCCTATACTCCAATTTTCTCGACTTGTGACACAAGGACCAGGAAGGCTGACAGATTGACGGACTTAAACTATTTCCTTAAACTTCCAGACCATCGCACGTGTCCCTGCGAGCTCTACATTACACCACAAGGACAGGAACAGTCGTTGGAACCATGATCACTAGTCTGAAGATGTTTGCATTAAGAATTGAAAAACCATTTTATATCTTATGTATACTTAGCTGGAATAAAGTTTCTTTCTTCTCTTTCTTTTGTTTTTACACATTCACATGATTGTCATTTCTACGTTATCCTGTGTACTAGTCTCATGTTGTTTGATTCTGTTCATTAGTGTAATGTATTTTTAATACTAACTTGTACCTTGAAGTGATTTATGCTATACGTACCATAAAATGCCTAGCACCTCGTGATTGTCGTAATTAGGCTCTAAATTTTTTATATGATTTATGATTCATCATGCATAGAAGGAAATTAACGTATTTTTTCTTTCTTTCTGTCCTTTCTACTGAATTTGAAGTTACTGCTGCGCAGTAATATAGGCTATCAATAATATGTGGTTTGAACCCTTGTTGGCGAATTAAAAAAAGTAAATTATAAAAGCAGAAGGAAAACTCTTACAGTATGCGAGTAGGTGTACAATATGAAAAAATGAATCAGCATCGCATGAAAAATTGAAGGCTCATGCAGCCATTTTTACGGCCACTTCTTTAAATTTTATAGCCACTTTTATAGCTTTCTATAACCACTTTTATAGAAGCTTTTATTGCAACCCTTAAAGAGACACTTCTTCGTTGTGTTAATTTTTTCGATCGTGATTCGTGATGCCTTTTATTGTACGTGAAACTTATAATTGTACGTTTGTCAGATCCAATGATGATTCTCTATTAAAAAACTAGGATTTTGTAACCTTTCAAAAAAGGTTTCAAAAATACCTTCAGTTAGTTCATGAACCAGACGTTCATGACGATATATTGGCTGCGACCACTCGTCCTTACTTCAAGTTATGATGGGTGGATATCAACAAAGCGTGGGACTGCGAGAGCAAAATGACTTCACTGGAAAATGATCTCACAATTTCTGCCTCGATATTTCAGTCTACAAGTTCTGCTGATGCGACAGAAGAGGCAAACTCGACATCGTCCGAAGATGAGTACTTCGACTTCGAAAAGAAAAGCTCATTCAGTGAATCCTCAGTAGACAAGCAGGTTATGACGTATTTTAACAACAGTAAGAAGAACATTAAAAGTTTGAAACGGCATCCTTTTATTCTAAAAATCTTTCTTCGTTTAAACATAACTTTGCCGTCTTCCGCCTCGGTCGAGAGGTTATTCTCTTTCGTTGGTTTACCGTTAATCTCCGTAAAAATAAACTTAGCGACAAAACTGCGTCCTAATTAAAACTTCTAATTGTTTGGTCCAAGTTCTGAGTTTTTGAACAGTATTCTCATTGTGTGAGTGTCTTAGGAGAATTTAAAGATTAACAGGAATATAATTTATGCAGGACTTTTATACCCTTTAATAGAATATACAGGGTGTCTCAAAAAAATGTACTCACCCTTTAACCGTTGCTAACACGCTGTTTTCTCTGTGTTGCAGGTGTGAGGTTCAAACCTTTGCGAACATGATTAAATGTGATTAAAGAATCATGTTCGCGAAGGTTCGAACCTCACACCTGCAACACAAAGAAGACAGCATGTTAGCAACGGTTAAAGGGTGAGTACATTTTTTTGAGACACCCGGTATTTTCACGAGTACATAACGCACTTTGGTAGTGTGAAAGTGTCGTCTAATATAATGTTACCCCAGCTGAAAATTAAATTCTTATAATAATGAAATATGAATGCCCCCTATTTTCAAAGATATGAATTGGAGAAATTATATTTTCTTTGATTTAGATTATATATTGAATGTTTGTTTTTGAATTTTTCAGATTACTAGATTAAAGTCGTGTTATGCCACCGCAGCCGTTACAATGTCGTTTCAGCAGGAACAGAGAGCATTTTATAGAAACAAAAATGAAACAATGAAGACTATAGATTACAAATCGAGGATATTCGTGCAGGAAGTTAGGTCCGAGGCATTCTCCACGAGAGAAACACGGAAGGAGGAAACGGATGATTAAGGTTTATTTACATGCAAAAACTATACCTACAACAGACTCGTGCAACCAACATTAGTTTCGCTCAGGTAGGTAGCTCGATCTAATTTCCGTTGAGGGATACTAAATTCTCAAGGCACGCTGACGAGGACAGACAGTATCAGCGTGCCTCCCTGGGTGCTGTTCGGAAATCCGATCTATCCCTCCAAAGAATGTTAAGTCTTAAAAATATGTGAAAGACAATGCCCTTGATCACACCTCCTGGGGGCTTCTCTTGTAATGCATCTCAGAGAAATTTATCTAAATTATGTCTGTATAAATATACCGTAATTGGTAAAAATTATTTCGCACATCGTCATACATCGGCTATTTATGGAAATAATATAGGACAGCATAGGCAGGGTGTTATGGAACTGTATTGGTGTTTCTTTTTAAAGTTAAATGAAAAATAGTAATTTGGAGTTAAATGATACTTTCTACACTTTTTTACTTTTTTCAGGTGATTTACAAGTTGCAGGGGTCGAGCCAAATTTTTAGACAATAATGATTGTTAGTCCTGCTGCTGAAAATTCTAGTGGTGTTTCAATTATAGTGAGGCTAGTTTCCCGTACGACAGTACAGTGCACGCACACTTCAAAGTGGCGCCAAGATTATTACTCTATATTAATCATACCGTGAGATCTATTAAGTACACTCAGTCTACGACTATCTTGATTCTTCAATATGTAAATTTAGTTCTAAGAGTGAAGTATTTACTAAAGTATTTGAATACATTTAATGTATTATTATTAGTATTTAAATACATTTGAACGATGTATTTAGTATCTAGTATTTAGATAAATTTAATGTATTTAGTGATCATTACTGGGTACACATGAGTGTTGACTGGCAGAAGTATAGCCGAGGGTATAGGGGCGTTGTAGAATATCCCCCATTTTTGTCAGAAGTTAAATTTTCATTGTACTGAAATGTCCGTAATGCAAAAATCATTTTCATTTTGAGACAATATGTATGTAATCAAAGACTTAATATACGATGAACTCCTAATGTACGTAATTTTTTTTTCAAATCAGCATAATTTTTGATGGGGTGGATCACATTTCACAAAGACCACTCATGCTCCTCTTCTCCCTCTATCCTCAAAGATTTTTGGCGAATCATTTCTAGACAAGTGTGACTATCTATTCGATGATATACATATTCAGAGAGCCAAACCTATACGAATATTTTTCTTACTTCAGTAAATGTTACTTTACGCTTACGCAGCAAGGGCTTCTGGACTCCATCCTGCCGTACATCTCTTCCTCGCTGGACCTGCAGGCCAGCCCTCCAGAGTCCCCTCGCCGGATTGTGGTGGCTTCTTCCTCCGCCTCACCCACCTCGGAATCCTTGAACCAGACTAACCAGGTACGTTGTTAAATTCCATTTTTCTCTTATTACCTGGTTTTTTAAAAATTAAATTCAACTGGTTTGAAGTTCACTGGTCCCTCGCCATTTTTAGGAGGGTAAAAAATTTGGTCGTTTTATTCCGTCCTAATTTAACTCTAACATGAATGTGGTGAATCTTCTTTCAACCAGCAGTCTGGACCGAGTTTGATTCCTTCTGGACGCCTTCAAATCCAAGCTCCAGTATCTAAAGACTCCGAGAAAGACGAAGGAGAATCCAAAACACCAAATGATTCCTTAGCGACAGCCCAGAGTGACATACAGAAAATATTACAATCTGCAATAAGAAGCCATCCTGGGACGCCGAAGAAATTTCGTAAAGGAGGCCC
Organism: Trinorchestia longiramus; assembly: GCA_006783055.1. Classification (NCBI taxonomy): domain Eukaryota; kingdom Metazoa; phylum Arthropoda; class Malacostraca; order Amphipoda; family Talitridae; genus Trinorchestia; species Trinorchestia longiramus. The sequence continues at coordinate 294,458 of VCRD01000057.1, forward strand.
CAATGTCACTTTGCCCAAGTGAGAGATACGTCCTGTTTGTCAGTAGGGTTTCCGTTAGAATACAGGTAACTCTCGATTTGCCGCCTGGGATGGGACTGGATAAATAGAGATGATGGATAAATCGAGGTACCATATTTGGTTTATAAGAAAAAGTGAACCTGTTCTTTTAGGGGAAACTTTATGCTGCATACGAATAATCATCCTAACATCCTACAGTAAAGGAGTAATTAAAACGAAAATATTCAAATAAATAAATTGTTTAATGCTCTTATGCGTTACAAACATATTTTGTTTAAAATACTCGTATATTGAGAGGGTAAACAGTTGAAATATATAAGCGTTAAAATATAAAATAAGACTATTACATTTACGTATATGACTACACATATATTGATAGAATATTTTGATGAAATCATTGACTTTTCTTATTTAATTCATCATATCTTCTTTTGTACTTACCTAGAAGGCCATCTAAAGTTGAACAAAATGTACGCTTAATATCTGAATTTTCTTCTACGTCGGCAAAAGCTTGTTTTAACTGTTCGGCAAGATGGAAACATTTAGCTAGTTTATCAACACTTGATGCCTTTGCATTAATAGAATCACCTTCACTATCTTCATTTTTCCGGCTTTCTTCACACAATAATGTGCAGTCCATGTTCATTAATTCTTCATTTGACATCGCGCTAATTGTTTTTCTGGTTTCTACTTCCATAGATACATCAACTTTTTTACTCAAACTCATAGGGGTTGTCATATTGGTCCATATATCGAACCAACACACATTGAACAGAGTAACAGATGGAAGAGCAGCCTTTGTTTACAAAATGTCCTTTTGATTTTTTTCTTACAAGGAATGTTGCGGAATACACGACGAACGCGAAGGGTGAATGAATAGATGGCGCGGACTAACGATGGCAAACAAAACTATATAAATAGAGATAGGGACTAATCGAGATGTGGATAAATCGAGAGTTTCCTGTAATACCATCTACCTAGACCTCTGGAAACCAAATTCATTTTAAAAATGAAAGCGAAAGTATTTAATGAGGTCAGTACGTATGTTTAGGTAGGACTATGTGTATATAAAAGAGGCAGAAGTACATTATCATGTGTACGATCTGCTCTTTGCAGCTCCCTGTGTACACGACACTTCTGCGTAGGCATTGCTAAAAAATGCTCCAGTTCCGTAAAAGGATAGTCTACGATACAGCTCTCTAAGAATCGTTGACATAAATATTTTTTTCGTGACACGATTTCCATACCTAGATTCGAACAAATTGGATGAAAAAATTAACGAGATGGAAGAAGTTAATTGATAATACTAAGATGAGTGATGTATTTGCTAGGTAGAATATTGAAATAGTTTTGCATAAAATACTACCGAAATTTTACAATATTTAGAGCAAGTCTTCGCTATTTCTTCACGTGCGTTATGACGCTAAGAACCAAGGAATGTATAATTTTGCAGAATTACAGTGACTATTATATTATTTATTTTGAAATTACGCAATTACACTGTGATGTAAACGTAAGAAACTATTAAAATACATACTGAAATTTGTTTCACGGTTCAGTTCTCATGTTTTTTTCAATTTTTGTGTAACCAATAGATTGCTTTTTACAAGTCGAACTAATATTTTTAGTTGACCACCATCTCGATGGTCACCGTGCGATTAACAGTGATAAGGTGCAGGAATTATGAGACGTGATTTTCGTAGCAGAGGTGTTATGGTATGAGATCCTCTTGGCAGAGGTCTTATGGTGTGAGATCTTCTTGGCAGAGGTGTTATGGTGTGAGATCTTCTTGGTAGAGGTCTTATGGTGTGAGATCTTATTTTCTTGGCAGAGGTGTTGTGTTGTGAGATCTTCTAGGCAGAGGTTTTGTGGTGTGAGATCTTCTTGGCAAAGGTGTTGTGGTGTGAGATCTTCTTGGCAGAGGTGTTATGGTGTGAGATCTTCTTGGTAGAGGTGTTATCATGTGAGATCTTCTTGGCAGAGGTATTATGGTGTGAGATCTTCTTGGCAGAGGTGTTATGGTGTGAGCTCTTCTTGGCAGAGGAAGTCCAGACAAAGTCGAAGGAACAGCAAACGTCACCGTAGCACCCTCTGCAGCAGACGACGCCCCCATCGCTTCTGACGCAGGGCACGACAGCGACGTCTCTGCATCGACCTCCAACGACAAGGACCAGAGGTCTACCGGCTGGGTTTCTGTATTATTTCAGATTTCGTACCTACAGAAAAAGAGACCTTTTTCAATAGTTTCATGCTGAGTTCAATTAAACTCTTGCATTAAAAACTTTATCAACACGATAGTTTCTGTAATATTTCGTGTTATGGCATCCAAATTAAACCTATCGAAAAAACTTAAGTACAAAGAGCTTATAGCTTCAAAAATGAGTTTTTTTATTATTTCACTGCAGTATTACTGTTACAACTGCATTGCCTCCTGCATTGACAAAACGATCATACCAGTGAAGACGTACACAGTTCAGAACTCATTCGTAAAGAGAGTTTTATAAATTTCTTTGAAATTGTACCTCATTTAAGCAGATAATGCACCCCACTTTTTAAATAAAATTAAATAATAGATTATATGCACTACAAAAATCCTCGGTACCCGGTTAATCTGCCACTTTGTAGTTTGAATTTGGCGGCTTTGAATGATAATGTTACACTTCCACAGGCGATTTGTAGATATTTTGTTTGTGAAAGACAGTCGTAATGTTCATTCTGTTCTTGACTCTTATTCAATTTTTTGGCTCTGAATGAAGGAGTAAGTCACTGACACCGCTACAAAAGACGTGTAAGTGTGACAGATATAATGTTTCTTAAGCAGTGTTTTGCACGCTACTGGAAAATAATTGCAGCGCAACCGTAACCGCGTCTTCAAAAATAGTAGCGATCGCAACTGAAACTGCAACAACACAAGCTCAAAAGTTGCAGTCGCAACCGCATTTTGTAAGCGCAACTATTAAATAGCAAAATTACTGAAAGAATATTGAGCATATACGGCTCATACAGAAACATTAATGAATAATCCTCAATAAAAAGGCTATTTTTCGCTCAAAGAGGGACTGCAATAAGTCACAGGATTTCAAATCGTTTTACAACTTACTGATCTTAGATCCTATTATATTTTTGTTCTCATCACCAATCACTTTTTCCTATATTTTACTTTCAGTAGGGTAGTATTGCTAATTATTTCATTAGAAGACATTAAAACTTTGTACTTAGTTGTTCAAGTTCATTTGAATAGCCTGGTTTACCATTGATTTCCTTTCAGAAATACAAGCATTTTCGAAGTGGCTGTCTGAAAGACGAGCGCCTTTAGATGTCAGTATTTCTTTACCCAATGAAAAAAGCCTTTCAACTGAAGCACTTAAGGGAATAGAAGTTTTGAACGTTATGAAGCACGAAATAAAGTTACCGCTGGGAAATATGGCCGGATGAATAGCTGGATGCTTGGACCGATTAATGACAGGCTCTTTTAACCATTCCTTTCTTTCATTTAAAGTATCTTTTTTGTATAAAGAGCGGAAGAAATCTTCATTTGTATTAGTTTCCGTGCTGCTGCTCTCGTAAGACATGGTAGCGATACTCTTGATTTCTAAGGCTATTTTTTATTTGTTTGATTTGCTTCAAAAGATTCATTTAAGTTATTATTCATTTTTATTTATTATTTCTAAAATGTTTTTTTCATCTAACATCTTTCAAAGTTGCGGTTGCGACTTGTGGTGAAATTTGCTCGAAATAGTTGCGCCGCAACCCAATTTGCAACTCTTCAAAAATAGTTGCGACATAACCGCAACCGCAACTGCAACTAAAAATGTTTCGATCGCAACTGCGGCACAACCGCCCAACACTGTTCTTATGTTTATAGTATTCATTGAGAGGAAAGGAGTTTTAGTGCTTTTTCTATTCATTGAAAGTTCTTGATTATGAGTTTTATGTATTTTTATAAAATGTATCACCTAAAACGAGTTTTTTATCTGACAGCCCGACGATCGTGATCCACGTTTGCGATGAAGCCCACGGTCTCAGGCAGGATTTCAGCTGCTCTCGAGACCTTCTCGTCCGCCATATTGGATACTTTGCTGACCTTACTCGGGGTGAGTAAACTTAAGAAAGTCCGCCATATTGGATACTTTGCTGACTTTACTCAGGGTGAGCAAACTTGAGAAAGAGATAAATACTCAGCTTTTGACACGTTTTCGATTTTCCTGTAATGTTGATGGAACTTCGAATGGTTCATCATTTTGTTAATATGATCTATACAGACTTAAATCAGCAAGACTTGAATATTAACGATCTTTTTAGACTACCTGCATACGAGGATTGAATTTTTTTTGGTTACTTTGGATCCTGGAATAATTAAATGTAACAAAAGAAAATAATGATTACTGACACAAGAAAGAACGGCATCTGTTGAATGTTGATACTCATTTCAAATTTACAACGATGACATCTTTAGGGCTATTTTAAGTACAGTAATGACCAGTACTGTGAGATGCAAACATCTCGCGGTCCTCCTCAAATTCCAACGTAAATCGGGTAGCTTGTTGTATTGCACAAAAATTTTACAACTCATGTATTATGACTAACAAAAATAACTATTCCATTTATTTCTATTACTATTTTTTATGCAGTGTTTCTACTTACAAAAGATTGGAAAATATATACGGTTGAATTTCACATACAATGATTTTTTTTCGAATTAGAAACGCAACATTCATGTTGATCTTCATACGAAACTTGATTGGAATTTTCCTCAGTCGCTGATGTGGTCGTTGAAAATTATATTTTTCTAAGGTGGCGATGAAACACGAGAAAATAACAACAAAAATGCCGAGTCTAAACAACATTTCAATTGTAATGCCAATAAAGAACATGTAGTTTATGAGGCATTTTACAGAAAATCAACATTATATGTACTTTAATTTTACGTAGTTAAATTCTTGGTACTTCTTCAGTCACAAACTATGCGTTTCATTTGTGACTTTTCCCGTACCTCTACCCGTCGACATGCTTTCCATTTTTTTTCGCAATTTGTTAATAGTGTTTGTCATCGTTAGAATACAAATAAAGACTTGTTACGAAAAAATACACTTAGAAATCTACCAAAAAAGCCTGCAGTAAAGTTTTTTTGAGATTGTATTTAGTTAATATTTTCACCTAGACCTATTTATAAATTCAGGAGGATTCTGTAGTCGGAATTATAGGATCGCAAATCTAGTGCCTGAGTAAAAGAAGAAAATGAAAGTAACTTGATTTCAAATTCGTGTTCATGATGTATACACGATGTATTGTTTACATTGGGTTTTCAATTATTAAGACTAGGAATCGTGTTTCCAGCAACTGCTCCCGTCCATCTTGTGACTTGAGGTAGAGGCCCGTAGAGATACATTGCGATGATCTGGTAGTTTGAAGAAATAGTTACTTGAGGTAGTCCAAGTCAGTCAGTCTTACGTCCTACCTGGTTTCCTGCGTGACAAACAAGAGAGAATTCGAGGGCTGCAAGGGACCTGGCAGCACAAACCTAGATCGCTGAGTACTCGGCTGCAGTGGAATTTTTCTCTTTTGTTCTTTCAACCTTTCGAAATTGTTCAAGTTAATTACATGTTCAAATTCTTAAAAAGTTGTCAATCATTGAAACGCAGTATTTAAAAGGATTAACAGTTTTTTGATATTTCCAACACACACAAATTGTCGTGCGCCCAGGCCAGCGGTTGGAGGATGTGGACATCTCTGTGCACTGCGATGTGGCCGTGTTCGAGTGGCTGCTGCGCTGGGTGAAGGCTGGCCAGTCACCCGACCACATCAAGCCCACCATCGGTGAGAAATGCAAGAGGAAAAAAATTAACTATCATTTTCTACAGGCATCAGTGTTGAGAAAAAATTGTTCTTTCAAACTTAACAATGGGGATGAATAAATGGAATCGTGTATGGGAGATCATTTGCTTTTGATAATTTCAATAATAATAATAACAAATCGTAGCACACGAATGTACTCAGTGAGAATTAATTCCTTAATAAATTGAAATCCAGAGACAACCTATAGACTCAAAAAAACCATGTGGTCGTGAAGAGGAAATTGTTTTCCTGTCATTTTCTGGATGTGAAGTCATGAGCATGTCGCATAAGACCAGTTTCATCTTATATGTACATGTATAAGCTATAACCAGAAACGAAATCATTTTCACCAGTGAGTGGGAATGGGTTTTATATTTTCTTGGCACAGAATGATGACCACGGCTTTTCCACAGTTACATTTTACTAGGGAAAATCAGAAAATTTTGTGGGACTTGCACAGCTTTCAGTTTTTACAAGGTCTTAGCACGAAGAACTGAATGCTATACAGAATACATCAGAATTCTACCTGCAATTATTCAACGAACCTCAATCAGTTATTCAGTATACGACCCCTGACAGTTAACTGTGTTCTTTATGCTTTACAGCACTTGGGTTAGTTAGTTTCTCTTGTCTTATTTTAAGATACGGTGACAGTTCCATTTTATAACTGTACATGAAGACATTACGAATAAAATATTTTACTTTTGCTTGTACTAGGTTACCTATCGTTGTCCACTTTCAGCCATGTTTATGGTTTGGGAACTGTGCAGTCTAACAGAGTACCTCTGCAGAAATGAGGGAAACTTAATTTTTTAGGACCAAACTTTAGAACCAACATATCAACCACTTACGAATGTGTTTTGAAATGAATAAGTAAAAAGAGTCAGATTTGGAATCATTTTGGGGCCTACAGAGTTTGAGTTCAAGTAAGAAAAAAGTGAAGGTCCTTCGAATCAGTGTTAGAATTCGAAGTTTTTAAATTCTCTGACTAGTAAACATACTTAAAAAAGTAAACTGTTTATTCGATACTACTTTGCCAATTGGAAAATACTGTTAATCGATTCAGTTTTTTAACTCATTTTCTATTGTGGTCCTTGTTAATGATTCTATTTCTTGAGGTTACGACACACGTCAATTTTCATAACCCATGATGCCCTACGTGTTTAAGCAAAATTTTGACGTGTTTACGTAAAATTATGACGTGTTTACGTAAACTTTGAGATCCTTGAGTGCAGGACTTCTCACTGATCTTTTCATAGGCACATGTTGATGATGAGTAAAAGTAAATTTGAATCATGTGTAAATTAGAAGTAAGCGTGTAGAAATGCGTTTTGCAATAAAAAAATTTGATTATTTTTACGAATGAAAAGTGATAAAAATTCAAAGAGAGACCTTGATAGAGGCCTCATTTCTTGTACGTACATACAGTCGTGTAAATGTACACGTTAACAGAATTTATTGTGAAGTTTAGCCTTTCCGTTCATTTGGATCTGACGTTTCCCAAAACTACATTTGAGTGCATCTTTAGTTCAAAATTTTAATTACATTTAACACGAAGCAGGAATTTACCTAGTTATCCTGTTTACATCATTCCAGAAAATATATTTTGAAGCGTCAATTGATCTTGATTTTTTGGCTTCCGTAGAACCTCTACGATTATCGCTCTTTTGAAGAAATATTGTTACTCCGGTTGATCTTTAATATAACGACGCGTGAGGCAAGTGTGCCTCCTATTTTTTCGTGAAAGATAGTTCGTTGAGTTTTTATGTACTTCTAAGACTGATGACATTCTGACACAAAATTCTTACGTCATTTCTCAGAGGCCAAGAACGCTGTGTCGCTGCTCATATCGGCCGACTTCCTGAAAATGCTGCCGCTGGTTTCCGAGCTGCTGGTGTACCTGCACCGTCACGCCCAGGACGTGCTACTTGCTCAGGCCAACCTGTCATGCTTGCCTGACCAACTGCTTAACAGGTCATTCCTTGGCTCAATAGTTCCTCATTAATTCAAATAAATGGGCTGTAGAATTGTGTGAAAAGTCTTTGATTCTACGGAGTAATTTGGACTTAAAGTCATGAAAGAACAAATGCTTATGGATAGTTTTTTACCCTAAAATAGAAAGTAACACTGTTTACATTAATGAAGAACTTTCTTTGATCGTTTTTTGAGAAGATTCTACTTCCTTCATAGGTAATTTGCTTGGTTAATTAATCTATGAGTTGAATTTGGTATATTATATAGGATTTTCTCATTAAAATGTTTGTTTTCTACCATCGAACATGAAGAACATGAGGTAGACATTGACATGTGGTAAGCATCAGTCATCGTTAAAGGGATTTTGTTCGAGTAATATGAAACTGAAGGCCTTTCCTTATTACGAATGCCAGTGCCCCACGTAATACTTGAGACAATGGCATGATGAGCAAATTAAAAGAAGTTTGTCTTCGCAAAATATTACGTAAGCCTACAGTAACATCAGTTGTCCTTTCAATATATGTAGAGTGTCTTTGGAATAAAGTGTCTCCTTAGCATAGATAATACGAAAACTTGTTGGTACATGAGTTATCAATTATAAAGTGTGTCTTCACTCATAGCTGCAACAACAAGCAGTTATTGTAACATCTGTTACCAATTAAATAGTGCCTCTTTAGCTGCAACAACGCCACTGTAACAACAGTATCAGGTCGGCTAAAATAATTGCATTTGGTGAAATGAAAAGCCCCGTTTAAAAGTTAAAACGTTATTTACTGTTCAGGACCATAGGATTAACTACCATCACTTGCATTTTGGCTCACGTAACTGGGCTCAAAAAGTTTAGTTAAGGAATTGTTCAACCTCAGAGTGACGGTCAGTGATAGCTCTAAACTTTGAGCGCCAGCTGTTGTTAGACATCTGACGTATTACTGTGGTCTCTTAGTAATTATTCGCTGCAATTTTACTTTTAAATAAAAATGAAATATTGAATACGTCTCTTCTTGAAAATTATCTACTTCAACTCAGTTTTTTAGTCATGAAGAGTTTTATTTTTTCACATTCAATGCTCTCGCTGAAAGTATGCCACTGAAAACAATTCTAATTGAGTAATGATTTACTAATTCACCCTGGTAGCTAACCATCTTGAAAGTTAATAATTGGCACCGATGACTGGTTATTTTGTAGTCTCCCGGGACTTTACTACGGAATAGAAGGCTATCAATGGGAGCAGGTAACTCTGTTATGAAAAAGGTAATTGAAGAGGTGCAACAGCTGATACTCGTAAGCAATGATGAATGATGATTTGAGTTTTCTCTCTCAAATTCTTTTGAAAAACTCCTGGAAGGTACCGTGAACAACTCCCAATTAATGACATTATTTTAAATCCAATCACATTTTACGGTGTTTCCGTTCTTGAAAGCTACTTTAGTTTGCTGGGTGCTGTTCGATTTCGTATGCGACATTCGTTGCGAAGGCTGCCCTCCTGCAGGTTGTCACGCCAGTTCAGCCACTGGGAGGTGGAGGCGCTGCAGGACCCCAAGGATAGACTGCAAGGGCGCCTCTACAGTCGCCTCCTGCAGGCGCTGTGTGAAGTCAACCCTGAACACACGAGGGGCATCTTCCGCACAGCCGCTACCCTCTACAGGTACTGTGCTTTTGCTCTGCTTTCTTTGAGGCCCGAGCACCAGCCTGCAGGTGTGCATGCTAAACCTCTGTGTTAACAAGCAGATAAATAAATGAACACTTATAACGATTAAGGATGCTGAACATGCATTATCATACATTGACCTTTCTAATGTACTCAATCTCTATGTACTCCAAAGTACGAGTACTCTACTTTGCTTGAACATTCTGAGGTAAAAGTTTTTGGTTTGTGTTCTTCTGAGGCACATGTAATGGGTGTCTTCCTTTCCAGGCACACTTATCAAACTATTACATATTTAGTTCTTTTTAGTTTACAGAGTACTTACAAAACATCTGATCTTTTCAGACGTTGAAAATCATCTTTACGGTCGAAAAGTTCATTTTATAAGAGGTTTCTTATCGTTTTTTTGCAAATTCTAGTCAATAAATTTACGAATCCAGTATGCGCTTATTCATTCACGATTGCGATAGTGTAAGAGAACATTTCAGAACAGATGAAAAAATCCAACTTCTCCAAGTAAGGTAAATACTTCTTTTAGAAATTCTTAACAACTTTCATAGATGGAATCCGTTTTCTATATAATGTGGCATAAGTTTACCTCAAACTCACAATGCTTCGATTACTTGATACTGCTCTCATATTCGAGTACATCATATCACAATGATTCAAGTTTCAGTAGAGCATCCTGTGCACATTTTTTCCTGATAGTTCTATTGCGACCACGATTAGTTACATTAAACCTATTTTCGTATCAATCTCATGCTTTAAGATTTGAGTTTGAATTTTCAGTAAGCTTTCAGAAGTTCCACTACGAAGAATATTTTAGAAGGAAATAAACTAAAATTACGCAATTTTCACAAACTCATTTAAGCATCACATGATTTGATAAGACTAGGGACGATAATACATTCTCAATGAAGTTTTTTACGTTATTCACAATATGAATTGAATTCGTCTGCAAATCAATTTTTACAATCGTCTTTTTATTTTGCGTTCCTTCTAACAAAATTTATTATGACTATTTGAAGAAGAACTGTTGCAGCACAAATACTAAAATTCAGAAATACACTTGATGAGTTATCACAGGTCATCTTCAAGAAGAAGGGGAGACTTCTCTCTCTATAATACAACCTGACTTGAGGGCCTCAGTAAATTGATGTAAGCCCGTTTGTTCTGCCCAGTTTCAATTGACTGCTCATATCTATGAAGACTGTTATTAGTGCGCCATGACATAGAGGAAGAGCTATCTGCAAGTGTATGTGACAGGAGAGCAAGCTCGGGTTATGAGGAAATACGAAACTGGAAACAAGTTTGTGGCAGAAACTGCGGTATGCGTTGCACGTGGGGAACAAAATACAATGAAAAAGCTGAAAAGATTGCATATTAACCCTTTCACCCCGGAGTATATTACATACATATGTGTGCCATCCGGTACACATGTGTGCCATCCGAGGTGAAAGAGTTAAATATTATGCACTCAAAAATCTACTGGAAGAACAATTGCGAGTTCGTTGTTTGAACAAAAGCAGCAATGCACGTGAAAAAGTGAGAAAATCACACATATCTGAGCTGAAAATACAAAATTTTTGAAAATATTTTTTGCTCTGGAAGTAATGGAGGTGTAGAGTACTCTAACGCGTCACAGCGCACTCGATGCTTCAGGATCTCAGGGGTGGAATAGCAGTTACGCGATCACTGATCTGTGGACCACAAATACATCTCCTACTATCCCTACTCCTGCAAGTTTTACCTAATTTTCATTTCTGCTGCGTTGTTCTAAAACAGATGCAAAAACTTTCTATCTGTTTGAGTTTGAGAATATTTATTGACTTTTCAGTTTTATGCAATGCTATTATTCCGTTTCTTATGCAGTTCCATCAAGCGTCTGTCAAGTTGTTATAGATTCACCCCTATAAAACAAGTTTTGCGGTAATTACAAAATCAGTGTCCTTATTATACGTTTTAAAATCATTCGAATATGTATGAAATCTTATAATAAATTAAAATCATAGACCTGAGTTTGCTTCATAAACTTCTTACATAATTCTGAATCAGATTTCAACTTACTTCTGAATTCGTATTTGACCATTACAAATTCGATACGCATTGAAAAATTGATCTGCATTCGTTTTAAGTTATTCTCATGGTTTCTATGTCTATCTTATATTAATACACGTCGGTATATCCTACTTTATTACACACTCGCATGTTATACTTGACTGATTATCATCATCGCCAGTGAAGTTTCAGACTCAAAATTATGTGTTTGTCTTCCTTACGTTGACTTGGTCACCTTCCCCTGCTGGCGAGGCCCTACATCGAAACAAAATTATTAATTATGCCATGAAGCACAAAAATAAACCTTCTTGAACAGCGCTTTCTCAGCATGAGACTTAAGTAGTAACGCAAGAATGGACCAATAGGTTCGTTCCTGTTGCTACGTTCTATTCTACTCTTCAAGCTGTAGAAGAGTGCTCGTTTTCGCGTTAGTGAATAGTCGTGGTCCCTAAATTTACCGACTACTAGAAATTAAAAAAGCAAATGATGACCTTTACGACTATTTATGAGCATGTTAGTCAGTTCCTTTGTATGTATATGAGCATGAACTCTTCGTGCATTAAACATTGTTACTGTGTATTGTTAAATATAGAAGGTTATGAATCGTATTTTACACCACAATGTTATGCACGTTGTCGAAGTCCAGAAACACAGCCTAAACTTTTAAAATGACTTTCAAGTGTTCAGACTCTTAAATGTGGAAGAGGTTTACCTTATCCTAACTTGGATTTAAATCGAAATGAATGTTTGAAGAGAAAGTTCCTGTCTGCGTCCTTCTTCACCCACGGTTGCAGCTCGTCGTCACTCTTGAATGTTCAAGTGTTGCTTCTCGCGCAGCATTGCAAAATCTGAACGGGTGGGTAAAATAGCTCAGAATATACCGCCTACTTGATCAGTCTCTGAGGAACTTCATTGCATTTCATAAGAATTAACGATCATTTTGCATATTAAACGCTGTTCTTTTTAAGTTCGTTTTCAGTCATGTAATAAAAACTAAATAATTTGCCTTATTTGTCACATATTTTCGTAAAAGGATAAACACATCAAAACGCTTCATCTTAATTTTAAGATTAAAAAGACTGGAAGCAAAATGTCGAAAACAACTGTAAATTTGCTGCATTTTTGTGGAGTTCATTAGTCCGTTGGTTCCTGTGTACAGTAAACCACAAGTCCAACAAATTTGAATATTCGCTCAAGCTCTGAAGTATGTGCCATCAAGCACTATAAGAACGCATGTCATTGTCCCTGGATGTTGTTATTAAATTCATTTGAACCAAGACATGAATCTAAACCAACATATTCCGTGTATTACGTTCTTTAGACGTTCATTTGTGTTCATAAAGTATGGTTAAAAAAACGCTATGGATTGTTCAAAACAGGTTTTCGTATACTCTGAAAGCAAGCACATCAGGACTGAACTTCTTTTTGTTGGATAGCAAAAAGGAAAGGAACAGTTGTTCAAGATAAATATGGAAAAACTCGTCATAGAAATCATTCTTTCAATTGTAAATGTTGGTTACAGATTCCTGATTAAAAAATATCAATTCGTAAAGGAAGTATTTAAGAATAAGAAATTGTGCAAGAGTCACTGCTGGCCAAATTGACGAAGTATTATTAAGATCGTGTGCAGATCTTTTTTACGACTGAAAGAATTTAGATTGTATTCACAGTTCATTTGAATCTGTTCACAAAATACTAGCCTCTCAGAAAACCTATTTGTAAATTTACATTGAAATCAAGAGCTGGAAACGCTGGAAGTTTCTTCAAGAAAGTTAACTTACTCAACTTACTTGCACATTGAAAACGTGTAATCTGGTGAAAGAGCGTTTTACGAAAGACTGGATAACTAACTTATTATGAGCATGCCGTCCGGTAAGAGAGCGTTTTCCGAATGAATGGATTACTAACTTATTGAGAACATGCCGTCTGGTACAAGAGCGTTTTAAGTGTGCCTGAAATCGTGGAGTGTTGTCAGGTGTCAGGACTGCGGCGCCCTGGTCACGCAGCAGGTGGACCGGCTGGTGGAGTGTGTGCCCGTCAACACCCACGTGACCGTTGCAGGGGCTGTCTTCTACGCGCACACCAGGTCTGCTGAGTGTTGACCAACAGAATTTAATGAGCAACTACAGTCCCTGGTCTGCTAGATGTAGTCAGTTCACGTGTAACCAAGCCGGTCACGTCAATTGGTGTTTCACGGCCACCACCTACCGCATTTTTTTGTTCATTTTCATTGAAGCATGGGCGTTTGAGACACAAAAACAAAATTTATAGCTATTTCAAAAGTAATTGAATACGATTAATTAAATGGTTTGTTGGTGAAAGATTGATGAGAATGGACGGAAACACGATTTTTGCAGTCAGAACAAAACGTATGTACATAAAGTATGGATATATATATATATATATATATATATATATATATATATATATATATATATATATATATATATATATATACTATTAGAATTTACAAAAAATATGTTAATGCCAATTTAATCTGCTGAATCTTCATAGATATAACGGACGATTCGATTTTATATGAATTAAATTTTGCATATCTCCGGGGATAATCAAGCATTGAAGGCCAATACTTTTATGAACACGTAATCAGTCATACATGTAGGTCGGATGGTTGTATTCAACCTCACTAGGTCAGTTAATGATGAATATATACGCATCATGAACAACATTCCTACACTTCATGAACAACATTCAGGCTATGATCTCGCCCTGGAGAATGACTCAAGAGTAGCACATGAGGAGACAATAAGAACATGAAGCCAGTGGCCGTGACAGCTTCCTCATTCCGGTGGCACTGCTTTGTCACTCCACACCTCATCTCTTTATTAATAAACAATCTTCCTATACCAGCTGGTGGTACGCGTGTGTACAAAAAATGAAATTAGAAGTAATTTTTGTGAATGTTCTTAGAAAGTATATGCAGTAAAGTTACTCATATATAATACTGAACACATTGAGAAATTCAATGATCTTTGAACTAAAAAGTATGATTGAGCATAACTCTTTGAAACGGTCGAACCAAGATAAATTTAAAAGTACAGTTTTACGTCGCTTCAGTACATCAACAGTATTTCGGTCAAATAATTAAATTTCAGAGTTATCTTCACATTCTAATTTCAATATCTCAAGGAGATGTAACAACGTTTGACTAATTGAACAAATGATTGTGGAGGGATTTTCTTGTTATGTAGTTGTTCTATATAAGAAGTGGAAATGCTAAACACGAAAAATTTGAAAACAACCTTGAAAGAAATAGATCAAAGCTCAACTGATAATGTATAAGTTGTACGAACACAAGCGTTGTGCTTGCAAAGCAAATCAAGCTTTCCTTTATCTTCTGTTGATAACCTATTCTTCAGTATGCTAGGGTATCTCTGTCGTGCACAAAGACGTTTCCCTAACTGTTCTGAATGTCAATGCCGATATTACCATCCGAATGTCACCACTAATTGTTCCTCAGGAATCATGCTGATGACATGAGGCTAATAGATGTGTCTGAGTTATCGTGTTGAATTTATGGTAGCGTAAATACTAACGGAAGTGACTCTAGAATCTAATTAACGCTTTTATACTCAACAAAGACTGCGGACGTCTTGTTGAAGGAAAGAATTTCGACAACGTTCGCAAATATTCAGACACTGACAAAACGGATAAGAAAATTATCAACGAGCTACATGCATAACATACGTACAGCAGTGAGGTAAACGAAACTTAATTATAAAATACGAGTATGTTTTTTGTTTCGTTTTTATGTGCAATAGACAGGAAAGCACAGACCTAATTTGAATTCCTTGTTTATATTAGAAAATTATTGGGTATCCAGTTTGAATAAGGAAATCCTTCATACCTTCATCACGTTCTTCGTAATATTTTTTTGAGTAATCAGTAAATGCGATCGTGGGACAAGAAATATTATGTACAACTACATAATATCCGGCATTGCAAGCACTGTAGTGAAGCCTCCTTGGATTAATATTACTACTCTATAATACGGTCAAATTTCAAGCTTTTCTAGTAAATGGTTACTAAGATTTCAATGCATCGACAAAATGTACGTTACATATATAATTTTACAGAGTATAACATATACAAAATAAAAAAACGTGTTTTCAAACGAATGCGATCTGGTAATAGCCTCATTACTTTCAATCAATAATAATAGATTTCATGTTTCGGTAAATTTCTTTGAATGCTAGATCATAGAAAATGATATATATGTAGAGTTTTAGCTTTTCACTTTGCACCCAATGATATATGTACTCTGCAACGTAATATAATTTTATTTATTGTACATGACATTAAGCCATGAGCCACAGAGCACAACTTTAGGACTGACTTAACTGCTAGTTGAGCAGCGGCTCAGTGGATGCTATAGTTCACTTCCTTGGGTTGAATCAAGGTACACAAAATCCCAGATCCTGAAGTGCTGCTTGTGCAAATTGACAGAGATGTCGAATATTCATGGACTCAAATTAGATTCTGCTTTATTGTAAGTTTGACTTAAACACACAGTTTCAAAATTGCTTCAATATTTCAGAGCGACGAGCACATGTGTGTAAGATGCAGGGTCAAGCGTACACGCATTTCCTAGAAGTTTATGATTGCGTAATTATACTTGGGCAACTTGGCATACTTTAACAGGAGTTAGTATAGAAATTCATGTTTCTTTTCTACACAGTATCTATTTTATTTAATGTTTTCATAGAGTGTTATAATAACACGAAACTACCTACAACTCGAGGTTACTTGTGTTTCAGAACATTATTTCTTCGAACTCTGGCAGCAATGATAAATTAATGTTGTTTATTGTTGCTGAAATCCCTTGTACTGGTAAAAGTTCAGGTCTATGAAACATTGTGCATATAATTTTCTGTTTTGTCATGTACATATGTGCATTCATTGCATTATTAACTAAACAGTTCTAATATACTACATCAACATGAAGTTTTAAGATTCTAATAAAGACAAATAGTTGTGAATTTTTAACAAATACTTAATTCCTGCAGAGACCTCAGCTGGAGTTTGACTGAGCACGTGAAAGAGTTGAAAAGCTCCCTGAAGACTTGGAGACTGGTTTACTGGAGACTATGGGGACAGGTAGGCTAGAATTATTCCATTCATAGCCGAAGACATAAACGTTGCTTGTGCACTTAGAGTTAGAATTTCCTTTGATCTTTTGTTATTCCTCGTATTTTTAATAACTTATTTAGTAAGATTATGATTTGGCTGCGAACAAGATGGACGAAAATCCATCTGACTTCACCTACTACCCAGAAGAAAGCGTTTGAAGCCTCATGTTGAGTGTTGATTATCCTCTCGGCCGATTAATGTTCATAGAAACTTTGTGAGACTTATAATAATGGTAAATATTTATATCTGATACGTGTACAACATCATGAGCATAGTAAACTTTTTCTTGTCTGAAAAATTTTCACGCGTTTCGTTACATAATTACTTTTATTACAAACCTAAACTAAAAAAAAGAAGCGCAAAACGTAACCGTAAGAAACAAAAACGTTTAAAAAATTAAAAAATCTAAATTGAAAACCGAGAAAATTATGAGCAATGCTTTCTGCCATGAACACTTCTCGTCGTGCTGCCAGGTACACTTCATGCCGTGCTCTACATGCGGTGCCGTGTTCCCGGCTGCGGAGCTGCGGCGGTGTAGGAAGCATAAGATGGATCCTCAGTTCAATGACGCTTCAGATCTCAGTGCCCTCTCCGCCAGGGGAGGCGACCACTACCCCTGCTGTGGCGCCCGTGCCCTCAGGTTCTCGCCTCTGCCCCTCAGAAATGTGAGGGCAATCCAATGCGTGGCATGTATTTTTTTAGGGAGGTTGTATTCAAGATGACATTCAAGGAGCAAGAAGGAGAAGGTCTAAACAAGGCTGTTTATAAAGGATTAGAGTTAAATATAAAAAAAAATCTACCTCACTCGCATGAGTTACAAATAATATTTGAATGAGATTGTACAGAGCATGTGAGACGTGAAAACAAGAATGTATAGTTAAAAAAGTTTATCAAGGAATTAGGAGTATATATGAAACCATTTGGACAACTTGTAACCGCAACATACATCTTTTGAGCGAAGTTGTACAAGGCATGTAAGAATTAAGAACAAGAGCGTATAATAAGGCCCACAAAGAATTAGGGACAAATATGAAAACATGAGTAGCGTATTCCAATCGTTTACGCGTATGAAGAACATCTAGTGTTGTTAAATGAAAAGGGATAAGTTAACTAATTGTTTAGGATTTATAGTTGAAAACTAGAAAAAAATTGGTGGCTACCTATTAGTTTTTCCCCAAAAATGAAGCGTAATTTTTTTTCACTATGTAACAATACAAATATGGAGCTATTTCTCGTATCCGGTCTATTTTGCTAATTCAAAATGGAGGAATGATGTGTTGAAAAGTTATAGAATATGGTAACCACACATACTTAATGTCTAATAACGCGTTCAGAAACGATTGAATAACGTTCAGAAAACGAATAAATTCGTATGCGGGACAGAACGTACAACAGGCGTGGATTTAGATATATGTAATAGACATTAAACAGCGCTTCTTTATACACAGTATGACTATGCCTCAAATTGGCTTAACTGAGTGAGACTAATTATAGAGATCGCTACCTCATATGAATTATACTTGAATTGATATTGATGGCTAACTAATCAAATTTACAGTCGAATTGGCATAACAGAATTAGATTAATCATAGTGATAGCTGCCTGATTATGATAACCCTTAAATTGACGTAGCTGAGTAGGGCTAACCATACTGATGGCTAACTGATTAGAATCATGCAAAAATGTCGCGCAGGGCTGCCAGATGTGCGAGCACACCGTGCAATTGTCTCGCCGCCCGGAGGAGGTGTGGGGCGCCCTGCACAGCATCTACGACGACCTCCTGACGTACCAGGTCCTCATCTGCCTCCCCACCGCCCCTTCGTCTGCGAGGCCACAGGTACTGCGGCTGCATGCATCTGTTTTTACCATCTACCCTTCCAAGGGAAATCTTCTATTTCAAGGATGAATTTGATTGAAGAGACCAGAAACAAAAGTCGTCGAGTTAAGGTCCAAGTAACGGGAAAACTAGATGTGTGCTCCTTTTATCTCGGATAATTCATAAAGAGTAGCCTCGAGAGTAGCTGAATCTTTGGAAACTTAAAGGATACTTTAGGATTTTAGAAGAATGTTAATGGAATCTTATTTATGAAAAATACTGACGAGTTCATGACCGAAATTTGCGTCGAACAGAGTTATTTTTTATTCCTAGTTACTTTAATTAAGCGGTAAATTCATTGTGCGTATGAGGTCTGACAAAATTTTAAAATATGTCACTTCTGAGTTCCGTACCATTATCTCCAAACTCAGGGCAGAACCACTGTCATGATCAGCCATCAGGTTACAAAAGAATATTTGCTTTAAGTTCCTTCAGCAGTTGGCAAAAATAGAAAAGATTCCAATCACATTCTACAACTGCATTGAACAAGGCTGTGATAGCAGAAGTGTTTCTTAATTTTCTGTCTCGCTGTTCGATATCTATGAAATTTGCAAGAGAACAAGCAACAATTACAAGTTGAGCTCCCTGAACCACTCGTGCATGAGGTATTTCAATACATCACTCGTACACTGAATTTTAGCGGGAAAGATTTCGAGTCAAAAAACTAAAAAATAGTTGTCGACATTAAGTATGCTTTAATATGAATGCAATTTAGAGTACCTGCTGAGTATCACTCGTGTCTTACTTGATACTCGACTAAACGTTTTAATGTTCAATTGTCCGTTTTGACACTTAACTATCCTTGTTAGTATTAAAGAAACGAATTAATACAATACTCAGCTCTCAGTATAAAACTCCAGAGCTTACGGTCAGAGCAGCTGGTACAACATTCTTATTTACCAATAATGTTTTCTGAAACAGTTGCCACCGTAGTAAACACCATATATCGATGACATGCGCCCCACTAGATTTTGAAGATACCACCAGAACTACACAGTAGGACACAAAACACATAAGACTGCAATGTGTGATGCATTATATATACTGTAGAGATTACAGATACCTCCAGGACCACACAGTACGAAACAAGGCACATAAGCCTGCAATGTGTGACAGTACTGTAGAGATGACAGATACCACCAGGACCACACAGTAAGACACATAAGACTGGGATGTGTGACACAGTATTGTAGAGATGACAGACATCACCAGGACCGCACAGTAAGACACGTGAGACTGGGATGTGGGACACAGTACTGTAGAGATGACAGATACTACCAGGACTGCACAGTAAGACACATGAGACTGGGATGTGACACAGTGCTGTAGAGATGACAGATACTAACAGGACTGCACAGTAAGACACATAAGACTGGGATGTGACACAGTATTGTAGTGATGACGGGTGCCTGGACAGGGCGTTGTGTGGAGGGGTGTGCCGCTGGTGCCTGTGAGGACAGATCGCTCCTTCCTCGACCGCTCCTGCTTCAGCAGCAGACAAGGTCAGCTGCGGTGTGAGACAATGTAAATAAAAGCCTTAAACTATAAATTTTTTATAGTGTACATGTTACTTAATTCATATTTTTCTAATTTAGTTGCAAGTAATGAGAAATTAATAAGAAGAAACTACGATTTTTTATTTATAACTATCCGTTTCTGCAAACTTTTACCTCTGATTGTTAAGTTGACTTTTTTGAATGTCAGGCATGAGGTTCTAGATAGAAAGTTTTTATGTTGACTGGCATATATGGTAAAAAATAAATTATTTTGCTCAATAAAAATTTTGATCTAATGGAAGGAGAGAAACATTTTCTTTGATATATCCGCTGAATGTTACGTCAAACATCGAGACAATAAAATTTCAAAGGATTAGAAAAATGTTTTAGCTTGTATACGGTACACCTGAGCTAATTTTAGATGCTGCGTAAGATAAAATTGCACTTTCGCTATTTTTCCATCAGTTCCATCTGGAATGTCTTCTGACAAAGGTGACACCGTAATGGTGTTCCCCCGGAACGCTACGTCTGTGTCACCTGGAGTGAAGCAAAACTCCAAATCTTCTGCTCCACCTGCCGCTGACGACCAATTGTTAGGAATAGAATCAGGAGCGTCGAAAGGTTCGATCAATTGTCCAAAAGGTGATACCATTCGAGAAGAATTGGCCGGGGATTCGGACGAGAACGAAGGTGGTCCAGCAAAACTCCTGCCGCCCAAAATGAAGGCCGCCCTGCAGCGTAAAGCTGCCAGGGCCAAAAGAGCTCTCAACTTCCAGTGAGTTTAATGAAGACGAGGCGATCTTATCAATACAACACTTGGCATAATTTAGTTCTATGTATTTTGATAGATTTACGAGGTTTTATTGATAGGGCCGACATTTACAATTTATGTGATGGAATGTGACTTCACAGGTATTTTCCCTAAAAAACATCCATACAATGTCATGGATAATTTAAATACGGCGTGGTTCTCATTTCTAGTCGAAATAAGATATAACCTTATTTAATTCCTTTCCTATTTATTTTGAATTCGACGCGTGTGGGTCAAAAATTCACGATTGATGGAAGTCGCTGGATCTTTACGGGATTTCCAATGATGACAATTCACAAATAAGAATAGAATGAGGCTATAGAGCCATAGGAACGAACCTTCTGGCCCATTCTTGGGTCGGATAATTACTTCGATAATTATTCGGTTGTTTACCGAAGAAATTATTCGGTTGTTTACCCAAATAAGTGAGAGTAACACTCGTGAACTGTCTGTATCTCTAGCCCATAAATATGTCATTTCTAAATCAAAAAGTAAAATTTGCTTGATTAAATCAATTTTGATTTTATATGGAGGGGTGAAACCAATTAAATGAATTTGTTCCCTGTTGAAAGGCATATTATTTGCTCTTTGAATTAATCTATTAGATTAATCTAGAGGATGAATGGATTAGCCGTCTATCTACTTTTTAAACGAAACTAAACTTGAAAATTAAAGTTCACTTATAACTTTATTTTAGCTTAATTTTAAAGCATAATTCGGCAGGGTGTTGGCTCCCCCGAACTGGCGCTGGGACGTTTCTCGGTCCGCCCGTCACAACCAAGACATCCAGCGGGACCGCGAGGCCCAGATAATGAAGGACTTGACTGCTTGGCTCAGCCTCGCTCGGGCCTCAGATTCAGCAACAGTGAAGGCCCCAAAAGCAGGGCCATGCGAAGGCAGGGCGCGCGGAGGCGACAAACACGACGGGAAGCAGCGACGGGAACCCCCGGCCATCAATCCCGGCGTTTACTACAAACTTGAAGCAGAGTTCCGACAGAAGCATTCTGCGCAGCACACCAACAGCCACGGCGCATTCAGGGCAAAAGTGCAGGCCATTTCCAGAATCAAAATGAGGCTCAGGAATCGTGCTGCCTTTTCTGCCAATCGCTGAACGGTTTAGGAGCTATGGTTCGAATTCAACCCCACAAATATGAAACGTTTCTAAATTTCTTAGTCGGGTTCTTTATTTGAACGTGCGAATTATAAGTAATTTGGTAGAAATTAACGAACATGTGAAGTTCTCAAAATTTTATGGAATTTGTTTTTCCTGCAGATTCCTTGCAGTTAGTGTACAAGCGTATATTTCTAAAATAACATTAAACTTTCGGATGTTTTAGTGAATGTTCCGAAGTTAATATTATTTTATGCACAGAAAGAGGACACAGTAAAGTTAAAGTTCAATCTTTTTCCAAAAGTTAGGGCCTAATCCAGTAGCCCCACTAAAAAATAACCCTCATGATAGACGTGTATCAGATGAGGCCGAAGAAAGCCTCAATCTTTAAACCTTTTTTTTAAATGGAAGTAATCGGAATGAAATGAAATAGCTAACATATCATTACGATTCCTGCAAAAGTCATTGCACAAATTATCAATATTTTTTAGAAGTGAAACAAGTTTTTGTTAACTCTATAACATTATATAGGAATAGAAAAATCAGAGGACTATCATTTTATTTGATACACAATTTGGAGATCGCTGGTGATTTATGACGAATTCTATTCCCATTCTTCACTAGTAAAAACAACTTTCCTTTGAGGGAAAATGTTATTTATTAGTGTATTGGACCAATATCCAATTAGCGTGCGCTGACGTTGCTCTCAAATGTGCGTACGAACAAAGCGCTGCTGAACTCCATCCCGTTACGGTGGTCGTTAATCTCGGAGAGAAGGACTTCTTCTTTGTTACTTTTTTCCATGTGGACGGAATTAAAGCAGCACAGAAGATGGTCTTCACTTCACGTGTGGACAATGCTTGACATTGACCCCAATTAGGCGCGTACAGAGAAGTACACTTTAATACAAATACAAAAATAACTATAGAGGCGTACAGAGGCGTAAATGTATTTTTGTATAAAGTGCCCACCGTAGTTGCAAGGAATTTTTTATTCTATTATGCCTTCGTTCGGTGAGCTCCGTTAGCATCTACCAGCATTGGTCGGTTAACTGAACTTATTGTGTCGTTTGATTCTCGGCTGAACATGGGAAAATAATTGTGACTACACGAATAGTGTAATCGGAATTTTTCATTTCTTCACTTACATAAACATAAGAACATAATGATTTTTGTTCGTCTTTCCATGACTCCTAAGAGTGCAAATGTAAAATGTCAAGAATGACACAGAAATACTTGCACTCAACATGAAAAAATACCTACCGCGTATTAACTAATGATGGTAGCTCCACATTAAAAAAATATCAAATATAAAGTGATTCTTCCTGCTTCATCTAAAATAAATCTTTCTAATAGCAAGTGTTCAGAGTTTATTCAACGTTTTAAAAATCATAATATGAATATAACTTAATGTAAAAAACATTCATTGTTAAGAGTTTAGAGAACATTCCACAATTTTCGTTGACTAATCATCTTGATGAATGCAAGCATGATCGAGCTCCGATTATTTTCTCTCAATGTTATTGCTAACATTGCTCATAATAACTTTTTTATATATTTAATGTGTATGACTTACATTTAATAGTAGCAGCTTTCTCATAGTTCGTAAAAAATCACAAAAATCCTGGCACAGAACTGTGCACTTTACAATTCTAACCAATTCGATTGCTGAAGCTGTAATGAAAGTGTAAAATAAAGTTTGCCCTGACTTTGTGTTCGTTGTGTATAAAACTTGTGGACTATCTTTTTTATTACGCTAAAATGTCGATTTAGGTGATTACGTTTTTTTGTTGTTTTGTGGATAAACAGTGTTTATGTTGCTATTGTTTTACAAAAAAATTAAATTGCATCATGGGCTCCTTGCATCCTCAAGAAATCAGTTCTGTGACTGTATGTTAACTTCAACCACCAAGTTTTCACGTTTTTCTGGCCTTTAGAAAAAGTAACATGAAAAAAGTCTCTTTCGCACCAAATATTCGAATATCTCAACCAGGCATACGTACAGCACGGTGAGTGATGATGTAAAAAATTATTTTAACAATCTTTATTTCCAGCGTTTCTGAACGTACTGATCGTTATTGTCTGCGAACTTTGTGTAACGGTTGTTTATGTAATGCATAAAACTTATACTTTACAAACTGAAAATCTTTCGTGTCAGAGATTATCTTAGTTATTGGCACCCAATACTAACTGCAAAAAAACAAATGTGAACAATTTTGCTACAACATTTTTGTCAGGATTCTTCTACAAATAGAAAAAACTGAGTCATTGTGCGGAAGTAATTTTAAATTTATCATCTACAAGTAATTTATCAACTGCTGCAGCTGGAGCTCTTTAAAAAAAATTGAAAGCATGCTGATTCAGAATCATTTTATTTATAATTCGAAGAGGCATGCTTTGCATCTTATAGAAGGGCAATTCCATCCATATTGACCAATCAGACGATAACGCTCATGCGTGTACTATCTGTACTCTTTCTGCGCATTAACGGTGCAATTATGGTACGATTGACACATAATGATATTAAAACAATGATGAATTAAAAAAACGTAGTTCTGAATAAAATTAATACAAAGTATTCATTGAAAACACAATAATTTGTTGTAAATATTTAATGCATTCATCTTTATAATAACTTAAAATTAGTTAAATCCAAATTGTGGAATTTCCACGGGAACTGTCTAGTTTTGTTATGGTGTGAAGTATCATAGTCTGGGATGCATACGCATGGCTGAGCAGAGCCAAGAAGACGGTGTTGTAGATCATCACATCATGGCAACGTAAATCATGGCAACTTGAATCATGGCAACGTCAATCATGGCAACTGAAGAATGCTCGAAATGGGAGGGTGAGAATCTAATACTAAGAACTAGCAGGACCCGCGAATAATTCGCGGTTAGTTCAGTAACATGATTTTACAGGTAGTGAATAAATTAACAATCATTGATTTTATGATTCAACAACTTTCTCATGATTTGACGATGCAATTCTCGCTCCTCCTGACTCATATTCATCCTTCGCTGTTGCATTCGTAGTCTGCTTCTATCACGAGTTGCTTGCCTTTCGTCTTCTCGCAAGCACTGTCGGCTCCTTCTCTGTCGCTCTCTTGCTGCTTCTCTTTGTTCTCTTATTCTCTGCTCCATTGTTTTAGATCAGGGGTGGGCAAACTTTATAGTGCAAGGGCCAAGTTCAAAAATTCGCAATTTCATGGGGCTGCATAGTACAGGTTCGCACATAAGTAAGGTATTGTCGGTATCCCCGATACGCTAGCAGCACTTTTTAAAATTTTAAAAAATTAAAAAGTTTCAACAAATTCAAAAAATTTCAAAAATTTAAAAAATTCCGATAATTTAAAAAAATTCAAAATATTCAAAAACTAAAAAAGGAAAATTTTTAAGCAATTTAAAAAATTGAAACAAAATCAAAAAATAAAAACAACTAAAATATTAAAAAAACTCAAAAAATCAAAAATTGAAAAAATTAAACCATTTGAAAATTTGCAAAATTAAAAACATTAAAAAGTAATTAAAAAAATATAAAAAATTTAAACCATTTAACAAATTAAAAAATGGAAAAAAATTCTAAAACCAAAACATTCATAAAATTCCCAACCCAAAGTAACGTAATGCAACGTGACCCGACCCCAACCGTATAATAGATACCGCAATGAAGGGTGTGACGCACAGATACGATAGTCGTAAGCGTATTAATATATAGAATAGATGCCCGTCGTGTGTTTATATATTTATTTATTTATATGTATCGTGTCACGCGTTTAAGAATAGATTGGAAGAAATTAGCACTGGTGGTCTTGGTTTCAGTTCACTGGTAAATTAATACACTCATTTTCGCTGTACAAGTGCACTATAATAAGTCACTTTAAAAAAATTAGAGATCCAGAGCCTTATATACTCGAGTCCGTATCGTGGAGACCGAGTTTGGTGGGGTATTGCATATTACAATATACATACACAAGCTCGCAGTTGCTTTCAGTAATGCTGAATTCCTGTATCTAGGATATGACACGAATGGCTATAACTACTTCTACTGCGGCTCAAAAATACTGTATTCTAAGTGTTTATTATACACTAGATTTGCCATCATTTTTGATGGCACGGGTACGCTAGTTACGAATAAAAAACACTGTTTTCTCTCATAAGCTGCATGTTATTTTCTCGAGACTGCTAATAACTGGCTCCAGTTTATCGGGGTAGGAAGGACTACTCTTTTTAGTACGTTAATTTATTTCCTAATCAGTAGAATTTTCAATTGATCTTAAATCTCGATATTTTGCTCTTTAAATTTGCTTCATTTTAGATTATATGCTATTTTCTTAAATTATAGACTATTATTTTAGTATGTGTACTTTAATTTTACATTTTATAATGTTATTTTAGCTTAAATGCTTTTATTTTTAATTATGTACTGTTATTATAGATTATGTGCTATTATTTTAGAACAAATACTATTCAATTGTATGGGTGAATTTAATATTATTAAAAAAATTTCTTGATACGATGGCAATATTAATAAAGAAGAGAAATAGACATTGCGTGTAGGACTGACGTTCATTTGTTGCTACACATGTGGCTGTTGCTACACATGTGGCTGTTGCTACACATGTGGCTGTTGCTACACATGTGGCTGTTGCTACAC